>JAKIXB010000034.1:0-399722 GCA_021642125.1 Nothophoma quercina | reverse complement strand
ACCCTAACCCTAACCCTAACCCTAACCCTAACCCTAACCCTAACCCTAACCCTAACCCTAACCCTAACCCTAACCCTAACCCTAACCCTAACCCTAACCCTAACCCTAACCCTAACCTAACCCTAACCCTAACCCTAACCCTAACCCTAACCCTAACCCTAACCCTTTTCCTTCGATGTGCCCACCGCAACAGGCATTCGGCCGACTCCTTTCTCACGGGCCCTTTCCTCTACCCACAAAAATCTTCTGCAAGGGTCAGCTATGACATAAAAGACAGCGTGCGGAAGCTTACATTCAGATGTATTCCAGAGATCAAAGTGACCCGCCTGCCAATGATTTTGTATCAAAGCAAATACTAACTTGGTCCCATCCTCGGAACACTCGATCTCTGGAGATCCATGAAAGCGAAGTTGGCGCTTCAACTTGTCTCTGACAACAACTATGTTAAGTTCTGTCTCAACAGATTTTAGCTCTTTTGATGCGTTCCCATTAAAACTGAATGCTGGACTCCAAAGCACTCGTCCGCCGTCGGTCATAATCTTCCCACTCAGAATCTTGTCGATCTTCAACGTGGAAAGTGCGCGTTGCGTCATCCCAAAAGAGAAAGTGGGGCGAGCTACCCCACATCACCGCGCCTTCGCCGTCACTTGATGTCTGACACACCTTAGGTAAGATGCCTTCCACGGATTCGAGCCAACAAGGCTTTTCGGGCGCTCGAGATCCATTGACCGTCGACGAACTCAGACAAGCAGTGGAAGTTGAGGTGTATGACCATGCTGGAACGAAGATACCGCTCGGTGACCTCATTGATGGCAAACGCAGTGTATTGATCTTCACACGGCACTTTTGTACGTATTGTCACACTCTTACAATCTTAAACTGCAGAGAGCTGACTCGAAAAGGGTGTCTGAACTGTCAAGCCTACGTGCGCGCCATTAGTGATAGTATACCACCTTCTAAGCTACCTTCAAATACTCAAAGTAGGTTACGCAAGTTGACTACAGGGCATGTAACTCACAAAGACTAGTCATCATTATTGGCAACGGCTCTTATCAGCCAATCGATACATATGCCAGTAACACTTCATCAGCGTACCCCATCTACACAGATCCAACGTGCCAACTCCACAAGATCCTCAAGTTCAAGTCTGCCTTGAAAGAGCAAGAAGATGGTGAGGAGAAGAAAGACTACATGCAAAATGCAGGGACTGCGATGAGCCGGATCTTCGGCGGTATCAAAGGTGCTCTGGGAAATCTGTCGCACACTACTTATATTGGGCCGAAAGCACTGAACGGCGGTGAAGTCGTGATTGCAGCTGGTACGTATCCACAAAGCTTCGTTTCTCAGGGTGGCTTACCGACTGATTTGCTCAAGATGGCCGTTGCGAATACATGTACCGCATGCAAAACACAGTCGACCACACGAACGTGGCCGAGCTGGCCGGCATCGTTGGTGTGACATCTGACCCGACTGTTCATGAGGAAGCCAACAGCGTAGACCACCAATGAATGGAACCAGATTTTGATTACTCGTATTCGAGATGACTTGACCCTTTGTACTGAGTTAGTGCACAGTATGGAAGTACTCCGGAGCCTTCGCTTTGGACAAGAGTTCTTAAAGACTTGGCATTTATCGAAGACGCTTTAATGTATAACAAAGTCATGAGACCGCAGACATCGTATACGTAGCTACTACCAGTCTGAGTTCTTTACCTCGAGAAAAGATCGTGCCCAGGTGTGGCCCCGTTCGAGGCGCTCTACAAGGCTTTGGCGCTTTCAGCCTTCAAACCAACAGAACCAACAGTATTTTTCTGCTTAACCTCATCAGCATCGAGAGGTACATTTAAGCCCAAACGCTCACGGGTCGAGTAAGTGGCAATACCGCCCTGGGGGTCAGCTTCGGTGACAAGCTCTTTGCGACGTGTGTCAACGAGCAAGCGTATGAGGTCGGGGCGCATATAGTGGCCCGAGAAGTCTGCAAGAGCTTTCGTGAGGTGACATTCGTTGAGGTCAATCTATCGCGATATTAGTATGTAAGGTATAAAGGGATCTCAAGATGCTTACATCGACGAACAGAAGGCCATCGAAGTCCTTGTCAGGCTTAGCAACAAGTGTGCCATCGGGCTTGTATATGCGGGCGTGACCGTTGTAAGTCGACGGATCGGTCTCAGGCTCGACACCCTCAGGTGTGGTCTTCCTCAGACCCTCCTTGCTTAGCCTCTGAAATGGAGCCAGAGTCCAAGTACCAGTCTCGATAGCGTAAGCTGGCGTGACCAAGTCCGAAGCCGGGTCAGCAACGTTGGTAGCCGGATCAGGGTACTTCAGCGTCTCCTTGCCGGGGTATACGGGCCAGGCTGCGATGTGGATCTGCTCGCCCTCTGAAACATTAAGAGACTTGAGGAAGGGGTTCATGTTCTCCCAACAGTTGAGTTGACCAAGGCGACCGAGCTCAGTCTGGGTAACGGATTTAAAAGTGTCACCAGCACCATCGCCGTAGACGAGCTTCTCGACATGAGTAGGCTTGATCTTGCGGCGATGGTTGATGACTTCGCCAGTGGGGTCGATCAGTGTTTGGGTAAGGTACAAGGTAGCATGGTCGATCTCAGAGAAACCAAGGGAGACGTAGCTGCAGAGGTCAGCAGCTGAATTCTGCTTGTTCCTACCAACACTTACATCTGGTTGTCTCGAGCAGCGCGACGAATGCGTCTGAACTCTTCGGAGTCAATGGGAAGCGAGTTCTCACGGTACTTCTTCAACATAGGCAACGACTGCTGGTAATTGACCTTCCACATCCAGTACGGGTAGCCTGGAATCCAAACTTCTGGGAAAGCGATGAGCTTGCATCCTGCCTCGCCAGCTTCGTCGATAAAGGCGATTGTCTTTTGGATGCCAGCCTCAAGATCGAACCAGCAGGGCTCGGAGGTGACAGCGGCGGCCTTATACTTGCTGAGAGGCATTCTGTTGGCTGAATTGGACTAACTAACGGAGATGATGATGATAGGTGCTGATGTGCTGGGAACAGATCGATTCGTATGTGGCTTTCTTGCTTCCCGAGAGCAGGACTTATATACTGCGACCGTGAGCTCGACAGCCCTAGGTCCCGTGGTATTACGCAACATCACCGGTGAAACTTTCTGCGCATCTTTGCCATGTCGCCACCTGTGCTGCATGCTTATCCCCTGCCGTAAGGTGTATCTTGTCTCCTGATGCTCGAATCCTGGTGGTCTTTGTCTGTAGCGTCACCTTGCTCATGAAGTGACAAGGAAGTAAAGTGGTTCTGTGGAGATGATATGCTCCACCACAGCTGAGGTGTTTGACCAGACTTCTAGAAGTCGTAGAAGAGAGGTCATCGGCATGGGTCGGCAGTATTGCCGTTGCTGCAGCTGCTGCAGTGACGACGGCCATCGATCGGCATCTTCGGCATCTTGGTCGTAATCCGCGGCATTGCGAGTATCGGGCGAATATCGTGCGCACTTCGATCATGGGCACAGCAGAAGGCCATGATGCAATACTCAATGATTTGTGTCACAGGATGACACATTCTGACTATTCTCGTGCGCTTCCCAGGTTCCTAGCGGAAGGGGTTGTGTTCGACAGCGTGGGTGCCGCATGTAACCACGCTCTTGTTCCAGGCGACTCACTGCTAAATGCAAAGCACGATCCTCGATTGATACCAAACATTGAGCTGCCGCACCTCGTGCTGCCTATGCGGGCGGGTAGCCAAAGTATTATCAAGGAACAAGACTTAGATACTCGATTCTCGACCCTCGATCTCTAGAGGTATTCACAGTCTCTCGCACAAACTCAGAACAATTCCTGCGTGCATGTTGAGCTATGCAAATTTATTTACTAGAGTGCAACATTTACTCAGATATCCATAAAGTCGTCGACGTAGATCTCGTCTGCGCCAATTCGCTGTGCATTGTGAAGCTGTTCCGCCGGGCTCACGTCCATCGAAGGAGTCTATCGAAGCAGTCAGGTTAAACGTTTGTATCAAGAGTCTGAGGTTAACGCACTTTCTACAGCGTTCTCGAGGTAGCGGCAAGAGTGTCTGGTGAAGCGAGCGCAGGCGCCTGACCAGCACCTCTTTCGGTATCTGGAAGGGCTTGCTTGCCGTCAGCAAGCACGTGCGTAGAGTTGCCATCTGCCGCAGAGACTTTTCTGTCCGCATGCTCGGTCTCGACAGGAAAGTGGGGTAGTTGATAGCCCTTCATTGCACCGTCGCCAGCTTGTTGTACAGCTCAAGAACATCGGCTTGTATCACGAAACGCCGCATTTTCTTCCGAAACCTGTTCTTGGCCTCATTCGACTTTCTTTGCCACGCCACAGCGCTCGATGTTGAACATGTGACCATACTCCGATTGCGCAACCTCTAGTAGCTTCGCATTGATCTGCACCAAGATCGCTGCCACCTCTTTTCCCTTCGCGTTCTGGCCTAGCCATGGACGTGATCGAGTGGTGCGGCAAACAGTGCACTTAAGACGCGTGCGACAGCCGTGAGTATGAGCTGATGAGGCCAGCAGCGCTTTGCTAGGATCCGACGAATGCACGGCACTGGACTGAAACCCATTCGGACCACCTAGCTGCCATGGTGGTAAGAATTGCAACCGCTTTCCTGATGTTGGAGAAATGTCGTCATCAAGTAGTTCGACGACAGTACCTTGATTGCCGGTAATATATTGATTAAAGGCTTTGATCTGAATTTGCTGGGCTGCAACACATGTTTTGCCTTCAACGGTCGACAGAGATCTGGAGCTTTGTCCTCTATCGAGCGGCGCTGACGCTAACCGTTTGATACCGATCCGTTGATGGATGTTGACTGGGCGCTCAATGCTTTTGACGGCCTCTGCTTCTTGCTCTAATCCCGGAGTTGTTTCTGTATCGACTATATGACAGTATGGTGTTGTCGAAGCAGATCTCAGTGCAGGTATATCTAAGATAGTCGGTATGTACGTTAGCCGTCGCACGCGTGTAGGCTCAGCAAGTAAAAGCATATCTTTTAGCTGAACTCGTGGGTGCTGCCAGGCCAAAACACCAGCGTCCCTTCCCCACTGCGCCTCTAGTCGTGCTTGTACCATACCCTTGTATGGCTCCAATGACTCAACTGATCGTCGCCCGGACGCCACTGTTGTCGGTAAGTTTGTGATGTTAACTAGGCGCGCTGTGTCTGGCCAAGGTGTGTCGCCATCAAGATCGGGCTCCTCAAACGGATCGAGGCGGAACCTCGTTCGAGGGTTGAAATCAAATTTAGTCTTTCGCATCGCATCCGTTGGCGAAAGCTTCAAGGGTGTTGCTGTCATCGACGACGAGGTAGTTGTAACTTGCGCTATCGACATGAGCAGTTGCGCGGAGGATCTCGTGGCGGGTGTTCAGCGTTAACGTGAAGCACCCTATAGAAGCTGACCCTAAATTCTGGGTGTAGTGCTTGGGAAACTGCGCGCGACACCTTACTTCCAATAAATAGTCCGCTTGATTCGTTACGGTATGGATGTCATTGATATCCATTTTCAGAGATATTCTGATTGAGAGAGTGCGAGAAGCGACGATTCTCAGAAGCTCTTTGGTACAGAAGGGGAGAAGCAGTCATGCGCATCATGTGGCGCTCCTTTCACTCCTTCACTGACAGTTTGGAAGGCAGCTCCGACTGCTTCGCCACAATACAGACTAAAAACAGGTGTGTTTCATGTGCGTAAGTCGTTGCAGTGATCAAAAGCTTGAGTTCATTTCCATCTTGCTTATGACGCGACTTGTGTGCAGCTCCATCTTGACCTGTAGGATGTCAGCAACGCATGCTTGAAGAAACACGGGAGAGGCGCAAACTGATACACGGATTCGACTCACCCTTTCGACTCTGACACCTCAAGGCGCACTAGCCTCCCACATATCAATAAAAACTCCCTCCGTTCCATTCCTTGTCAAAACACCAACGGCAACCACATCATTCAACCAATTGTAAGTCCCATTAGTCGCGGTTTCAAACTTGCCCCTCAGCAGAGTCCGATCATCTGATTGTGTTGGCCCCTCAGTCTGCACATAGATCCAGGTCCCATCGTCGGTCTGGATATTGTATCGCGCATCCGGGCGGATCTTGCCGTCTTTGTCTGTGAGACGCCAGTCTGCGCCCAGATTGAGCACTTTGCCTATAGTGTGTTAGTTAAGGGCGCATGCGAGTGTCACAAGTCCTTAAGTCATGGATGATTATGCGAAGTGACGGGAGTTAGGATGAACCGTACCGGACAGTTTGGGACCTTTGAAAGTGCCGCCTACGATGGGTATCACGATGCGTTCCTGTCCGTTGGGCACAGAGCCGAGTGAGAAGCGTTCACCCAGCTGCACTTCCATGTGGTAAAGTAGTGACATTGTCGGTGGTTGAGGATCACTTTGGGCCATGACGTAGGTAATCATAAGCGCTGAGAAAATCGATAACGGCTTGCAGAGATGCATCGTGGGAAAGGAGTGTTCAATTGGATTGACATCTAGATGCTAGCGCGTCCACTAGTTATAGCTTCACCCACATGATACCGAGCCTTGATGCCGCTGTTCCTGAGATCTGTGCGGGTGTCGTCATCCAGGTACGGCGGTAGCTGAGGGCTCGGAATTTGCACAAGAGCCCCACTACCCCGCACTCCGAACTTGCACCTCGCCTTGTATCCTCCTACACCCCGACTACAACGATGGTGGAATACCGGCAGTTCCAACGAAAGCCTGGTAAATAGGCTTGAACAAGTTGCACCTGACATCCAATTGGCTCTGGGGGAGGACTGTGACACCAGAGCCCTTCACTCTGCCAATGTCGCCTAATACCCCCAGGTTCCAGTCTCCACTTGTGAGATTTCCACTGGTGCCATAGTACCAGCCACCAGTGGCCTGATCATACGCCCCAGATAGCACTGGACCAGCTCGACCAGTAGCTACAGGGTTCCAACCTGGACCTCCCAAAGGATTCTTTGCGAACCGCGCCCAAGCGCCCTGCATGAAGGAAGACAGCGCAAATTCCTGAGTCGTGGTATTGACACTCTGATAAGTACGGAAGACAAGCGGAATCTCCGAGGCATGGTACGCGCCTAACTGCGGGTAGGCTTGTGTATTGGAGAAGGAAGCGTTGAAGTAGTAACGCCAAGTCGGTATGCCTATGCTGGCTGTTGCGTTGGCCCAGAGCGCCGCAGGACATTGGAAGGTGATGTCGGTAATGACTGCAGAAATGGCGTCGTATCCGTTGGTAATGCCTGGGCTGCCGATGGGGTAGGCTGCTGCGATAGCTGGGATCAGTGATGGTGCAGCGCCGAAATTGGTTTGTAAGAAAGCAGACAGGTTTGTTTGACCGACAGCAAAGACCCTACAGAATATCAGCAAGAAAAGTTATGCTTGGTTCATGTACGACTAACCGTCCTTCTTGTGAGTTTGAGCCTCCTAAAACAGGTATGTTCGAAATGTTGCCGCTTAGTCTGCGCGCAGCTGGGTTCGAGAACAAGGTCACATTGTCTGCCACTGGATTAAAGATGAGCGAGTTGACTTCGATGATCCTTTTGACTTCGGTCGCATTTGCCGCACGAACGCACATCAGATTACTGCCGTAGGTGCCAGGGCAACCCAGCGATGCTGTGAGATTATTCCAGGCTGGGACACTGGACGTCGCCGGGGCAGTACGGTAACTGTATTGGCCACTTTGCAGGATGGCAGCACGGAACGGAGGCTTGCTGTTCTGAGGATAACTGGTCAGGAGCGCATCTACAGAGAAAGCTCCAGCACTTTCGCCGAATATGGTGACTTTAGTAGGATCGCCGCCAAACGCGTGGATGTTGCGCTGCACCCAATCGAGCGCAAAGCGCTGGTCAAGGAAGCCCAGATTCTGGCCAGTCACCGGTAGCTCTGGGGACGCTGGGAAACCAAATACTGGAAAGTGTCAAAGGCTTGGTTCTCCGAGGCCCAATCGCTATTACTGACCATTGGTTCGGTAGTTAGTTGTCACAACGATGACATCTTCGTATTCGGCGAAGGCACTGCCATCGTAGGTTGGCAGACCTGAGCTTATATTAGCCGTACCCAGCATTTCACTTCTGGTAGCCTACCAGCTGTGCCAAATTGCAACGAGCCTCCATACAGCCAAAACATCACAGCTCTTCCATTGCCGCCTGGCGAACCGGATGGGGCGTATACATTGAGGTACAGGCAATCCTCAGACTCCATAGGTGGCTGACCACCAGGATTATTGAACACAGCCTTGGCAAACTGCTGGCTCGCTAGAGGATCTGATGGCTAGTGAGTGGCACACACGCACATCCCACTCAAATGAACTCACAGCTGAACTGCTGGACACATGCTGGCTTGAATGCTGTGGCATTTATAGGCTTATCAAAGGCAGCAGCATTGCGCGGAGGAGAGAATCGCTCGGGTGGCGACTGCGCGAAGGGAATCCCGAGGAATTGATTGACAGAAGGCCCCAAGCCATTGGGAAGGTGTGTTGCTTTCCCAATGACCACGCCAGCATCGATGGTCGCGGTCGGTGTGGGATTATAGTCCAGAGATGCCGCCAAGGCAGGAAAGGCCAGAGACAGGAGGCTGTTGTCGAAGCGCATTGTGAAGATCGTCGAAAATCAGAAACCGAAAAACTGCATGTTCTCTGGATTGCTCTTGTACGTGGAGCACATGTAGGTCATCGGGCATACCCAATCACGAATGCCCAGATACGTGCACTTGGGGAACCGAGGCCGCTTCGTCCGGAGCACTCGTCCCGTCAATACATTTGGCGTGCATGACGCTCCCGTCTGGTCTGGTCCATCCATACAGACGGTCTGGACGATCAGCGTTACCGAGGCATGGCTGGCGAAAGGACCCTGGTGTGCCTGACTTTAGTTTTGCAAGGCTGTCACTAGCTTCAAGAGCGGTTCTTTCGTGCTTGAGAACGTGACAGTGGCCGTCAGATATGCTCGTTCATGGCTACTTTAAGCACACCATCATGCTCTTGTATGACCGAAAGGAGATGCGGCGAACCTTTGTAGTCAGTTCGAGTTGCGATGTTGACTCTGATGATGGTTTGTTGGTTGTTGATGGAGGATGGTGCTGGAAGGAGTGTTAGAAACAGCAGGTGGAAGCGGGCCGAGGTAGGCGCAGGTGGATCCTCTTTGCGGGGTACATCCAGCCACAACATCTGACAAGCATTGTATGCATCGTGTCTGCCCTGAACCTCGTACATGACGCTCATATCAACTCTGCTACGCGCCGGGGAGACCTTCGACGGCTGAAGCTGTCCGTCTAACTTGCTAAACAGAAACTGGTATGACATCACCGTCGCTTTGAAGCCACTCGTGAAGGACATCTCATTAGTGTATCTTGTGACCAGACCCCATATTTCAAGGCCTACTCATCGTACACCGCAACTACATCCGTTCAGCTATCTTTCGACAATGAGCTCCGCATATATCTCAGCGGAAGCATAGACGGTACAGCTCGGCATAGCTCCCACAGGCTCTGAGAATACGCTGGCACCCCATTAGATGTACGACCGTCATACCAAAGGCCCTTACCCTCTCAGCAATCTCCTTGTCACTGCTCTGCAAAGATAGAATGAGAAAGGCAGCAGTGACCTCGCCTTCTTTCTCATCAGCTAGCGACTTTATCTCAACGAGGCGAAGATTTCCGCTTACGGAGCTGCGCATGATGGACCGGTCCGTCTCCGTGCTGAAGAAGTTGAGATCACAGACGGGATAGTCCCTTGAGCTCCCAGACTTCTGCTTCATGGTGCCGCAGGAGAGGGTCATCATATGCAGAGACGCAACCAATATGTATGCTCCATCATCGTTGATGTCCGGATATCGGATAGGATGTGCGATCAGAGAGCAGTAGAAGACTATGCTCATGGAGTGGCATCTTTTTTCGCGCCAATATTGGGTGCCCGACAGTATTTAGCCTATTGACCTTCAACTGCTGTACAAACTCATCCTATGGTATGGCTTCGAAGAGCGAGTAATCGATCGACATGCCTAGGCCGTAGCTGGGTTGATTCTTCTCAGCAGCAAAGGGTTCAGAATACCCTTTCGACCCACATCTGAGTTTGTAACATGTAGTGAAGACGGGGTGATCAAAGTAGTTTTGTCCCACGGCGGGTGCGGTCACGGGCGTTGGGATTCCATGTCGTACTGGCTCTTCAGCTTGGCCAACGCCAGACAGCTTCGATAGTTGCGGTGTCTGTTGTGCACCACAGCAGACGACAACTTCCTCTGCACGTTCAGGAAGAAAGCCAGATACGAGCTCGATACCAGTCGCGTGCTGGTCAACTAGCATGTCACAAAACACAAGAGTTTGGCGGAGGTCTAACACTTCCGCACTGTGCTGTCTTGTTGCGGCCCTATCATATGTGACACAGAAGCACTGCACGAGGTCCGCGAGTCTGGTAGGAGCCCCCTTTGTGGCATTGCAATTGTAGCTGTACTTGGCGCTTTGCTGAATGATGTCGCCTATAGGATATTTCGTCCGCCAACGGTGTTAATCAGATCGTCGAAGTCGCAGCATTCCTTATCGGCGCCGGTGTCGAAATGCATTTCCAGTCGCTTAAAGCCTTCACCATGTTTGCGAATCTAAATCTATCATGTCCAGTTCTTTAAGCTAGCAGGTCATGGTCTGCGCTCAAGGCGCGCATCTAATTGCCCGCGTTGGCTCCGCTTGAGCGTGATAGTAGGTGGCCAGCTGGCTTCATGATATATCTGCTGTTCAGAATTTTCTGTGGAATCGTCGAATAGTCCACGACGAGACCTTCGCCGAGCGATTTGATAAAAAAAAATAGCATCAAAGACATTGTTGACCTTCGGATGATCGGTGGGGTCTGACCCAGCTCCGGCAACGGCTATGCGTGAGTCCGGAAGATATTGGCTGTGCGTCCTCCAACGACGATGTAGTCGAAGATGACATCCATAGCAAGATACATAACATTGCGAAGTCCTTTCATACAGAGCGATGTCATGTAGCGTGACACTTTTCATGGCAAATACGCTCAGTAGGAGGCTAACAGACCAATCGCTTCACGAGAGTGAGCTATATAATTCAAGACTGACCATTTTAGCTTCATCTCTGCCTGTTTTACTTATCAGGTAGTCAGAAACGGGGTAGTAGAATTGATTGGGGCTGACATAAAATAGACAAAGGCAGACTAATGATTAGTGGCAGCAGCTGTCGATCGTATTACCTGCATTCCTGCCAGTGCGAAGTACTACCAAGTCGTTTACAGAGCAGTTTCATTGAGGAAGTAGTGCTACGATGGAAGAAAGTCATTTCATGGTATTATGTTGTGGAGACATGGCAAGGACAGCCTTGGAGTGACTTTGTGATCCATGGTTCTTTCACAGCGCTCTGGATAGGAGAGCTCGCTCCCCATCAAGAACCTTAGCGAAATCTAAGACTTGGAAGCAAAGAAGAAAGTCCCGTAGTTTGGGCCTGATTGGACGCCTTGGTTGAAGCTGTGGTTGACGAAATCGGTACTGTACGTTGTTGCTGCCCGAGAATGTTTCTGCCCGATCACTTCCCCGAACAGTTTATCTTAGGCGGTGACTAAGCCTTTCAGCATGGCTATAACTTCAGGATCGGCAACAGACGCAATCCCTTCGTTGTAAACCTCTCTTTATCTAGTATGAGCCGCAGGAAACAGGCTGATCAAGTCATCCAACAAGGAGGTGATGTGCTCGATCAATCGAATGAGCTATTTCTCCTGATGCGGCGCCAGGTTCGCTCTCTGTGCAAAGCTGGTGTTTCTCTGGTGGTTCAGACTTAGCCGTTGCATGGTCTTATGCAATTGTGCCGGTATCGGACTCAGGTCTGTACGCGAACCGTATGATACAAGGCTGTCGTCTTTGGGATTCGCTCGACTCTTTTCTTACTTGTAGCGTGTCTCGATGACTTTGGTGTCATCAAACAGCTCCACGATTTGGCCAAATATCTCTTCTGCGTGTGGGACTTTGCATGTGGTCGCTTGGATTCTGCATAGACGTGGCAACTGAAAAGACGGCGTCGCACTAGATGAGTGATATATCAAAGCAATGGCTGATTCATGTGGGAAGGAGTATCCTCACGTAGTGCACACGGCGAGGACACTCGACGAATGGAAGCGTAAAAGAACTGGCGGATCGAAGAACAAAACGATGTCGAACGGGTGACGGGTCTATTCGAAAGGTTGGATCTGGTGTAGGCGCAGTGGATATCTATTTGCCTCTGTCAAATGAGACTTGTTGCTGTGCTAGCAGCAGTTAGGACTTGCATGTCGGAATCTGATTCTTTTCAGTCCTTTGCATCATGCACAACGCCTGCTCTACTATCGAGCGCTCAAGTGCACATCACGCTGCTCACAAGCAATTTTGCTATTCTTGGGCGTCATGATACGCCAGCAGCGGTACTAAATTATAGCCATGAGAAACAAACAACGCTCGAGACAATCTACAACTTACTGTCTTCCACATGCAAGCTCATGCCCCTCACAACACTTCCCCTCCTCTTGGTCCCAACGGACTCGATATCCCCCTTCGAATCATTGCCATGATCGTAGGTGATCTGGTCTCGCAGGTTTCTGAAGTTCTTCTCCGCCTCCCAGTTCCAAATGCTGTCGCTCGCGAACAACAGATCGATCTCCTCAAGCGTGCGCTGATTGGTCTCAGGATACAGCGCCCACACCATGGGAATTGTGATGGCGTTACAAGCAGCGAAGATGTACAACGTCTTTTCGCCAATTGCGGCGAACATGATCGGGCAGAGAAGTGTGAGCCAGCCGTTGCCAATCGACCATCCTACGACACCCCAGGCGTTGCCCTTGGCTCGAACTTCGAGTGGAAAGATCTCAGCAGGGTACAGCCAGGGTACCGTCAGCCATGTCGCACCGAATATAGCGGTGAAGATGAAAACCATGGACACAGCCGCATTCCCGTAGGCGGAAGCTTTACCTGCATCGCCGTTGTTTGTCGCTTGCTGACCAAGGTACGAGAAAGCACCAGCGAGCGCCATCGCAATACCTTGACCAGCAGAGCCCCAGTAACAAGTCCAGCGACGACCGATGCGGTCGAGCGTGAACACACAGATGAGCGTGGCAAACATGTAGAAAATGTTGTTGAGACCAGATATCCACTGACGCTTCGTAGGGCTCATGCCAGCAATGCCGAAGATGGTGGGCGCGTAGATGGTGACACCGGCGATGCCGACCCATTCTTGCATGATCTGGAGCCAGACAACCAGCTGCACGCGTCTACCAGTGTGCAACTTCCCGGAACCAATACCGAAGAGCATGTGGAAGTAGCTCTGCTTCCGGAAGTTGGAGCGCTCCAGTTCGCAGGATGCTACGATGTCTTGGAATTCGGCCTCAGCCTTCTCTTTGTCCGCGCCTGTGTCGCCACGGAGTCGGCCAAGTACGTAGCGACCCTCGGCTTCACGACCGACCTTGACGAGCCAACCTGAAATTATTTAGCTACAGGGACCACAAATATCAATAGAAGAAGAGAACGTACGAGGTGATTCAGGGAAAAACAGCACTGCAGCCATGAGTGCAATCAGCATGGGGATCTGAAACGCAATGGGAAAGCGCCAGATGAAGGATGAGGTGCCGTCGCCATAGAAGGAGCAGGCGTATTCGAGCCAGTAAGCAATAACGACACCGAAGATGTTGAGCGTGAACTCGATAGCGATGAACTGACCACGAGAAGTGTGTTCAGCAGTCTCAGTCGCCCAAACAGGGATGATCGAGTTAAGGATGCCAGTTCCCCAGCCATTGACCAGACGCGCGCAAATCATCCACTCGTGGTTCATGGCCGAGCACTGCAGGCAAGCACCAACAGTTGCAACTGCAGCTCCGATAAAAATGGTTTTGATGCGCCCGTACCGGTCGCCAATGGATCCTCCAATCAAGCAGCCCACCAGGGTTCCCAGGTAGTAGACAGAGACAATGCCGCCCTGAAGCAGCGCATCGTCCACGACAGGTTCGCCGTCGGCACCTTTGTGGCCGAAACTCATGAGTGTGTAATAGTCGTATGCGGTGTTGACACCACCCATCATTCCCTGATCATAACTGATTGCCGGTCAGAAGACAATTGACCGTCAAAGGTACTCGTACATACCCGAAGAAGAGGATGGAAAGCCCGGCGATGCAGTTGATCCTGATTGCCGAGTGAGTTGCAGAAAAGCGTTGTGCACCAGATATCCTTACGCTATGAGCAGACTGCGCTTCTCATATCGGTGCACGACATTGAGCTTGTGGATTTTGTCCATGTTGACGGCGGCCTTGTGAACATAAGACAAGTGACAAAGCCTCGAGTTTGAATGAAGATAGTGACGAAGCCAACTGTGAAAAACCTGCAAAGAAGTGCATGTGTCGTGTGGTCCGAAGCAGGGCACGATGTTACCTTTATATGTAAATCTCAACCAAAGGCAGGGTTGGCGGGAACAACGAATCATATCATCGTGGGATCCGCAATTCCATGATTGTGGAGAAGATTCCCCGTGGGAACCTACCGTGGAGCCCCCATGTTCAACCATTAAATGTTCTTGAGGCAAGGGATACCGAAGCACACAGCAATGGCACTGTCTAGCACCTAGCAACTACGCAGAGTCGTCAATTGAGGAATGCATACTGCTAAAAACCCGACACTGCTGTTCTGGGAGAGAAGAACAAAGACAAGTCAAGCTCGGTAACACGCCGTGCCGTTGCTGCAGGCTTCGGAGAGGCTCCGCGTAGGCACAAAGCTTTGTGCCGAGCTAAGATCGCTTCCTCCGTCGCAAAACAAGACTCCACGACAAAAGCTTGCACAAAGAGTTTACGACCTGCTCTGGCGAATCGAAGTGCTGAGAACATTGTTGGCTGTCAAGGTGTAAAGCTCCTTCTTCGAATGCACAGCTCCAACTCTCCCCGCGTGCAAAGATATGGCTAATGATGGAGTAACGATGGTGACGTATGGAAGGCAAATTAACATGATTGGTCGGGGCTATTCGGGGAGTGTGTGCCAGCGTCGTCAGTGGGCCGTGCACAAGGCCCCCCTTCGGCAAGACGCCTGCGTCCCTGTCGCCGGCCGCTGCTCGGTGAGCTGAACGCATTGTATGTGAGTGGTTCTTATTGTGTAAGACCAAAAATCGTCTAGAAGAGTAAAGACAGTCAGCAGATGGACAGGTCCGACGTGATCAATCACTTATACGCAGGGAAAATTCGACTTGAAATTCGTTTGCAAAGTCGGCTAAGAGTTGCCTTGATCGCGCCTGTGCCTACGGACGTCTTCCAAGATTAGGCGAGAGGCTTTCAAATCCGGTGCTTCGCCTTCTCGGAAGCGCAAGCTCGACACATTTTGCTGTACGCTTTGCTCACACTCGTCCTTCATGCTTCCAAGAAATCCAAACCTCTGCGCAGCGAGAAGTAACAGAGATGAGGTGAAACTTTGTCAAATCATAACCATGTGCCATGATGGCGGTGAAGACCACCCCAACGATGTATCATTTCATGCAAATCGAGGCGTGCAGCAGCACCAGCCCTGCCAAAGCATTCTGCTCGACTAGATCTCTACGCGCATGAATGCTGCGATACAAGAAAGGTCGATGTATGCGTTCCTTGACCTCCAACCCTCGCGCTTGTAAGTGATACGCAACCTCTGTATCCGCAAGATCATCATGATGAAAGGAGATAATCTCGGGCAACGTACGATGCCAAGGTGACGTAATCAATTCAGGCCTTCATGCGTGCTACAGTACAGCTACACGTGCCACTCGGTGAGCTGTTTGTCGAGCTCCTCTGCCGTTTTCATGAGCTTTTCAAAGGGTGCATTTGCCCACATAGATTCGTCGGTATGATACAGCGAGCTAACCACCCTTTGCAGTATCCGTCGAGCTGCAATGTCTGCAAGGTAATAATACCATCCCTCCTCAAATTCGTTGTGTATTCTTGCTGGACTTATACCATCTAGATCGATGCCGAAATCGCTATGTATCTGGTAGAAATCTTCTTCAATGGTTGCGAGTGGCGGTGCTGGGAAATGGCTTGTGTAGTTGAGCTTCGTTAGACCTGAGGATGGGAATTGTATTTCTATCGATATCTCGCTAGACTCGAGTCAGCGTCTGAACAACACAAGATATGCAGCAAGCGTACCGTTCAGACTTCACGCAAGACCAGTACAGTCGACTCACTGGCCAATCGAGGATGTCGTGGCTGGAGCCTAAGTAGCTCTGACGGGCAGCGTCAATTTCAGGGGGGTCTGAGGTATCTCCGAACCTGGACTCTGGTGCGCAGGTTGCGCTGGGAATACTAACATGTCGAGTTTTTGCATCAGGTTCAAGTGTTTTTGTGATGATATCTGTCTGATTGTCGGTGTTCACGCGTTGTAAGACCATGTTGTTGCTTAGATGTGACCCTGACTCCATCATGCTGATCAGGGACTCAGGACGATCGACGATTTGAATCGCTGGGGTGACACTCGTGTCAGTTAGCAATAAGCCTAGAGAACTTCAAGAGATCGGGAGCACACGAAACAGAGCTCAATTCCTTTTCTTCATAGATGCAACGTGCATTGAGCTCAGCGCACTTTGAGCAGACTAGCCGGTCATTGTTACATTTCGTCTTGCGCGTACGATAGAACTGACATGCAGTGACCGAGCGTTTCCGTGGGAAGTTTGCGCGGATGTTCAGTACGTCCGAGTTGGGTGGAAGCTTCCTCTTTCTTGAGATGCCTCGCAGTGAGGGCATTCAGAAATACCAACCGCCATATCTTGGTGCTGTGCTGAAAGGTCCAGAGTGAATGCGCATAGCGATATATCAGGTCTGACTGCTCGAGTTGACCGATCTGCTGATGCTGTGGAGCAATAGCATCTTGGTGTTTATTGTAACGGCAAGGTGGAAGGAGTGGCCTCGGCACAAACACCCTTGTTGATAAGCTGCGCTAGTTACGTAAGCCGCTTTCGCCTCCGCGGGCGCCTTCCGGAAGGCAGCCTTGTTTCCCCCTTCAAACTTCATCGCTTTGATCTTATCTGAATCTTGTCTTGCCCAACCTCGACCCAGATATTGGTCGAATGCGGCCAGATCAGAACGCCAATCCTTCACGACCGCCTCGCAAATTTCATACCAAGGTCAAGACAGGCTGCAAGACTTGTCGAATTCGCCGTGTGAAATGTGGTGAGGAGCGACCCAACTGCCTAAAGTACGTCCACTTATCTGCAGTAAAACTCCGTTGTTCACCCAAACAGATGTACCAGTACAGGTCGCACTTGCGATGGCTACGTACAACATCAGATCAGCTCCCAAACACAGGTCGTCAGCTGTGTGCATCGTCACACGAGGCTGCTGACCCCCAGTCAAGCGCTGACGACGCTCACTGAAGTCGACGGCCGAGTCCACTATTTGGAGTTTTACTACCATTGCGTTGGTCCTATGCTCTCCGGTCGCTTCGACACAGAGTTCTGGTCGCACACCATTCTTCAGATGGCACATGCCGATCCTGGTGTTCGCTGCGCACTGATAGCTCTGGGCCACTTGAATCAGCGAGAGAGTGGCAGCTTGCAACATGCTCGGCGCAACGTAGCCAGCGGGAGACAGTCTGAGCGCAAGCTTTTCTGGACAAACTATAATAAGGCCATCAGACACCTCGTTGATCATATGTCCCGTCCAGCTTTCTCAGCAGAAGAGGGGCTCGTAATCTGCCTGCTCTTTGCTTGCATAGAGTTTCTGCAAGCAGAGCCGCATACGGCGTTCACTCACATCAGAAGCGGCTTGAACATCGTAGCGGAGCTGAGACAACAGAATAGGACTGGCTTGCTGATTCAGTCAGCTGTACCACGCCGGACGCAGATCCGCAAACGGTCTAATATGATCGAACAGACACTGGTACCCATTCTTACGCAAGCCTTGGCGTCTGCTCTGCCATACGGCGCAAGTATCGAGAAAGACTTCACGTTCCTTGAATCTTGCCCGCAGTACTTCCAGGGGCATACCTTCACCAGCCTAGGTGATGCCCGGTCTTCATTTTTCGATCTACGAAACGCCGCCATTCTACTAGCGCGAGACATGGCAGCGAAGCTATATGGATCAATGATAGTGACTCCTGCGGATCATAGACGCCGAGATATTATCACAGACCGCCATCGTACCTGGCTGCAAGCCCTACAAGCTTTTGAGAGCTCTCACGAACTATCGAATAGTGATGCATTGGCCATCACCGCACTGAAGCTCGGATACTGCTCTAGTTTCACTGCTTGCTTTTGTATCGCGGACAAGACTCAATTGTCGTTCGACGCTCACCTCGCCACCTTCCAAGCTCTTGTTCAGTATGCTACAGAACTGACCAACTCGCTCGACCTGCACTGCTGTCGCACGCAGAGTCAACTTTACAAAGCCGCTGCAAACTTCACTTTCGATACCTCCTTAATCCCCGCGCTCTTCTATACCGCCATACGCTGTCGCTGTCCTATTACACGTCGTAAAGCTGTCGACCTGCTGGCTCTCGATCTACCGCGCGAAGGCTTGTGGGACCCGGAGCAACATCGGATCGTAGCCAAGCGCGTTATCGATATTGAGGAGATGGAGGTTGATGTGAACGGCTGGCCTACTGAAGCATCGCGGCTTTGCAGGAGCAGCGTTGGGACCGACGTCGATGAGCACGATGGATTCCAGGCGAATTTCTTGTACGCCAAGGACCTTTCGATGGCTGCAACGAAAACTTGGAGTGAACGTTTGACTCTAAGTGAAGGACTCAGAAAGCCGCTTTCACTTCGACTTAGAAACCAACCCGTCACACAGGAACCTTGAAGATCGTTGCCTCTCTTTTGACAGCCCTCTCAGTTCAAAAAAGGCAACAACACAGCCTTCAACAACTCCGCGTACGTATCTACACTAGTCGAAGAGCTACTGTATAGGTATGGATCCCACTGTGGCGCTTACCGACGTGGAGATGTCAGAAGCACCCCCAGAGCAGACTCGCGATAAGCACATTTCGCACCTTGTCGACCAACCGAGAGTCTTCAAATTCACAACTGGGATACTCACAACCTCAGGCTGGGTTCCACGAGCAAACACTTCGTGGTGCATCCTGCGTCTGGAAGGATCTGGCGAAGTCGACGAGCTCTTACAATGTCTTAGCGAAGAGGCCATTACACCTGCAGATGCGACAACAAGGACCTTTGGAGAACATGTCACGCCAGAAGCTGCAGAGCTTGATGAGAAAGACGTCGGTAACCCGGACCAATACCTCGACTATGCCTCCTACTCTCGCCATGTTGGCTGGACAGGCTGCGCACTGCTCGAAGAAGACGACCCTAGTCCTGCTCCAGCTTCTGTCAAGCTCAGGCAAGCAGACGTACCCGTGACTCAGACAGCTGCGTTCGCAAGTACAGCGCTCGATGATGAAGTCACCACAGCAGCCGCTGCTGACGATTGGTGTCCATCAGCAGCCCTCGAGCCTATAAACGAGCAAATCAACCCACACGGCGACATGCATCTGAAAACTCTTGGGGCACCCGGAAAGCAGATGAAACACTTCTTTCACCCGCTCGAACACGCTTGGCTCCTGCTCTTCCACACCAAGATCAAGACCGCCGCAGAATCAGGTCAAAACATCAAGCTCCCCGGCGCAACCACCATCACGAGCGCCTTCAACGCATTTTTCGAAGGCCGCGTGCTGCAGGATGAATTGGGGAGGGACATGTCGTCGAGGGAGAGGAGGGAGGAGAAGAGCATCAAAGGCAAGATCATGAAGAAGCATACTAAAATCTGGCAATTGCGGGATACGACACGCAGACTGCTGGAGGGTAAGCGCGATGGGGATGTGTCGGTGCCGATGATTACTGATGATGAGTTGAGGGTGTGTCAGCTTGATGGCATGGTGAAGGCACCGTGAACTGCATTGGTGCCACTTACGCAGATGTACAGAAGTCAGTGCTTCTGTCGACCGATCTCCTCGCTCCGTATTGTGAGCAGTGCAGTGGCAAGCATCATCATGTATGCAGACAGACCATAACGGACTGCTGTCTTGACACAGGTGATACAAGCAAGAAATACTCATCTTAGATCTTGTCGACCGAATTAAGGTTATTTCCTTGCTGTTCTCGTTATTTTCATTCGAGGGATCAAGTCAAACAATTGGAAAGATCATAGCCAGAGATAACATGCAACTCTTCTCTCCTTGTGAAGGCAAAGCCCAAAAGCTACTTGCAGCCAATGACACAGTGCCATTGCGACTTTTGTGAAGTTCGCAGTGTGGATAACTCATTGTTGTGACACAGCTGAAGCACTGAGGCCATGACGTCATCGGAGGCAATTAGCTCGCTTCTCTCCTGTCCTCTCTTGACGTGAACGAATACTACCACCACCACCGACTCTCAGCACGGATGCAACGTGAACAAATTGATTCTGAGAATTGCGCCACATGCGAACTTTGCCAGCGACGTTTCTGCTGTCGCCGTATCTGACGATGATCACTGCTTGAGCGTGTCAGGCAACCCAGCTGCCGCCTGCTTAGTGTGGGTCACGCACATGTGCCAACTTTTTGCTTCGATGCGAGTTACTTTAAGCATATAAGACACTGTCGCAAGGAGGTTCATCAACTGTGAGGGTACTCATGGCTTCACTTCTCTCGCTCTCAGCCGAGCTCAAACTTGGCATCATCGAGCAACTCAACCATACGTCCACATCGTTCATCCCAGCCCCACCTCAGGAGCTCCTGAGTCTCAGCCGAGTATGCAAAACACTTCGATCATTAACGCTTCCTTATCTATTCAAGGATATCACCCTGCTTAATGAGGGTCAGAACGGCGCTTCGGTCCTCGCCACTCTCAAGGGGCCATATGGCGAACATGTTCGGAGCATACATTATATCGGCATAATGGCTATGGCGGAGTCACCAGACGAGAGAGATGAGCCTCCTACAAAGCCGGCTCCAGAACATCTGCCGGATTCCGTTGAGCACGTACTGTCCAATTTAGCGAAGTTTCCGAACCTGGAAAGGGTTATCGTGGAATTCCGTTGCGCAAAGACGGCCGAGGAAGACAACAGCATTCACCAAAGTAGCTACGATATCTTCGAAGAACTCGAGGACTCAGCCCAAGTCTTGGAAGCAGAAGAGAACGATGTTTTCCGGGCATTGATCAAGCGATCCTACGACGCGGTGGCGCGCAACTCAGTTGGCACGATCCGAAGTCTGGAGATGAGAAACACGGTGGCGAAGGAGTGCTCTACCTGGTGGTCCCAAGAGTTTCACGCACTACTTGGCGCTCTGACTGACTTCACCATATCGCTTCGAGGCGGCGATAACGGTGCTGGTTGGCAAGTCAACATGGTGCCCGCATATCTGGGCTTCATCAGAGATCTTACTTCGTTATTCTTTCGACATCTAAACAAAGTCAAGCGCTTTCGCTTCGCAGCCACAGACGATGGACCGCCGGGAATCGACGATGGGATGAATAATACTCGTTTGGAGCTTGGAGAAGACAATATGAATGCACTTGAGATTTTGGAACTCGAGCAGGTCTTCATCAGCCGGGAGCTGGCGACTTTCATCTCAAGTCATAGCAGCTCACTCAAATCCGTACGACTGGTCAAATGCTACTCTGGCGCAGACGAAGATGATGCCATCACATGGGCTGATTTCTTCTCCACCATTACGGAGGAAGCCCCCTCTGGGATCGGGATACAAGACTTCATCATCGGCATCTCAGATCTTGAAATGACGCAACCACACGACCTGGCTGCGGGAGCGTACGAACATGACCAATCTGTACAGGTCAAAGAACTGCGCGAGCAGTATCCTGGGAGACGAATGTTCGACTACAAGATCATAGATGACAAGTACGGGATGCTGTTTGATAGCAAGGGCCTGGCTTTCGATAGGTTCCAAAATGGAACGGATCATGAAGGGTGGGAGCAAATGTGCGCGATGCTGAAGAAGTCAAGCGAAGCCTAAGCCACGATCGATAACAGTAGTCGAGAGGAAAGACTGTTCTGCGAGGGATTCGAGACTGACTGGAGCAAACAGTCCAGATAGACCACACAACATCGATGACGTCATGATTGTTTACATTTGCCAAGATTTATCAACTGCACGCTATCGTCCCTCTCATGTCAAACGTAAGTACAACCTGTTCTAATAGCAAGGCAAAAGCTTCCGCTCTCGTCTCAACAGTCACTCCCAATGAAGCATTACGGCAGATCTGTATTCGGTGCGTCCTTGACAAGCTTGTAGCCACCGGGCTGAAGGTACTGAAAGACCTGCGTGGGGTCGTACTTCTTCGAGATGCTGATCAGTCGCTGCTTGTTTGCTGCACCGTAGCTCCCAATCGGATCCTGGTACTCGGACGCGTAGTTCAAATACACGAAGTCGTTGTCCAGACCCCGTCTGCTTGCCTCAGCCTTTACAGCACTGATGACATTGGAGATGACTTTGTGGAACTTGGTTTCGTCTTCTTGGTTGTTCCACGCAGCGTTAAAGTTCAGAACAAAGTATGGGCCATTCTCCGGATCGAGCCCCAGAGCATTCCCCCCGTTCTTTTGCATGGCTTTGAGGGCGCCTTCGGTGATGGGCTGAACAGCCATGATCAACAAGATCTTTTCGACGTCCGCTACAGTTGCCTCTTGCTCAAAGAAGGCATCGACAATGAATTGAAGTAGACTCCTGTCCATTTTGAGGCTGATGCCCCACCATGTCTCGTATGCTCCTGGCGCCGGAGCACCTTCATTGAGCAGATTGGCCATGCCCGACATGGTTCGAAGGCCAATGGTGTCTATCATGGCCGTTATTTTGTTCCACTGGTCAAAGGCTTATGCGTTCGCAACAGGCTTCGCGTAATGCAAGTTCGCGAAAGCGACCTTCCCAATGCCTGGGTAAGTGGCAAATGTCTATTGGGCTATCAGTATTCTTCTTTGAAGTTAATCGTCGGAGCAGACATACCACAATCTGAGCAGCATCGATATCCTTTTGTGATCCTGCTACTGTGAACTGGTTGATTGCATCCAACACATTCGGAAAGGTGTTTTCAAGGTATATCCTCTGACCGCCCCACATTTGACCAAGCGGGAAAGCATTCAACTTGAAGTTGGTGACGATGCCGAAGTTGTTGCCTCCACCTCTTAAAGCCCAATAAAGGTCAGGGTAGGACTTGGCATTGACATTGACAATCAAGCCAGAAGCTGTAACGAGCTCGAAGCTGGCCACATTGTCGCAAGCCCACCCGAGTCTGCTGGCAAAGTGGGAGATACCTCCTCCAAGTATAAGCCCCGACACGCCGACAGGAGCCATCTTTCAAAAGATCAGCAAAAAATAGGAATCACAAATGGATTCACTTACCCGTCCACCTGCTACACTCAAGCCGTCCTTCTCGACGGCGTTATACACATCAATCCATCGAAGACCAGGGCCCACATCGACAGTCTTCTTGTCTGCAGAGACATTGGCTTGCTTCAAGTTCTCCAAAGATATGGTAATGCCGTCTTCAATACTGGAAGCGCCAGCCCAGGCCGCATGTCCACCGCCCTTCACAGCGAAGGGACATTGGTACAGCCGCGATATCAACACCACTGTAGAGACCTCAAGGGTCTTCGCAGGCTTGAATACACAGGACGGATTGACTGCCCCTTGTTGAGCTGACCAGTATGCTCCAGTGAAAGAGGAGTACGCCGACGATCCTTCGGGCAAGAGCTTGTCATTACCAAACAGAATCTTCAAGGATGTGCACTGGACATCTATTAGTGCTATTGGGTTGGAGCCTACTGCAGTAGAAGCCTACGGCTAGAGAGCATGGTGCGAAAAGGGAGCGTTCAGCGAGGCTAGCAGTCGCGTTTCCAGGCTCTGGCAGTGCTTCCACAGCGACACCGAGGTCCTCGAGGGCGGCTGTGACATTAAAGTCCTGCGGCTCAAAGGTCCCACTCCCAATCTGGGAATGAGCAACCGCTGCAAGGGTTGTCAATGAAACGACACGGGCAATCCTCATCCTTGGGATCTGGAGATATTGGGAGGTAGGTATCCAAGACTCACAACAACGGTGATCGCATCTTTTTGAGCACTTCATAATGTGGCGCTGGCCACAACCACATTGCTGGGTCCAGGTAGATTACCTTGAGCACAAAGCCAACTCACTTACCAGGGTGAAGGATCGTGTTGAGAGAAGCGGGTTAGTATCCTACCTGTCTGGTCTTAGCGGGCTGTTGCCACCGGCTCGGATCTTCAGGAACTAATACAGACTTCCGAAGGAGGAAGGTGGCTACGACCGACAACGCCCCAACTGCCCGTGTTCCGCAGCTGCAACTCACCTGACAGTCTATCTCCAACCATCTGAGCAATGTTCCTTACACTACATGGCGGTTGCCGATAGTTCTCCATCATCGGAGCCCATAGGGGTTTTGGCTGCCAAGTAGCTTCCGAGCTCAGGGTAAACGCGCCTAGAGACACATCTGCAGGGATGTCGATCCCGAATTTACCAGCATCTTTTTGGACCGATCACTGATGTCGTGTCTGCTCTGATCAGATTCACAACCATCGAACAGCCCATGGATTTTCTGAGCACATTCCTGTTACGGGATGTGACCGAAATATCCGCTTTATCATGAGCTACGAAAACATTAGCCTCAATATCAAGTGAGATACTATTCGACAAGGTCCTACTGTGCCACACGACTGCTTCCGTGCCCCTGTGTGATACCAACAAATCCTTCTTCTTCGCCTTTTGAGCCCGTCAAACAAGCACTGCACCATATCGGCGCGGGCTGCGCTATGTCGGTTTATCCATTTTGTTGGTAACAGCCGATAGGTTTCCAGTCCCAATATGTTCGAGAGACTGGCAGAGTACAAGGATTCGAACACATCATGGCGGCAGAGACATGATCAAGTTCTTGCTGCGCAGCAATTTGCACGTAGAGCGACCCCTTTTCATTTCCATCAACGTCCTTCAGCAGAGCTATGGCGATACTCGCCACTCGGCATGGTTTTTTGAGTTGATATTACCGCCCCTCGACCAACTACTACGAATGTTAAGGCACCTGCGTTTACTGAGTCATATTCCATACGGTCGCAGTTGAAATCAACATGACTTCTGACGATGGTTTGAACGATGTCAAATGGAACAAGGTGAAACTCCCTGCTACAATGGCTCGGAGCCAGCTTGAAGCCATCAATATCGGCATGCTGGTTGTAACATGCGTGGTCTTCGTTACGCGCCTTGTAGTTCGAGTGTTCCAGCGCAAGCCCTATGAGCTGCACGACTTCTTCTGTCATTCTGCTTTTGTATGCTATATCGCGATGTGGGTCATGTACTTCAAGGAAAACGACCCACTGTACCGCGCCGAAGGTGTGCAGAGAGGGAAGATACCACCGTACCCTGGAATATGTGAGTCAGTCCCGGTACTACAAGTAAAATGGTCGAAGGCTGACCATGATGTTTCGTGCAGTACATGATGCAGGTATGATCTACCGATGGATCACAGCAGGACAGTTTTTATTCTATGTGGCCCTTCTCCTGATAAAGCTGTCATTATTGGCATTGTACCGGAGGCTCCTGGATCGGACGCCAACGAGGTACACCGTCATGTGGTGGGGTATCCTGATCTTCTGCGTACTGGTGACCTCTCATCTCTACATATGACTGTGGCAACAACTGACGACTCACAAGTCCTTCGTCGGGAGCTCCATGACCACCATCTTCGTATGCGACGATCAGAAAGCAAAGTACAGTCAGGGCATATGCGCAAAACCGGATGAACAACAACGAGCCCGCTTCAGTCTTTGGTTTGCATACGTTGTTGACGTCGCGACCGACCTCGCAGGTACATACGGCACTGGTGGACATGGAAAATCTTTGCTGACTGGGATTGACAGTAATGTTTCTACCTTTTCGACTAACCTGGAGTCTACAACTACCAAGCACACAGAACTTCGGCATCTTCGTGCTATTCGGCAGCGGCTGGGTCTGCATTGTGAGTGATTCCGGGCATCACCTGAACGTTTAGTGATCTGTCTGACCATAATGATACTTCCAGCTTTTCGCCACTCTTCGTGTCGTGCAAGTCGGAGTCAAGGATGGGGTACCTGCTACTCCAGATCCGAAATGGCCGCAAATGTGGACGGTGATTGAGACATCCATGGGTATACACGACGCATTTAAGCTGTACTGTATACTTTGCTGACACTCAAATTAGCTATTATCATCGGCTGTGCCCCAGCCTTCGCAGGAATCATACGCCGTCACTTCGGCACCCATAACGTTTCGTACAACTCTCGAGGCTACGTAAGGCGGTCGACCGATAGGACTAAGATGAGGAGTGTAGAGAGTAAGAAGATTTCCAATCGGTCAAGGGGGGTCGATGATGAAATATGGGCCGATGGCAATGGGAGCGAGATAGCGTTGGCAGACCTGGGCGGACTCATAAAGGCCACCACGACGAGGTTCCAAGATGACGCGAGCAGTCGTAGCTTTTCGTAACCCAACTTCATGGCAGACTACCACCGGTCCCATCTCGGATGTGAGAAACTTGTGCCTTAATCTGCCTTGTTGGTATACTGAGAGCCTCGCTGATTGCTTGTACTACAAGAATCCTCAAACTTCGTAAAGGATGCAAATAATGTACTTACACAGAGGGGTTGACTCGTAGAGTTCATTCAAAGCTATTATTTAGTGGTTCCGCATCCCCGTATTGAGTCCGTCTTGGGCCATGCAGATGGTTGGAAAAGATTCAGCCTGTCTTTGGCATGGTTCAGCTGAGCGCCACTGTGTGACCACAATAGATAGCTTCGAAGAGACTTAGCGTGATGAGTCGCTTTCCCAAAGACGACCCGGTTCGCAGCGTATCCAACGAGACGTATTACTGACAACGGTCCGGCTATAGTATAGATCACGTGATCTGTACCGTAGCAGAGATGTAGCGAATTATATAGTAACAGACTGTGATAGGCATGTTAACTGTAGTAGGCAACACAGCTATGTCAGCCTAGACTTCGATGCGTTCCTGACCAAAGCTCCAGCAAAGCGCAGGCCGTCCCGCAAGCGAGTAACTCGGAAGCCAACAATGCCCAGGGGTGTGACCACCGAATCGATCAACAGATATTTGGTTGACGCAGATGCTTACAGCATTTTGATGGTTGGGCCTCTTCAGAACATTTACACGCAACTCAAGACATCGTATATCCGAGGCGTTTCATCCACGGTCGCTCCTCCATACGATCTAAAGACTGCTCAGAAGAAGTGGTTGTCGACGGTGATGGATCCATCGGAGGCATTTGACCACCAGCCGCAACAAGTTGACACTATAAACCACAATCTGGACTCCGTTTCGCCCATCGGGGCTGCAGGAATTGAACCCCAGACTGAGCTTCAAGCAATAATCCTGAACGAAGAAACTTTGACCGCGGTTGCTAGCAAAGTATTCCAGTTGATACACGCAGATGCGCAGGAGATGCCGGACGCCCATGTCCGTAGCAGGTGAATCGGCGGATTCGCAGCAACTAGGGTATAGTAGCCTTCGAACCGCATGGATGAAGCAGCAGTCGTCTTATCTCATGACGCGCATCGAGAAGTACAGACCAGGTCGCTACTTGACAGGTGCTGGCCATGACATGACCTCAACAGCAATCGTGCTATCGGGACGAAACGTCGAGTCGAGGGCGCGGCTGCAGTGGATGCTCTACTCAATGCCACGATAGTACCGCCGTTAGGTTACAACTGTGACATTCGGACTCTAGTTGATGGTAACCTCTTGCCTAATGACCAGTTGATGGTGCATCGCGAGAGCGCAGTTGCACTACGAGCGTATCGAAAGGCGCACGATGGTGAGTACGAGCAGATGGAGGAGCATCTTACTGTTCGATTTTTTCATTGATGGTGATGTTGGGCCGCTCCTCATGTCAATTGAGGCAGTCGAGATCAATGGAGGCAGTAGCGAATACACAGGACGCAATAGTTTCTTGAAGTCGATGACAACAGGCAGGTAGTGGAAGCTGATGGCTGGAGAGTGTAAAGCGAGAGCCATTATCGAGACCTCTAGGGACTTGACGATGACTGTCCGGTCAGACTGCACTGACGTCTGGTGAAGGGAGAGGGCAGTTGCAGAGAGATCAGGTGTCGCTTGTTGTGCTGACGTCGACGGTCAAAAAGGTTTTGTGAAGCGAGCAACAAGCTGTAGCACTGATATTAATTTGCGCAAGCTAACCTTGGTTGCGACGTAACGACCTTATCAGTGCCCCGTCACGCAGGTACAATGCCCTGACGTACACTTGACATTCAATTCGGTAATTAAGCATCCGGATCAAGCCGTGGGGCCTGGCAAACTTTGTTCAGACCACCGTCGAACCCCATCTTTTGCAAACTTTGCCATACTTCTTTCCATTGACTTTCTCACGATGACCGCAGACTGTCGTCGATGGCTTGTTAAGGCGCCCCACAATTGTCGCAACGCTTGTGGCGTTCGGCGCCACAAATCGGTCCCCGCAACGCCAAGTCGTGCCCAGTTGGACACAGCACCTGCTTTTTCGAACATCGTGAGGTCCGTACAGGCGAGGCGGCTTGGGACTTCCGTGATTCGGTGCTCCGAGGGCCGCGTGATGGGTTCCTGCCTGGACAGGATGGTGTCCGGGCAAGATCGCTGCAGATCCATGTTGGTGGAAGGAGCGCGGAACGAATGGAAACGGGGTCTGGCCGCGGAAGTCACGATGGTTACCCTTTGTGTTGTGAGGTGAATGGCGAAGGATGAGTGGACTTAGTGGATTTCCGAATTACATCATGCTGTTTACAACCCTTTATAATCGTCAGCGCAAACCTTCGTGAGGTCCTACATTCACCTGGATACCTGCCATCTAGCACCTACAGTTCC
The DNA here is from genome assembly GCA_021642125.1 of Nothophoma quercina. Taxonomy (NCBI): domain Eukaryota; kingdom Fungi; phylum Ascomycota; class Dothideomycetes; order Pleosporales; family Didymellaceae; genus Nothophoma; species Nothophoma quercina. Next base: position 370,940 of record JAKIXB010000034.1, on the reverse strand, counting down.
GTAACCTTCCATCTTCGAATTCACTGCACGAAAGCATGGCATCGTTACGACCGGCGAGTGCGTTGGGCCGCGTTGCCTGCAGAGTCTCGAACATCTCGCGGTTCCAGCCTACCACAACCTTGCTCCAGCGCTGGGGGCTTGCGACACATCGAGATGTCACATACAAGCAGGCGCCGTACGAGAAGCGAGAAACCGTCGGTGACAGAAAATACAGCCAATTCGACATCGATGGAAAGGTCTTCGTGGTGACAGGAGGTGGCCAGGGTCTTGGGTTATCGATAGCAGAGGGACTCGTAGAGGCTGGTGGTACCGTACACGTCCTCGACAAATCGCCAGAGCCAACAAAAGAGTTTGAGGAGGTCAGAGCTCGCGCGAAGAGCGAATTCGATGGTGGTCTGGAGTACCATCAGGTTGATGTCGCGGACGATCAGACACTGGGTAATACAATCAGCGAAATTGCAGCCCAGAATAAGCGACTCGATGGGCTGGTTGCAGGTTTGTAGTCATCGTCAAAGCATACGAACTATATTGGCTGACGAGAAGAATAGCTGCCGCCATCCAACAAGTGACGAAGGCGATCGACTACAAGAAGAGAGATATCCAGAAGATGCTCGATGTTAACACTACAGGAGTGTTTCTGACAGCGCAAGCCTGTGCTCGCGAGATGCTGAAGTACAAGATCGAAGGCTCAATGTGCCTGGTGGCTTCGATGAGCGGCTCGATTGCGAACCGGGGTTTGGACGCTCCTGTCTACAACATGTCCAAGGCTGCCGTTGTCCAGCTTGCGCGAAACCTCGCCATGGAGTTTGGCAGAAAGAGGGAGGACGGATCTGGTGGCATTAGGGTCAACTCGCTGAGTCCAGGCCACATCGTGACGCCCATGGTCGAGGAGAACTTCAGGAGAGGCGAAGCGGACCGTGCTGAATGGGAGAACAATAACATGCTTGGCAGAATCAGTGCGCCAGAGGAATACAAGGCTGTGGCGCTGTTCATGTTGAGCAAGGCGAGCAGTTACATGACCGGGAATGACTTGAAGATTGACGGAGGCACCACAGCGTGGTGAGAGAGTTGAGCGTATTTCCTGCCGTTCCTAGCATGTCTCGAGCGAGCGTTGTTAGCATTTGCTGGCGTTAGTGTTTCTGTACGATTAGCAACCGGACAATGACATTGATATCCTCATGACCGCTGGTGATCAAAAACCAATTGAGTGCAACAATCGATCGCCGTTTGATATTCTGCACAATGCAGAATGTAAGCAAGCTGAGGAGATGGAGGGGTTGTTGTGACGGCAGTCGCGTCCAGCGTTCAAAACACCTTACCTAATCGGGCGCTAGCTCATAACACATGTCCTCACGACGGGACAAGCCGACCCTCGTTGGGGATCTGTATCAACACCACACGTTGTCTCACAGACTCTCCGGAGTGCACATACGCCACAATGGATCGGATACTGCGACTCTTGACGTTGCTGATCGCCGTCATTGCGCCCCTCACCGCCGCCCTCAAATTCGACCTGCACCCTGTCTCGCCGCACGACGCAGCCAAGTACGAGCGATGCATCCGTAACTTTGTCGCAAAGGACCAGCTCGTGGTCGTCACAGCGATTTTGGATGGATACAGGGGCGACGGCCAGAAGGTCGATATGCACGTACGTTCTTACCCAAACTATGATATGCCGCAAACTGCTGCATACCATCACATCAGACAAGTATGCTGACAGTCTGCTAGATCCGCGATGCCATGGGTAACGACTATCACCGTCCAAAGGATGTCGTCGGCGAGAACCGCTACGCCTTCACCTCTCACGCCGACTCGGCCTTCGACGTATGCTTCGAGAATGTCTACTCCGGCGCGCAAACCGGCGCTAACCCGCGCCACGTCGAGCTCGACATTGACATTGGCGCCGACGCGAAGGACTGGAGCGCCATTCAGGCTGGAGAGAAGCTGAAGCCCGTCGAAGCTGAGCTGAGGAGGATCGAGGAGGTTGTTGGCGAGGTTGTTACCGAGATGGACTACCTGCGGGCACGCGAGCAGAAGTTGAGGGACACCAACGAGAGCACGAACGAGCGCGTTAAGTGGTTTGCATTCGGCACAATGGGTATGTTGGTCGGATTGGGCGTCTGGCAGGTCGTTTACTTGAGGGCGTACTTCAGGAGCAAGCACCTCATCTGAGCGAGCCTTGAGCGTTCTGTGTCAGGAGCAAGGGCCTTGCGGGGCAGAGGAAGAAGAGCGAAAGTGATGAGGTCACAAGGTGACAACAGAGCATTGTACGAACAACATGAGTTTAGCGGTTGGTATTGCGGCAGCCACGAGCTTTTGGCTTGGAGGCACCGAGGACGGCGTTGCTGGGGCATATCCAGATGGATTTCCAAAACTCAACCCGTGATTCGAACCCTGTTCCGCCAAAGCAAACGTAATCAATCTTCCAAGATGTGCTGACGGACTCCAGACACCGTACATATTAGCCCAAATGCAAGCATACCCTCACCCAATATCTGCACCCAGAATATGCCGCTCAAGCTCACTTGCCTCCCTCATAACTCCCCCTACTTCCTCACTGCGCAGCACACCATCCTCTGTCAGGTATTTGTCCACAAATAACGCAGGAATCCATTCGACTGGTGTCTCACTTACACCAACCTCTCGTTCTTGCTCGACGCAGGGACCGACGCTGTCCAGACACCCTACAGCGACAATACTAGCCTCCGGCGAAAGTGTTCGGACACATACAATGGCGGCGAGCGCGCCTCTTGCGCACTGAATACTTCCATGCTCATCAATACACCTTGCGTCTAGGATGAGAACGTCGATATGCTGACTTGCTGTGCCAATTGCACTGAGAGAATATGTCGTAACATGTAATCGAACTCTCGATCGTAGATGGAGTGCGCTAGGGGGTATTGAGAGAGGTGTGCCATCTGAGCAAGACATCATGGAGCATTCAACGGTGAAATTGGGATGGGCTGAGAAGATGCGGGTTACAGTGTTGATAATTGCGTGGGTAGGGTCCACAGTGAGGATGTGCAGTTGCTTCCGCTGCCTCATGTTGAGCCGGTGCGCGAAGCTCTCTCCAATCTTCTCTTCCACCATACTTTGATATGGAAGCAGCTCGTCGAACACTCCACCAGCAACACTCGCCAGCTCGGCCGTGCTGCGAGTTCCGCCTAGTGTTTGCGCGTGGTTCCACCGCCTGGCTGTTTCTGCCAGACCTTTCACAAGCACATTCTTCGCAGCAATGTTGCCAGCCGGTAGCACGCTGATCAGCAGTTTCGACGCGTGCACGAGCATGCTCCAGAACTCTGGCCAGGAAGTCGCCACACATGCTGCGATATCTGCTACGTGGGCGAAGTGCTGCAATGCGATTGTCACCAGATCTCGACTTTGGAATTTAGTGGAAGTGGCGGCTTGTAGAGCGGAAATAGCTGTTTGCAACACTGTGTCGAAGTCCTCGAGCTCTTCTTGAGGCGGCAGAGGGACGATTAGTGGGAGCTGAGGCAGGTCTATGGGTGTCATTAGAGGTTTCTGGGGAAAATCCTCCCGCGCAGGTGTAGTTGCTATTCGACTTGGTGTCGCATCCTCGCGAGGGCTCTCTGATGCATCGATTGCCGGACTGAGCACCGAATCATTCCTCGTCACATCCCCAGGCACCACTGTTCTCTCGCTGAACACTGAATCCGCTCTCTTGCACTTGCTGATGAAGCTGCGGAATAATCGGGGCTGAGAGGCTGTGCCGGTACTTCTCGATAGTGCAGATGAAGGCCGAGAGCGTAGAGAGAAGGTCGGAGCTCTGGCTTTGGGGTTGGTTGCAAATGATGGCGGTTTTCGAGGGGCTGGTTGGAGAGGTGCTGTCCGTTCTCTCAGTATTGCACGTGGGCGGTATGCTTCTGCTATCGCGAGCTCGAGCATAGCGGCAGATTGGAAGAGTGAGTATCAGGGTGTCTGATGGGTAAAGATATCCAAGATGTCACCAAACGGTGCGGAAGAGGCGGTGTTTTGATTCGAGGCGGCGGTTGAGGTTAGGCAGTGAGCAAACGCTGATGTAGGCGGGAGACCGAGGTCAAGTGGACGAGCCTCGTGGACAGCATGGTGTCAAGGTGAATGTGACTCACATTATGGGATGTCCTTGACGTAACTCACAATCGCCATTGTTGCTGTGCAATTGCCTGGGACACTACAGGGCATTCTCAGCGAAGTCTTGCCTCGTAAGGTGCGCTTTATCTTGGCGCCATCTTGCCCTCTAGGACCTTGCAACCATCTTGCAAGAACTTTGCACTCTTTCCTCTTCCAAGTGGCTTTTGCAACGCCTCCTTCACCTGTCCCGAATCACATTCGTTCTCTACATCTATGATAGAACTTGCGGGGTTGTCATAAAATATGGAGGGTATTCAGTTGAATAGAGCAGACCACCTCACACGCGAGTGGTATTTGTCCGCCCCAGACCTTCACTTTACCTAGGTAGGCTTAGCACCTTAGTAGCTTGTGCAGCTTCGTAAGAAGACGCAGTCTCATCTTGAGCCTGGAGGAGATGCGGATCCGAGTCTTGCTGTATCCATATCCTTTTGGTGCTTCTTTTGCAGGACTGATAAATACCCTTTGCTTAATAAGAGACCTTTGTACGTGGGCACATAATTCTGTGAATTAATCATTCGCCAAGTGGCATACGTACAAACCCGATTGGGAATGCAGGACGCAAGCTAGATGAATTAAGAAGTAGACTAGGTACGGATGCTACGCAATGTGGGGCTGACCTTTACAGAAGAGCAGCAAAAAGTACGACTCGAACAGATGCCGTGGTAAGACTCTCAAAGTAGCGAGTAGCAAGTAGGATCAAGCTGAAGCTGCAGTTGTAGGTGGTAGCTGGGTAAACTGCTAAGACTAGAGAACAGCGTGACAAAAAAGCGTAGGAGAAAGCTCGAATAGAGATACTAGAGTTGGAGGCAGTATGGCAAGCACATAGTCTAATCCAGGAGAAGGAGATGCAGCAGGAGATGTCGAGGCTAGAGTAAAGGAAAATAGCATATACCCCTATAGATTCAAGACCTGAGAGGTATCCGAGCTGTCAAAATCCCACCTCAGTATTAGGGGGACAGAATCTTCGTTACCATTGTTGAGCTGTAGTGGTAGGTCATTCACGTGACCCTACCGTTGACGCACTAGGACTATGCAATTTGTCCAACTTGCCAGTTAAACAAGCTTTCCTTGCATACTCCCTACCTCCGCATGTAGTGACGTCGTCCAAGCCTCCATTGACTCTGCACCCATACCGAAAGCCGCTGATTGGTGTGTCAGTATCTGACCCCTTGTTTCAGGATTGCCCACCTTCCTGAAGAATGCAGATCTGCAGGGACGGTCGCTGAGGACGCGTTTGCACCTTTGTCGGCTTCAATGTCCAATCACACGTCAGTTGTAAGGAGAAGGGCGAGGGCCATACAGCGGCACATTGAAATGATTTTAAAAGTTGTAGTATTCATTCTAGATATCTCAAAGTACAAGGTGCAATGCAGTCCGTCAGTCCGCCCAAGTGAGCTACCATCGAAGTAGCCCGAGCGCGTAGTGCTATAACAAGGGTAATACAAGCAGGTTCCCGTGATCCATCCAACGTGGTATGGCAGATGGTTTTTGTATATCAAGATGAAAAAAGGCAGGGACCGCTCAGCAGTCTGCTGGAGTCGTAAGACAGCCGCAACGCCATAACGCAGAACCAATAACGGATTAGGGGAATCGAACAGGTAGCTTAGTAAAGCATTTGCGGCCGTGGCAGGTAGTGTGGCGCAGTGTAGTCGTGAAATGGTCGTTTCTGGCTTGAAATCGCTCCCAGAATTTAGCCTAAGATGGTCAGCTTATGCCCTACATGTTAAAAACGTTGACCTGAACTTACGGCGCCTGAAACAGAAGAAGATACCAGTGCGTCCCAAGAACCACAGACATCCGAAGAAACGAACCAAAGCCAGAGCAGCGGTCGCCCAAAGGAGGGCCTGGAAGAAATGGGCGGTACGGGTAGTAGCGGTCGACTAGAGAACGTTAGCATTGCAGAGTTTTGTGCATGTATTGTTAGGCTTACCGAGAAACCGAAACGATCGAAGTTATCCTGAGTAACGACAACAGCAAGCAGACAGTTGGAACCAATCCAGAGAGTACACAGATGGGTACGGAAAGCCTTGTACGAATCTTCCAGGGTCTTCTCGTTGCCCTCAACAGGAGGAACGTAAGGAGCCAGGGCACGCTTAACGGTAGCCTCGAACTGAGAGTCAATGTCGGCCTGCGGCAGATCTGGTTCTTCGATAACCGTTGTCTTTCCGTCGGCACCCTTTTCGGTCTTCGCTGAGGGAAGAGCCTCGGCCTTGTCGGAACCCTTGGTACCCCAAGAAACATCGTGCCAGTTGGAGAACGCGTAGACGTTGAGAATGTTGACGTAGGACGACATGATCAAGAGGTACTGAGGGAACGATGTGAACATGTGCCATGGGTCCATGTACAGGAACGAGGCAACGTAGTAGAGACCGAAGGTAGATGCAAGGGCAATGATAATGATACCGACACCGTCTGACGAGAAGAATGACTCGGCAAATGCACCCGCTGAGGAAGTATCGAGTTTCTGCGAGGTCGGGTTCGTGAACGCTTGAACGACGAGGTAGATCGACAAGATGACAATGTAGAATTGGATCAAGGCAAAAACCGAGAACGAGATGATGTATGACAAGACGGAACCCTTAGGACGGTTACCGAAGGCCAGAATGAACTGAAGTCCAAGGAAAGCCAGGTAGACGTATGTAAGGACCGTGTTGAAGATGGGAGTGACAGTGTTTCCGAAAGGCCAGGCGTTTCTTGTGTCCGTCTTAGAACCAACGAGGTTCATAATGACGATGGTGGTCAGGTAGAAGGAAGCCATGGAGAACCAAGAGAGGATAGTGTTACAGGTCGTGTAGATCATCTGGATGTGGAGGAAGAACATGCGGAGAATGTTGTGGCCAGACTTGTACATGCGGCCGAAGTGGAGAAGCGAGTAGATACCGGCAGCGAAGGAACCGTTGAGCCAACGACGACGCTGACCGATAAATTCGGCAACACCTTCGGGCACGTCAGTCTCACCCTTGGAGGCCTTGACGTATGTCAGATGCCACTTGGAGCCAGCCTTGGCGACCAGCTCGAAACAAAGAATACGATCTTCGGCCAAGAACATGTTCTTCTTGAAAATGTTCATGCCCTCAATACCCTTCTTTCCGAGAATCTTGGCAAGTGTGTGGTCACCGTGGAAGTACTGCTCGAGCGGTCGTCCCATGATGGCGCGGTAACGGTAGGCAGAGAAAGCACCGGGCAACACAGAGACGTAACCGAAAGACGATTCCAGCGGCTTATCGAGAATGTTACTGATCTTGTACTCGAAGTTCTGCGACGCAACGAGCGGGTTGAGCAGGTTCTTCCAGCCCTTACCCAACATGGCGTGGATTTCACCACAAGCACCACCGAGATCTTTGTCGTTGTAAAAGGCTTCCCAGAGAGCGAGCAGGGATTTGGGACCAGGCTTGGTACCAGCGTCAAGCAGAATGCAGACTTCAGGGTTCAGGATCCGACCAATAGCGGTGAACAACCACCTATGGGAGTTGATCTTCTTGGTGTTCTTCTGCTTCAAGCAGAACATCATCTGGACAGGAGGAAGCGTGCTGGCGCTGTCGTCGTGGGGACGAATGAGCTGCTGGTTGGGTGTAACGGACAGCTGAGTGGTGTATTCGAAGATGTGAGCAACAGTCTCGTTGCCGTCAATGTCCTTCTTCATGACACCATCCTGGTAAATACCAATGGTAGCCAGCAAATCGAGTGTGCCCTTGTCGCAAGGATCGATACCGTCGAAAACCAAGCAGACAACGATCTTCTGCCAGGCTGGGCCTCCCTTGTTCCAGAACTCGGACTTCTTCAGGTTGACGATGTCGCGGATGTTCTGCATAACACCGTGCAGAGTACGAGCGGTGAGGACTTTGTCTTCATTGTAGTATGTCACAGCAATCAGAAGCTCGGTGTGACGGTTGTACATGGCTGGACGCAGATTGTAGCCGTTTTTCAGGGTAAAGTCGTTGGGGTCACATGTCGCGGCGGTGTCTGGCAGCTGTCAATGTCGCATCCTTGGAACGCACGATTCCATCACCTACAGCGCATATGTGTGAACTCCTCACTGCCGCTCTCGAGATCATTGCGGTACTTCGCCTGGATAGCGTTTTGAATAGCAGAAGGCACGGGGTAGTCTGCCGACAGAACGGAGCCTTGAACGAGCTTGACCTTACGCGTCATGCCACGTTTGAGACCACCGGCAGCAGCAACAGCACCACCGGGCTGCTGGCGCTGTCGCCAGGCCTCAGTTGAGCTGGTCTCGCTCCTCTGGTATGGGGATGGCGCCCTGTTGGGAGCGCCAAACTCAGCAGCAGGCTCGTAGCCGCCGGTCGCCGAGTAGACATCAGACCCAGAGTGTGCCTCTCCAGGGTACTGTGTCGGGCGGTCGGTCGCGTATGTCTCTGTCAAGCTGTAGGTCGAGTGCGGGCGGTTCTCAGGGTGGCCGTAGAAGGGGTCCTGGTGCGTGCCTGCCGCATTCTCGTGCAGGAGAGAGCGACCGACCTCGTCCTCATCGTGCCTGCCGGGAGTGTACTGGGCACTCGTTAGCATTCACTGTCCACGATCTACTGTCTACATCGCCGTTATGCAGGCGCAAGGGACGGCCACGCACTTCGTTGTTATGGGCATCCCCATAGTTTTGCTGGTTGTACGCCATGACGTGCAGCGGTCGAGGGGCTGGCACTACGTATGGCGAGGGTCCCGTGGACTGTTGGTGTGGTGCTGATGAGTGCAGATGGGAAACGAAGGAAACAGCGCACAGCTGGGGAGATAAAGGGCAGGAATGTCTGGCGCAGCTTTCAATTCTCCTCAGCTCGACATGAGCGACAGCGCCTCGTCCCCGTTGGGCCTAGCGCACGACGCTAAGCAACCGGGGTGTGTGAAACGAGACGAGGAATGGGCGAACTACCTTGTTTTACAATGCGGGTGGCCCAGTCCTTCATCAGAATGTGAGCGTACAGTGCCGCCGAACCCTGTAGACGCCTTCTTGAAGCAGTTGCGATTGTCTCTGCCTGTGAGAAGGGCAGCCAAAGCCTGCTGCCACTCGTTGTACGGCAGGAAGGTACACACGACCAACTCGGCATGGCAGGCAGTTGCGCTAGGACGCCATTGCGGCCTCTAAATTTAGAGACGCGCCTGCACACACCCAACGCCTTAATCCAGCGCCGCTGACTGGCACTGCTCAGCCTCACTACCACCCCAAGAGACAACCATGACGACCTCCTCGCTGTGCCCGGCGGCGTTGAGCCTATGCCCGAAGTGCGTTCCTGCATCCGCCACTTTGAAGAGGCTCACCGCCGCCAGCGGCAAGTTGCTACGGCGCCGCATGTTGCCATGTTGCTTTGTTGCGCTTTGATGCACTTTGTTTGCATGCACCGGCGAGCGAGTGTGCTGGATTGGCCGTTGCGCGTCCTTCATGCTCCATCAAGCTAGACGTCGCCCTGTCAACGTCAGCAAACACGCCGGCAAAGACAGGTAACATCCCCGTGCACATCCTTTCAAGGCTGGAGACTGCTGCCCTTCCTCATGGAATTGTATACATCGCGCGTGCGGTCTTACTGTGCATTTGCATCGTACGGTCAAAAGGCCGCCATGATCTCAGTCCTAGCTGTTATTGAGTCCCACCGCAATTCGGCGTCGGCATCAAATCTCACTTCTCGCGCCCATGCTTCTTGAGGGTGTTGCAGGGACCACCCAGAAATTAAGCTCTCCTTTTCGATGAAGTGGGTCCCGCGGTCCCTGGATCTCACCGTTGGGCCACCCGCGTAACCGCGATGGGACCCTTTCTCTGTTGACTGGCAGGATAAAGTTAGGAGTTGCCCTACAAAGAATTCTGGAAGAAATCAAAGTAAACCCAATCAATTTTGGCGGCGACAATACGAGTACGACTGACTGACGATACCAATACTACTAACGATCTGTGAAGTAGCATTGATGTACAAGGCTTGCAACCATGGTCACCGCAGGCCACCTAGTCATTGCGGAAGTTTCCAAGCTTGCTAAGAGAATTTTAGATCAGTACACAGCCTTCTAACGTAGATGGTAGTCATAGTCAAGTGCTTTTCGCAAAGACCATTCTGTATACTGTACGGCGCATAACGCTGCGATGGCGGGGACGCCGCCAGGTTGTACCTTCCGAACTGCGTCATCAGCCTCAACAACTAATCGCCTACCCCAAAAGCCACATGCAAAATCACCAGCATACCGCAGCTTATCCCATATTATTTGACTGAGACCAAGAGTGACATCTCCTGTATGCCGTTACAGCCGTCAAGTGTCTCAGAGCCTAGGTTCCGCTGACCACGTTTTAGACACGCTTTTCAGTCTCACCTAGTTCTCAGTATAGCCGAAGTACCAATCTCAAGCTTCCGCATACTGCCGTCATCCGTCCCACATCAGATTCAATGGCCTCAGCCGCAAATCTGACAGCCTTACCAAAGTCGAAAGCACGCGCAGAAAATGTTCCCACAGCCGCAGCTGAGCCTTCTGACAAGGCCGCAGCTGCACACTACAACGAGACCTCAGTACGAGATAACCCAGACTTCAAGCATCCAGATCAGCTAGAATCTTCCGGGCCAAAGTACAACAAGAACATCGAACATCTAGTAATCGTGTGCTGTCATGCCATCTTCCACCCTGATGTCGAAGCCCCAGACTTCCCAACACACAACCCTCACGATGAAAGCAACTGGCATTTGGCTCCTTTCCAGAAGTCAGACCCAGCAACAGGGAAGCCTGGCGAGCACGAGACTTTCCTAACGCACATCCAAGCCAGCCTAGACATCATGACAACCGGGCCAAATGCTACATGGAAAGAGGATGTGCCTTGGAATCAGGACAGCACGATACTGATCTTCAGTGGCGGTGCTACGAGGCAGAGTCTCACACCACTCAGCGAGGCTCGCTCCTACTATCATGCAGCTCTGTCTGTGGAGCTCGGCCAAGGGCACATTGGTGGCGGTCGCGCTCATCAATTGTATAGCAAAGGACGGATATTGCTCGAGGAGCATGCTACCGATTCATTGCAGAACTTGTTGTTCAGCATTCTGTTGTTCCGACAGACCATTGGCCGGTACCCAAAGAACATTCGTGTCATCACGCATGCATTCAAGTCCAGGCGTTTTCTCGAACTGCATGCTCCTGCAATTCACTGGCCGCAGGACCGCATTCAGGTTCAGGGTATCGATCCGGTCATGTCAAGTGCTGAGATCGAAAGTACACAGGGAGGAGAAGAGAAGTTCGGATATCAACCGTGGACACACGATCCACTGGGTACTGGAGATGTGCTTAGCGCGAAGAGGCGGCAGCGAGGATGGCAGGAAGAGCAGGCAAGAGACCTCACCAAAGGACTGGAGGAGGGTGTTAACAAGCTCTTTGATGGCAAAGCCTCTGACGAGCTGCCGTGGGCGCAGATGCCGAAGCGAGAAGTAAAGTCCTCCACTGGACCTTCGCCTCTTCGCTACTAGTTGCAACGATAGTGCTTACTCTCGGGGTGCCAGTCCGCAGAGTACGACATCGTCTCCTAATGGTACCCACTTTACGTCCTTCAACCTCGCGACAGGTAGCTTCGCTCCACCCTCAACACGCTCATTGGGACAGACTTGTACACCACCTTTGCCCAACCAAACCGGCGCAATCGTGACGATGACTGTATCCACGAATCTAACGTTTCGCGGAGAGAGCAGTTCATTGATGACACCACCACCGCCCTCAACCATCACACTCTCGATATCTCTCCTCTCCAGCTCGTCGAGAATGTAACCCCACGACAGTCGCCGTGTTGAAGGCTGAGCACCTGCTACTATCACCTCGCCGCCTACGCTCTCCAACACTTTCCTCCTTCCTTCGTCAATTGGTTCCATTGTGAAGATCCAGGGAGCTTTTCCTTTCTCTTCCCGTGCAAGCTTCATGACTTTACTCTCCGCACTGAACTGCCAGCGCCCTTGCGGGTCGATGACAATAGGTCTAGGCTGCCCTGCCAAACCGTCACCACCGTACCCACCAACACCCTCTATACGGCAGTTTAGTGATGGATTATCTGCTTCAGCAGTTCCGACACCTATCAGAATGGCATCGTGCCTGGAGCGCAGATAATGTGTCATGGCCTTGGATTCTGGACCGGATAAGACTGTCTGCACGCCTGGTGCGAGAGACAAATTGCTATCAAGGGATGTTGCGAATGTGAGAGTGACATGTGGCCTTCCATATGGTTTGTTGGGGTGCCAGAATCCGGGTTTGGGGATGTAGGAGTCGATTTGGTCGCTTGATGTTTGAGAGAAGTGGAGGGTGTCTCGTACTGGCGCTGTCATGATGGTAATGCCTATCTTGATCGAATACTTCAGATCATAGACTCCTCTCAAGATAAGTGCCACAAATCGCCAATGATGTTGCCGACCTTCACAGTACTAGTAGCTGGGCGTGATAGAGTTGCGGACACGATGAGCACGAATGCTGCTGCCTGAAGTCAGCGATATATAATTGCCAGTTCAAAGCACCTGCACCTATGCTCTTTGCTTCTATCGTCCCTCTTTGGCCAACTTGGATAATCGAAAGTGCGGTTCAGGTACTCCCGCGGCCAACAGCAGGCAGCACGGCAGAATCCCGGCGCTCGCCCCACGTCGACCATGGTGGCACGCCTGCAGCAGCGAGACCTACCTTTCTATCGCAGGTGGCGGGTTCAAGTCGTGTTCGCGGTCTACCTCGTCCTCGTCCTGCTCTACCACTTCTGGTGCAAAAGGTTCCGAAGTTACAAGTGCTTCGGCTAGAGCTATAGAATCGAGCTTCACTGCGCCGCCTGCTGCCCGCCGTTCGCCCCACCACCAGACTCACTCGGTGCGCCCAACGCGCCTTCGCAATCGCCTTCCCCTCACACGCGACCTCGAACACTTCTCCCAACTGCGGGCGTCTTCCTACACAATACCGCCAAGATGATGAAAATATGGTCTATGGTACGTCACAGCTCTTCGGGGCCCATGCCGCGCCTCAAGCTATCATAGACAGACCGCTGACCGCTATGCAGAAGAAGAAGCAGGCGGAGGATGATGCCGCGGCCGCCGCGACAAGCAAGAAGAAGAAGGTCACACCCGCCCAGCTACGCGCACAGAAAGGTACGTCGCCCACAGCCTTTGCACAGCTCCATGCGCATGCTAACAATACCCTACAGATCTCGAAGAGCTCTCTCTCGGCACAACGATGAAGACACACTTCCCCAACCCCGACGACATCCTCAACTTCACACTCACCATCGACCCCGACGAGGGCATGTACAAAGGCGGGCGCTTCAACTTCAGCTTCGCCATCAACCAGAACTTCCCCCACGACCCGCCCAAGGTCAAATGCACGCAGAAGATCTACCACCCGAACATCGACCTCGAGGGCAACGTGTGCCTGAACATTCTGCGCGAGGACTGGAAGCCGGTGCTAAACCTGAACGCGGTGGTCGTCGGACTGCAGTTCCTGTTCCTCGAGCCGAACGCGAGTGACCCGCTGAACAAGGAGGCCGCAGAGGATCTGAAGGTCAACAGGGAAGGCTTCAAGAGGAATGTCAGGAGTAGTCTCGGCGGAGGGACGGTGCGGGGACAGACTTTCGATCGCGTGCTCAAGTGAGTGGTGATGGAGCTGTCACTCGACACAAGGACAATCACAGGCATCGGCCAGCCGCGGCTCTATCGTGCGCAGCGGATATTGGCATATTATATGCTGTCGCAGATGCTGACGTGGGGACTAGGATGGACGGATGGACGGATGGACATTGATGGATTACCCAACATACACAACATACTCCTGCTATAGAGCGAGCATCTAGGGACCGGCGTACTCTCGAGCGCGGCGTTACATATAGGCTGCTTTGCAATGGAAGAACTGGAATGGATCGTGAATGAGACGTTGGCCCATTGCGCTCTTTCAGCGTGAAGTAGTGAGGATAATCGACCATTCATCTGCTGAAGGTTGTTGAAAGGGCCTGTAGGCAACATGACGATCAAGACACAATTCCTACAACTTCGGGAGCGCCCGAGAACATATTCGAACCCACTCCACAGGTCTGCCGCTGATCAAGCTGCATTGTGCTTCAAGATGCCGCTCCAAGAGTATGCTTGCTATGCAACGTTCATAGAACGGCATGCCTGCTCAATTCTCAATTTAATAAATCCAGTGAGCTGCCTCATTTCTTTTAGCTTCCTTCGCTGGGTCGTTCGACCGATTCACACTCCTCATGCCATAGTTCCAGCCATCGCAATACGTGAACGGCCGTGCTTTATGACGCAACTGGGGAAAAAATTTGGCGGTTTGGGCGATCTCGAGTGGATGCTTGACGTCGTCGGACACAGCTGGAAGTTGAAAGTGAGGTTGAAGTGAAACTCGTGAGAGCGTCGTGAAGTCCTCCAATGCGCGTTCGGACAATTGAGTGCGCTGCACAAGTCCAGACATGTGTGACTGTGATGGGTCATGGCGGTATTCTGGGGCAGACGTGCTCTGATTGGTCGTCGGGGAGGAATTTGCGTCTCCGATGGCATGCTCCAGCCCCGAGTTCGGCTGGAGCTTGGACAGAAAATCGACTCCACACAGCAGCCAGACGTCTGCCATAAAGACTGGATAATCCCCCATACTTCTCCCATCAAGATACCCTCACACACTCTTCGCACATTCACAATGGCCTCAAGACAAGCTCCCCGTGCTCTCCGCAACGCCGCCAGGCAATTGGCTGCCGCTCCTGCCCAGAAGCGCACCTTTGTCTCGGCCATCAACGCTGCTTCCCGCGCTGCTCCCAAGGCTGCTGTCTCTGCCCAGTTCCAGCAGACCCGCGGCATCAAAACCATCGACTTCGCTGGCACCAAGGAGACCGTCTACGGTAAGAAATGCAGCCATTGAGCGTGCTGGAACGGTAGCTGACGAAAATAACAGAGCGCGCCGACTGGCCCAAGGAGAAGCTTCTTGTGAGTCAGCCACGCCTCAACGGCATCAATTGCAGTCTCAATGGCATCGTGGCTAACAATTGCGCAGGAGTACTTCAAGGACGACACCCTTGCCCTCATCGGCTACGGCTCCCAGGGTCACGGCCAGGGTCTCAACCTCCGCGACAACGGCCTGAACGTCATCGTCGGTGTACGAAAGAACGGTGCCTCGTGGAAGGAGGCCGAGGCAGATGGCTGGGTCCCTGGCAAGAACCTGTTCGACATTGACGAGGCCATTGGCAAGTCCACCATCGTCATGAACCTGCTCTCCGACGCCGCCCAGTCCGAGACCTGGCCCCAGATCAAGCCCCAGCTCAAGGGCAAGGTACGAATTTGTCCACTCTGACTCTGTTTTGATCGGATGCTGACCGCTACAGACCCTCTACTTCTCCCACGGCTTCTCCCCCGTCTTCAAGGACCTCACCAAGGTCGAGGTTCCCACCGACATCGACGTCATCCTCGTCGCCCCCAAGGGCTCCGGCCGCACCGTCCGCACCCTCTTCCGTGAGGGCCGCGGTATCAACTCCTCCGTTGCCGTCTACCAGGACGTCACCGGCAAGGCCGAGGAGAAGGCCATCGCCCTCGGTGTCGCCGTCGGCTCCGGCTACCTCTACAAGACCACCTTCGAGAAAGAGGTCTACTCCGACCTGTACGGTGAGCGCGGTTGCTTGATGGGTGGTATCCACGGCATGTTCCTCGCCCAGTACGAGGTTCTCCGCGAGCGCGGCCACTCTCCCTCTGAGGCCTTCAACGAGACCGTCGAGGAGGCTACCCAGTCCCTCTACCCCCTGATCGGCAACCACGGTATGGACTACATGTACAACGCCTGCTCCACAACCGCCCGCCGTGGTGCCCTCGACTGGCAGAAGCGCTTCAAGGACGCGCTCAAGCCCGTCTTCAACGACCTCTACACTTCGGTTGCTGACGGTACCGAGACCAAGCGCTCCCTCGAGTACAACAGCCAGCCCGACTACCGTGAGAAGTACGCTGCTGAGCTCAAGGAGATCGACGACCTTGAGATCTGGCGCGCCGGTAAGGCTGTCCGCTCCCTCCGCCCCGAGAACAAATAGATGTTCGATGGCGAGGTGAAGTAGATGGTCATGTGTAGATATATTGTCTTGTATTCGGATTTACGATTGCGCTTTGTCCGCGCTTCTCTTCTGGCGCAGGGTTTATGGTCTACCAAAAGGAATGGATAGGAAAATAGCAAAAGCTGAATGATACCTTATTTCTTGACAAACACGAACCTCTTCTCTATCATCGACGTGATGTGAACCTTGTGTTCGCAAAGCATGCAATTGATTGCCTTTGGCAACTCGCCCAGACGTATTCAAGTTCTTGACGTTCATGATGTTGTTGCCTGTCGATTTTCGACTTTGCCGTCCTCAGCAGAAATCAGCCTCTTTTTACCGAGCACAAGTCCGGAACCGGGAACCCTACAAGCTTAGAATTGTTACTTGGCCGTATCATCAGATATCGGATCGCCACTGAGTTTCATATTCAACCAGCTTCACTTTCTCACGACTCCTGCAGCCACGCAAGTCTTCTATACATATAATCGTTCCTCATCGGACATCTTCACGACTCATCAACACGTCCCACTCCAACCCCCAGTCCAGACCTTTTGCACACACAGCGACGCCCCATACACGGCGCCAGAATCGAACCTGCAGACAGCATTCCCGTCGTTCCCATTCGAACCGAGTGTCTCTCCCCTGAACGTTTTCACAGCACACCACGAACGCCAGCTTTCTCTGCAAGCGCTCGTGTTTGGCGCGTGTCTGTCAGCGACGCCGTATACTCCGAGCAAACAAAGTGTTACTGAGGCTGTTTGAACGCGGAGGCGAGGATCTTCTTCTCGAACAAAGGGAGTCGCTTGTTGGGTTGCTCGGTATCGGCGTCGTAGATGGCGATGTGAGCACGGAGATAGGTAATGCCAGCCTTGAGGTCTTCAGGACTCTCGTGGTCGTATCTTCCACTGGGACAGATGTAGAGTATTGAGGACATGATTGCTAGAGTACAGTGGTGGGGTTGATTGGAAGCGATCGAGAGTCACTGATTATCGAGGGAAGTAAATTTGGTACGTTGAGAAGTGTACATGTATCAACAAGAGGAGTGAAAGATGATAATTTCGATGTCGGCACGCGCCACCATCGCAATGCATAATAACTTTCACTCAGTTGAAACGACAGAAACTCATAGCACATGTGACAGATGAAGCAATGGACGAATGCCATGGTTATCGAAGGTGTTCGTATAGCTCAGCAGTATACGACGACACATGAAGTGACGCCCTGGAAGCAAGCAGATGACCCAAACACCACAACGCCTTCGCTAATGACACAACTGGAGGTATCTACAGTAGGTCAGTACGAAATAGTTCTTCCAAAACCTCCACATGAAGCAAGTCTATCGCTCAGCGAGACAACAACTCCTCCTCAAAATTGACCCTGTCGATCGTCACCAGCTCAGCGCGCTCCTTCTTGAGACCCACCAGCTGCTCCTCTTCCCGCTCAAGCCGTGCCTGCGTATCGTCAGTGACTGCCGGATAGCTCTGACCAAGTAGTATCCACTCACCGAAAGCGCCTTCAACTCGTCGGCACACTTAATCCACAAAGTGTACCACTCCTTTGCACCCTTGTCCTGCAGGCTCCGGTACTTTCTAGACGCCAATTTAGCGCGAGTGCGCTTGTAAGATTTGTACGCTGTGCGGTCGGCGGCGTGGAGCGCCTCGACTTGCTTCTCCTTCTGCTTGATTTCGTGCGTGAGGGCTTGGAGGTGCTTGGGTAGCTGTGGAGGCTGTCAGTTCGATGGAGCGCTACATGTGTGCGCGGAGGACTTACGCTGGAGAGATTCGTCATGATCAAGTGTTTCGCTGTGATTGAATGTAGATCGACTTGTTAGGGGGGTTGAGGGCAGCACTGCAAAAGTGCAAGCCATAAGGGACCGTGTAGGAGCTCATGTTGAGCTTCTTTTTTTGCCCAGTGCGTTTGCTCGAAGCGAAGTTGAGTGAAAGGGTCCTCCATTGTGCGTGCTGAGAGCCAGGCAAGTGAAATGGTTGAAAAGTATATAGGTTCAGGCATGGGAAGATCGTTGAGAGAACTTCGTTTCAGAGCGACATTTTATGTGTGGTATCTACAATCCCATGTTTGCGTGTACACCATAAGGCGTGATCATGCGGTAGCCGCACAAACAACACCGTTCAGATGACCTCCAAAGAACTGATCGCCGACATGCACCTTTCTCCTTAGACGCTTGCTTGGGCTACCTGGCATGCCATCACAGCCTCCATGTAGTGTTTGCTCAGAGTGTGTACCTCCCTTCTGACTTCATCGAGCTTGCGCTCGTCAATGTTAGTCTCAGCATGCCGTAGTTGAGGGTTTTCGCTCACAGTGTTGTCTCGCAGCTTGTAGTTGCACTTGCCCAGCTCGTAACTGATAGTGCTCGAGAACCATGCATTTTCGTTCATCTTGTGCATCTGAGCTATTGTCTCGTACTCAGCCGCAAGGTCCGCAACGATCTTCTGGTAGTGGCCGAACTCTTGCTGCTTGGCTTCGAGGCGCTTCTTGTAGGTCTCTTTCTTCTCGATGAGCGTGTTGGTGCTGGTTCCGGATGTAGAAACTGATACGTTGGGTTCGGTCATGTTGAAGTGTTGGGTATAGATGCGGCTGGTTGGAGCTGTGGTAAGTTGTAGAATTGACAACGCCCCGAGCGAAAGCTCTGGAAGAAAGGCACAGAACTTCCTCGTTGTAAGCCGCTAGCGCTAATTTTGCCTTCACTCTGGAAGAAGAAATCCTGCACGTAGAAGAACGACTTCACTAGGTGCACGGATGGAGAATGTACGTTGATCGATCGTTCACATGATGCTATTTCCCAATCTATACCACCAATCTACCGCAGCTAGACATTCGGAACTTCGCTAGCAAAGCAACACCATTTGGAGGTCCATACAATGTTGGCTATGTTGTCTGTCATATCTAGTTTCCTATTCCAGGTACTTGTCGAGTGCTCGCAGATCCACCGTGGATTGTTTCAAGTCACGCAATATCTCATCCAATTCGAGGTTCTCCGCGATAACGTTGGCCTTTGGCTCGTCAATAGCGTGTTTGTAGTCAGAATTGAAACACAACTTCGATGGTCCTGGATTTGATGCAGACGGTCGTTATAAGCTTCCACGGCAGTGTCGTAAAGGCCCAGGTCCGTGACGGTCTTGAGCATAGCAACGAATTGAGCCACTCCCGTGTCGATGTCATGGATAGCTTTGGTGTGTCACTCTTTCCTTACAGAGATCTTTTTGATCCTTTTCGCAAGCTCTTCCTAGCGATTGGCTACGGCTTCCATCCAGCACCAACAGCGGCGGTAGACATCTTCAGTTCAGAGTCGTTGACTGCAACAATTGGTGAGGTTGTCGGCACTGGGTCCATGCTCGTTTGCCCTGGACAGAGTCGCGAATATTTGCCGTGGAAGAAACAGGAAGCTCTGCCCGAGTAACACAAGAATTGTTACCTTCACTTGCACTCTTTTGCTAGCGCGTACGAGGTGAGCAGCTCATTGCGTATTGTATCCGACTTGTGTGACCACCGTATGTATCACCAAGAAGCGATCGATCGCTCGTTCTGCCGCCTTGATCTCCTCGTTCTTCTCGTTGAGCTGCTTGAAGGCCTCTATGATCACCTTCATGCGGAATCGACGATAATCCGTATCGATCAACGTGTGAAGACCTCTACTTAAGATGGCGAGATCTATCTCCATTTCAACCCTTTCTTTGCGGAGAGAATAGAGGTCGAGCGAGCTTTGTTGATGCAGGTAGTTCAACTCGTAAGCGAACGATCTTATGTTCCGTGGGACACTCATAATGAAGGCTGAAGATGATCAGAGTTGTTGGAAAATTTATTGCGAATGTTTTTGGTGGCTTGTGTGGTGTGTTAAGCTCCGAGGGATCTGGACGAATTACAAGACTTTTGGGTCCATCTACAAAAACTTTGAGGGTGAACGCCATGGTTAGAATAATTGTTGATGAGGTTCAGATACGCACAGTATTGCCTTGAGATCTATGGATTCAGTCCACTACAAATTGGTCCAATCATATGGTCGCAAGGTTTGCGATCCAGAATTTCCCATTCTAAACCAAACTTCCGCATAGTACACGCACCATTGGCGATCTAAAGCTTCAGTTCGAACAACACAGCGTGGGGACATCCAGGCACTCGACGCTGCAAAGTTCAAAGATGCGAGTTGTTAGCACATAAATCATTCCACGCCCAGCTGCAGATGTCTTATAGGTATTACAGGCATCCTAAATGTACGACATCAACTTTTAGGTGTAGGGTCTGGAAGCGTTCAGGGTACTGAACCACATCTTCCAGACAACATTCGTAACTGCACCATGGTACTGTCCCCTAGAACTACTATATGAATCTCCTCGCCAATATTGCAATGCACATTACCCCAAACCTAATCGTCCTGCTAGTCACCACTGTCTGACCACCCTCACACCTCCAAAACTCCAACACAATTCAAACCCACACCCACAATCACGATGCCTCGCTTCAACACCCTGACTGCCTCCCGGCTCCAGCGTGCCCGCCCATGGGGTCCCTCACCAACTCCCTTAGAACTCCAACGTGCAGAATTCCGAGCTCGACAACGCGCTCAGCGCGACCAACTCCTCGCCAACTACCGCGAAAACGTGCACGAGCAAGACCGCGTAATTGCCGAAAACGCTGACCAACGCCAGCGCGAACAAGAGCTCGAGCGCTCTCTCGCCCCCCTGCGCGCTCGACTGGCCGAGGTGATTGGTGAGGCGGAGGACTTGCGGCTTCAGATCAGACAGCTGGAAACTGTTGGTATCAGCAGAAGGACGGAGGATTGGGAGGGGGCTACGCGGAGCGCGAGGGACGCATTGAGAGAGGCAGAGAGGAAGATTGAAGAGCATAAGGAGGATATACGGAGGTGGTATGGGTGGTTCTATGGGGATCTTCCTGGAGAGCCTGGGGGCAATATCATTCTGTGATGTCGATTTGCAGTTTTGTTGTCTTTTGCAATGTGAAATGCTTGATAATGGTGGCAATATAGACGCCACCTGCTTTTGAAGAATAATACATACAACGAATAAAAACCCTTCCTCCCCTTACCAGCTTATTAGCTTAGGAAGACTCAGTCAGGTTCTGCTTCTCAATGACGATCTTCTCGATAGTCCATGTCTTTCCGCCATCGGTGGTCTTCATACCGGTCGAAGTAGCACCAGTCAAAGTCATAGTCTTGTCAAAGTCGGCGTCCGCCTCGTTAAGAACGAGCGTGATGTTGAACCAGCCTATCTATCATTAGCCCTTCGTCCTTCGTCTCACACCAACGGGAAGACAAAATAGTAACTTACTGTGCGCATCAAGAGTACCACATCCATCAGCATAGCACTCCGTTCCGGAGTAAAACACTGCCGGCTTCATGCCCTTACTGTCGCTCTCCTTGCTGATAACAGACCCAGCCATGGAGATACTCTGATCAATCATGCCCGTGCTAGCATTCTGCTCCACCACAAAGTCCAGTGTCGTATTATCCGGCAGCGGCACATACGCCTGCCCAATCTGTCCACTCGGCGTATACGTACTTGCCGCCGCGCACCAATGCTCGTTATCCGCGCTGCAGCCCCAGATCTCATTGTTGGGACCCCAGTTCAGCAGCGGCTGCACAAAGTTCATGTTCAGCACGTCGCCGTTGTTGGGGTTGTCTTGCAGTCCGATCCAAAGCGAGAGCCAGCGCTGGTCCTGTTCGGTGGTGAGGAAGTCGGTGGGTGGGACCGGCACGGAGAGAGAGTAGGTCGCTTTGGTGATGTATTGTCCGTTGGTGGTGGGACCCAAGTAGAACATATTGCCGTACTCGTAGTTGGGGTAGATGTCGGCGGTGGTGACGGCAGCAAGGGCCAGGGCCAGGCTAGCGACGATAGAGAAGCGAGACATTGCTGTTGACGGCTGTGGTAGCTGATGTCGAAAAAGCCGAATGCTGACAGAGATAGGTAAGGAGGGAATGAATGGAAACCGCGCAGCAGTAACAAAGTATACAAATGAATGTGAATATGCAAAAGAATGTTGATGGAGGAAAGTAGAAGCTGCCAAGTACTTATGAATGAGCTGAGCAGGCGGAAAATTAATGGAACAAGCTCATGTCGGCGCATGACAAGCATTGCGGGAAGAGTGGGGCCATGCTCATTTGAAACGAAACAACAGGGGTCGAAGGTCGCGAAGCGGTCATGACAGCGTGCCAAGTAGATTAGGCAACGTCAAAATATGGTAAAACGGCTTGTAAAGCGGGGACAGCGGCTCGTACGAGATGATGAAAGGTACGTGGACATGAAGTGATGATTCTGGACTTTGATTAGCGTGACTGTCTTTAAAAGTAGTGTGCGTACGATTGCGGCAGGAACGAGACATAACCACTACAACAACACAACATGCACGGTAAAAGCGAAAGGGAACGCAAGACATGAATGATCAAATGTGATTTTCCACTACCGCCTCTTCGTCTTCATGCAACATACAAACCTGAACAATCGAGCAAACTCCAACTCCGAGTCCAGGTATTCGTGAGCATTAATCGAACAAGAAAACATCCATCAGCGGGCACATCTATACCCACAACCATCAAAAGGTAAGAGAGAACATGCTAACGTCGAAGATGAAGAGGAAGGCCGCTGACGTCGTCTTTCGGATCGACCGCGTTAGGTATGAGCAATCTAGCCAACCTGTAGTGTGTAAGAAAAAGGAAAACACGATCAATACACTAAACCGCCTCTACTCGCAGGCAGCCTAGTGCTTTGGGCAGCAGCATACGTGGGGTCCCGCCTTGATGACCTCGGTTGTAGCCTTACAGGGGTTAGTAAAGACATTCATGCGTCTGTTATGCGTGTTGTACTTACTTGGTCCTCATACTTCTTGAAGTTCTCCATGAACAGGCTGCCCAGCTTCTCGACCTCGCCCTTGAAATCGGCGGTGCCGTTCCAGCTCTTAGCAGGGTTGAGCAGCTCGTCAGGAACGTTGGGGCAGCTCTTGGGGACAGACAAGTTGAAGGTCTCGTAAGTCTCGAACTCGACGTTTGCGAGCTCGCCGGAGTGGATAGCGTCGAGGATGGCGCGAGTGTACTTGAGTGGACAGCGCTTGCCTGAAGTTTGTCAGTAGATTTCCTTTTTCGATGTGTAGGAGTGTTACTCACCACCAGTGGTAGCACCGGCACCAACCCAACCGGTGTTGAGGAGCCAGGCGTTGGCACCGTGCTCCTGGATCTTCTTGGCGAGCATAGTGGCGTAACGCATGGGGTGAAGCGCAAGGAAGGGCTGGGCGAAGCAAGAGGAGAAAGTAGCCTGGGGCTCGGTGATACCCTGCTCGGTACCGGCCATCTTAGAGGTGTAACCAGAGATGAAGTGGTACATGGTCTGCTCGGGGTTGAGCTTGGAGATGGGAGGAAGGACACCGCGGGCATCGCAGGTGAGGAGAATGATGTTCTTGGGGTGGCTGTCCGACTTGCAGGGGATCTTGGTGTTCTCGATGTACTCGATGGGGTAGGCGCAGCGAGTGTTCTCGGTCAGGGTGTCGTCATCATAGTCGACAATACGAGTGACAGGGTCGAAAACAACGTTCTCGAGGATGGAACCGAACTTGATGGCGTTGAAAATGTCGGGCTCCTTCTCCGCGGAGAGACCAATAGTCTTAGCGTAGCAACCACCCTCGATGTTGAAGACACCCGTGTCAGACCAGCAGTGCTCGTCGTCACCGATGAGCGCACGCTTGGGGTCAGCAGAAAGGGTGGTCTTGCCGGTACCGGAAAGACCGAAGAAGACAGTGACATCGCCGTTCTTGCCCTCGTTGGCGGAAGAGTGAAGAGTGAGGACGTTGTGCTTGACGGGCATTTCGTAGAAGAGAACTGTGAAGATACCCTGATTGTGCGCGTTAGTGTCGGTCCGTTATGTTGGCTTCAAATCATCAAGCCCATTGAGGGTTGACATACCTTCTTCATCTCACCGGCGTACTCGGTACCGAGGATGACCATCTCCTTCTCAGCGAAGTTGATAGCAACAGATGTGGCGGAAGTCATACCGCTGGTGTACCTGTTGGCGGGGAAAGCACCACCGTTGTAGATGACATAGTCGGGGTGGAAGTGCTCAAGCTCCTCTCTCGATGGGCGGATCAACATGTTGCGCATGAAGAGGGCGTGGTAGGCGCGAGCGCAGACAACGCGCACGCGTATCCTGTAGCGCTCATCCCATCCTGCAAAACCGTCGACGACGTAGATGCGCTTGCGGGTGTTGAGATAGTCGATGGCACGCTCACGGTTGATGCGCCAGACCTGCGAAGTATTATTAGCAAGATGCTCGATATACACGTGATGGATCTCCCGAATCGATGGTTGAAGCGTCCTGCATGAAGAAATGCGGGGGAGCCGAGCTCCTAGCGCCGCCACGTGCAAGGATCTGGGTATAAACCCCCAATCGGCTATGTGCCTAGCGCATATGACGTCTGCCGCCAAATTTCACGAGCCATTTTGTTGCGAATTGGAAGGAGATTTCGGGAGGGCAACCGGAAGGCTGAGGGGTGCACCTACATCGGGTTTCATCGGCTTGTTGACAGGACCCCACCAGACCTCGTCCTTCGACGACTCTTCCTCGACAATACGCTTATCCGAGGGCGAACGGCCGGTCTTCTCACCAGAATATGCTGAGAGAGCGCCAGATGATGTGATGGCAGAACCGGTCTCGTAAACGAGGGCATCTTCGTAAAGAGCGGCGACTGAGGGGTTGGCAATCTATATCGTAGTCAGTATGAAAGTCAAGTGTGTTGTTGAGGTGACAACATACAATTGCTACACGGTCGTAGTCAATGTGAGCCTTGTCGTGGAGTTCCTCCTCGATCTCAGTGTGCTCCTTCTTCGGCCTGGGAGCTCATTGTTAGCTGTGCTTGCTCCAACCTCGGCCAATGGACCTAAGCTCGAACGGTGAGGTCACTCACGTAATGCCGGAAGGGTGGAGATTTGTCTTGTTAACTTGGGAAACCATTGTGAATGCGAATGCAGGTACAGGGGACGAATGGAAATGTGATCGCTGCTGGAGTGACACCTGGTGACGGACGAAGTCTTGGGTCAAGGGAGCTGGGCTTGCTTTCCAAAACACGGGGTCTGAGGCTTCTTTAATACCGTAACGATATTCCACACTGACGGAGTCGCTCACCCCCAGTTTGGATGTGGACCGGGGAGCAGCTAGGCCAGCGCGTGCTGATTGGGTGAATGGTCGCGCACTCGTAGTGTTCGGCACGCAGCTGACGAAAATAACGCGGAAGTGCGCACGAGGGCGTGAAAGACTCGGAATAATGAACCGGCAACTGCCTTCAGGAACGCGGCTGCTGCAGCACGCAAACCTCGCAGCGATACGCCTGAGCATGTCTCAGGGACACTGTCTGGGAGTTGCACGCATGCAGTCAAAGGGACATTGTACTGTGCAACTTGTCCTCCCCGCAACTCCTCAGCCAAGCACTTTTCAGGGTGCAGACAAACCACAGGCACCGCATTGGCTCAGACTGTCAGAACTCTTGGGCGCGTCTGGCCGCCCCAGACGGCTGATCGGTTCTACCCCACAACAAGCCTTGCGTCACGTCACAGAAAAAGGACGCCTGCTGCCGGAAACGGGCCTACGCCACTTTTGGGACGGGGCCAATGCGTCATTCTACGATTGATCGCACCCACAAATAACCCAAATCAATGCGCGATTGCTAATAAAACGGAAGAAAACGCGTACCTCGTGATGATTTCTCAAGGTCTGTGAAGCCATTGTGAAACTATCGTGAAGCCATGGCGGACCTGAGTCGCTCCAGGCGCTGGCAATTCGCGGCTCTGCGGCCCAAAGCTACCAAACACCCTCATGCACAACCACGATAGTCGGTAGGGCTGGGCACATCGAGGCGGTGCTGATAGCAACTGTTCCGATTCCAGCTCGTGGGTCAGAAGATCCCTGCACTACCAATGGGTATCACGATTCACAAGTCAGCACATTCGGGCGGGCGGCTGTCGCAGACATTGCCCCGGCCATCGTGATCGGAACTGTTTGAGGCATTTCGTCAAACTGCACTGCACAACGGCTGCCTTCCCGGGCGCGTGAAGTGGAGTGGCTTAAGCCGAGATGTGATTGTTTGATAATGCTCGGGCTATTTCGAGAAATGCCTCACGCGTGCTTGTTTACGACTCGTGAAGCTGCAGCTCGTGACAGCTGCGGTACGTTCCCGCTGTGTCAGAATGCACAGCCGTTTGAGCCTCACGTCTCCATGTGAAGAGACAACCTTAAAGGAAATACGGAGACTTCGTCTCCGTGGTCACACCGCTCTGCTAGCCTTGGGGTGTACACTCAGCTACCAGTATCTACATGTACACGTGCGATGCATCCGAGCGCACATCACGAAGCTACCCGTTGCGCCTCAACTCCACCACGAGCTCCAGACTCACGATGCTCGGAAAGACACAGATTCGGAAAAGATATTTCGCGGGGAAGACAAGGAGCGGATATGACAAAGCCCAAGCCCAATTGGGCCACTCGCTGATGGCTCGGCCGCGGGGCTACGGTTTTACCCGAACTCTGGAACACGATTACGCTACAATTCTATACCGAGCCTTTCGCAATAATAGACCCCGGAGGTCTTCAGAATCCTAAAACTCACGGAAGATAGCTATGCAGCATCACCACTCTGCTTGTTCTTCTTCGCTGCCTTTTCTTTGCGAGCTGAAGGCTTGAACACTGAGATGATGCTTTGCAAACCTCCAAGGTATAGATACGTGCAGATGAACACGACCGCAAAATTGAAGAGAATGTAGGCCCACATGATACCTGTGATGCAGTTAGAAGGCTCTCATGTAATCGAAAGAGTGGGACGCAGCCAGAAAAAAAGGAGGTATTCAGCGTCAAAGTCTGGACAATTCGCAGACTGATAGTACTGCTGAAGGATACAAGAATGCTCTGCGACGCAAAACGAAGGGCATGTGCAAGCAGGACCAGGTGTACTGTGGGACGCATTGAAAGGGGACAAGCAGGGAGATAGTCAACATACCGAAGTCTCGCCAGATGTACTTTGGGAACACGTTGAAACTGGCCGCGAACGCATCGCCGGTAGCGTACTGACAATACCCACAGTTTCCGTCGGGCTGCGCTTCCACGTACCCACCCGACTGCTGCGCAAACTGCCCAGCATACGTTTGACAGTCTTGGCCAGGTGGGGGAGGGAAGATCGCCAGCTCGTTAGTGTCGCACCTAATCTCCTGGCCCTGGAGCAGCAGGCCGAGAAAACCTTCTAGCAGATATTTGAATGGAGTAAGCCAGTACATCCACGACTGCCAGAAGGTGGGCAGGCCGGCGTAGGGGACGACTACACCGCAGAAGGAGACGATGAAGGTGAAGAAAAGCGGTACCAAGAGGGATGCAAGCAGCTCGTTCGGAGCGAATGAAGCGATCGCTTGGCCAAAACCAAGGTAGAACACCTCAAAAAGCATGACGAAAAGCCAGACGCTCGCGGCCGTGTAGGTGTCGCGAGGGAAAGCAGGTGGAAAGTACCAGCAGCACCAGTAGATCGTGCCGGCTACAATGCGATACGGAACCTCACTGAGAATAGCACCCCAGACCCAGGCGGTCCACGAGTAGATCTTGGCGTTGCCTTCTCGCGATGAATAGATGGATCGAATGCTGATGAAGCGAGGCTGGAGTTGCTGAATCAAAGGTGGGGAGATAGTCAGGGTCATGAAAACCGAGAACAACCGTGATTGCATGTCGATCTGCGACTGACCCAGGTTCCAGAAGGTGAAGCCGTTGAAGAGACCAGTAATGATGTGGAGCATGATGACACCGGTAACGTAGTCAGGATCCCGCCAGATGGCCACGAAGTTGCGATGGACTACTGCCAGCCACTGCTGCATGTAAGGCATAGCATATTGTCGGTCATCCTTTGCTTCGCTGTTTTCGGAAGCAGACTGTCGCTTGGACGCAATATCCTGGATTTCCTTGCCGAGCTTCTGGTTTTCCTCGGACTTTGCCCAGACAACGCCCCAGTCCTGACCCTTGTAGTCAGGGTTACCAGCGCCAATAGCTTCGAGCATGTACTCAGCGGGGTTTTCTTTGGGTTTGCACTTCTTGGCTCCGTTGCTCTCGAGGTACTTGATCAGATTCTGTGAATCGTGGCCAAGGTCACCGAAATAGACTGTACGGCCGCCAGACTTCAGCAGAAGCAGTTGATCGAAATGCTCAAATAAGACCGCACTCGGCTGATGAATGGTACAAAGGATAGCTTGACCAGCGTCAGCAAGCTTGCGAAGGAAGCGGACAATGTTGAAAGCGGCCCCAGAGTCGAGACCAGATGTGGGCTCGTCAAGGAACATGAGGAGCTCAGGCTTGCTAGCAAGCTCAACGCCAATTGTGAGCCTCTTTCGCTGCTCCTGATTCAGCCCAGAGCCGGTTGTACCGATTGCGGCGCCTGCAATGTCTCGCATTTCCAGTAAGTCAATGATCGTCTCAACGTAGTCATACTTCTCCTGGAGAGGTGTCTCCTTTGGCTGACGCAAACGTGCAGAGAAGCGCAAGGCCTCACGCACTGTACTTGTCGATTCGTGGATGTCCATCTGCTCGGCGAAGCCAGTTGATCGCTGGAACGAAGAGGGAAGTGGCTTGCCGTCAACAAGGAAGTCACCGTGCACAACGCCAAATCGGATGCGTTGTGCTAAAGTGTTCAACAATGTCGTCTTACCAGCACCAGATGCACCCATCAGAGCGGTCAGCTTACCAGGCTTAACATATCTTGGAGCTTGTTAGTATATACGCAATCACATGTGGCGTGTTACGACTTACCCTTGAACATCTTTGAGCAATGTACGCTCGCCCTTCTCGTAAGGGATGGTGTAGGTGATGTTCTGAAACGTGAAAATCGTCTCGTTCTTTGCAACACCACCAAGCTTGTCATCGGAGTCCTCGCTGCCTTGCTTCTCGTTGACTGCGCCAGGCTCTGTTGTGCCTGACTCTTCGTCGCTGGGCTTCTGGGTCTCCATGTCCTTTTCGACAGACTTGGGAACCTGGCCTCGCTTGAAAATGGTGACAGCACCGCCGCCCTTGTTTGGCTTCTGCGACTCCATCCCGAATGCCGTAAGGCAAACGAAGAAGATGAACATGCCGGTGATGATTCCGAAATTGCGCCACAAGTGGCTGCGTCGGTAGCCGAAAGCCGCGTCAGCATAGTCAGCACCCGCGACAGTGAGGGTCCCAGGTCTGCTTCCCTGAATAGCACAAGCCTGATACTGTTCTTGCGCACCTGGAATGCCTGGGGCGATGTACGGAGGCGTGCACTGGATCTCGAGATTGTAGAACTCGTTGACCAGAAGACCTTCGAAGGCATACTGAATGGGGTTGATCCATCGTAACCAACTGAACCATGGGTGCATCTTGCTTGGAGGGATTAGATAGCCTGTGTATACAACAAGAGCCTGGATGGCGACACCAGTGATACGCGTTGCGATGTCTAAGGAGCCTACAAGTGATCCAATGGCTCGGAAGAAAGCGTACATGGTCATAGTGACGATCCACAGGAACAGCAGCGAGATGAAAAACTGCGAAGCCGTGCGCTGCAAATTCACCATGAAGTATACGACCAGATCAAAGATAACGACCTGCACTAGAACAAGAGGAATGTCGACTACAGTTTGCGCAATGGCATATGCAGCTGGCCGGTAGAAGGAGAAGCTTTTGTGCTTAAGCAGGATCGGTCGACTCTCGAAGGCGGCGGTCAGCTCGGCCAAGGCCAACAGAGCGTTGAACAACAGCATGAAGAAGAGAACACCACCGCGAGGGAAGACACCTTCAGCAGTATTAGGCAGGTTGAAGAACAAAGAGCCGACGATGAGAGCCTGGAAGAAGATACCTCCCCACTTGCCGCCAAGTGATTGAGGGTCTCCAACCATGACCAAGAACTGACGCTTGGTACAAGCCATGACTTGTTTGTGGAACGGCAGGGTGAAATTCTTCTTCTTTGTTGCTTTCGATGCGGCAGCGCGGCGTTCTTCAGCCATCCGCGTTGTCTCTTTCTCAAACTCTTCGATCTCCTGAAGGTTCTCAGTGTGCTGTTGGCTGTCCATGAAGGCCTTGCCAAATTGCGCGCCAGTGCGCGGGATGCGGTCTTCATAGCCGTCCCTGATATGACGCTCGTGGTCGTCGGTGACAGAGGTAAGGAAATCAGCAGTCGTCCAGCGATCTGGTTGATGGAATCCTAGCGTCTTGAAGTACTCTGCGGCCTGGTCGGCGGGGCCAAAGTAACAGCACCTCCCTTCGTGGATCAATAAGACCTTGTCGAACAGATCGTAAAGTGATTCACCAGCCTGGTAAAGAGCTACGATAGTAGAGATGTTGGCCATGTTTGTAAGTGAACGTAGCGATTGCACGTATTCAAGCGCAGTAGAAGCGTCTAGACCCCTAGTTGAGTTGTCCTTGAAGATAGTCAGTACTGGTTTCTCAGAGAAAAGGTTCATAGATATTACTCACCCATGATTGTACAGATGCTTTTGTGATCATAGCCTCTGCAATAGAAACACGCTTCTTCTCACCACCGGAGACACCGCGGACGAACTCGTTTCCGACCTTGGTACCCAAAGTATGCTCGATCCAGAAAAGCTTGGTAACAACCCTAAGGAACTCACTGACATAGTCTGCGCGCGACTCGCCGTCTTTTCGGGAGTCCTTGCCAGGGGTGCGAGTCTTTAAAGCAAATTTGAGTGTGTCTTTAACCTTCAATGTAGCATAGTGCAGGTCATCTTCTGGGTTGTAGAGGACCTCACTTCGGTACTTCTTTGCCATTTCATCGGCGTCGGTACCGCCGTACCTGACATCTCCGGTGATTTCTTCATATCCGAAACGCTGATTGCCAAGCATTTTGAGGAAGGTACTGCATCCACTGCCTGGTCGTCCCAGCACAAGAAGCATCTCACCTGGCTTGATGCAACCACTGAAGTCATCAATCAAAGTTTGAACAGGTGGTTTACCGGCCGCAGCCTTGGGTCCACGAGTAAAGAGATTCTTGAGCAGGCGGACAGGGTTCATAAAGAAGTCGCCGGCTGTAGGTTGCAGAGCAGCTCCAAGACCTTGACCTTTCACAGTAAGGTTCTTGAATATCACACCCAAATGGCGAGTCTTCTCTTCCTCAGACGCCTCCTGACGTGTGTGTCCGAACATCCTTGACATGAGTTTGTTGATCTCATCCTGCTCATCGTCGGCGCTTGACGCAGTGGCCTGTGTATCTTTTCGGCTCAGAGCATTGGTCTGGCTCGTCCTTCGTCTTGACAGTACGCGAAAGAGGTCGTCTTCGGTCATCGGCCGTGACTGTTTCGATTGTAACGAGGGCCTTGTGGCGGACGATGTGGGCTTGACCTCAGCGGGCTCGTCATCCTCTGAGTCTGAGGAAGAGTCGCTGTGCACATATGGAACAACCTCTTCTTCGCGCTGCGCCTCGGACTCCGGTACGACATCATCCTCCAACTCTGGAATGCGATTGTGGACAGCATCTGGAGATGGCACGGCAGTACTATGGCTCGATGCAGTGAACAAGCCGGATCCTCGTCCACCATAATAGCTTTCGCTGGAGGTATGCAGTGCGCTGTTGATGAATGTGGGACCAGTAGCGCTGTCATGGTGGGTCTCTGGGTGTGGATCGATGTGCTGTATATTGGATTCTGCTGGTATATCTGCGGAACGTCCAGAGGACGTCAACTGTTCATTTGTAGCCATCTTAGGGCCAGAAGTCCCTGCAGATGTCAGTTGCAAATTTGGTGAAGAGCCTCATGAACGTTAACTTACCGATTCAGGGACGAATGATCGAACCAACAATCAATTAGTGTACTAGTGAACAAGACAATGGGGTTTGTTGGAAGATCCGGGGGGCATTCACGGTTGCAAAGGAGCTGCGGGTAGTGGGGTTCCCGAACAAAGATCTGCTATACTGAGCAAGGTCGCGCTCAAGAAGCGCTTCTTTTGCGCGTACAAATACGCTGATACCGCCATTTTGGATGCGTGCGGTTTACTCATTGTTTAGTCGTTGCAGAGTGGTGTCGTCATAGTCGCGTTTGTGCCATGCGACATGGTCCGCGCGTGTCGGTGCTTCAAAAGGCCGACTGGCTGTTCAGCCTCCCAAAACTCGATCGATTGGCGCTCTCATCCCTTCAGCCTCAATGCTTGTCTCCGCATTCAGCCAAACACGGGAATCTTGCGGACTGCGAGAGCCCCGGCACCCGTTATCCGATCAAATTAGCAGCACCTCACCGGCCATCTTTCCCATTCACGAATCGCAATCTCGATACGCCCCATGAGGCAAGCGGGATCCTCTCAGGGATAGGGTGTTGGGAATACTTGTCTTCCTTCAGTACACCATTCCAGATTTGCACGTCGTCGATGCTCCACGGCGAATCCTTCAGGGCAAGATGGTTGAAGCGCTGGATCCCAGAGCAAACTGAGGTACTGCGACATCGTTCTTTGGGGCTCTCAACCCGTGAGATGCGCTGTAGGTAGGATCCAGGTAGTGTCACCGAGCTTCCATCTTTCAAGGCTCATTCCAATCCTCGCATTGCCCTTCCCCAATGTCTACGTGTAGCTTACACAGTTTAGTATCCACTGCGAAGTACGCATGAATCTTGATTGCTCCTCGCTTTCTTCACTTTGCATTTACTTTCCGCGTAAAACGCTCGTTTTGCCCTCCTCAGCCTTAGTCTTTGTACCTTGGCCCTTTGCCTTCTCTGTTACCTCTTCCTCTTCCCATCACCATCCGCCTGGTGATCCTTACCACTATCGACCTTGACCACTCCAAGACCTTTGCGCGCCAGAAATCCATTGGGCAGATCATCGTCGGGATAGCATTCGTATTTCCGGATCAGCATCTCACATGCGCGACGAAGAACCGCGGCGAAGCCAGCATCGAGCTCACCATTGTGCTTCTCGGCTTTGTCTTTGGCTGCGAACTGTGCAAGCTCTTCGCAAGCGGTACTACCGTTATTCTGATGATATCAGGCCTTTATCAACGTAGGAAAGGTAGGGTAAGGTCGCAGACCTTGCTTTCAATCGCTTCATCGTACGACTTACTGACTTCGCCTCAGTCACTCGTCCCTTGTGTGTAAAGTATCGCTACGCGGGGAGCATATTCTGCCCGCACGATGGCGACTTGACTTCGTATGCTGACGTGCTCGTACCTGAGCGCTAGTTCTTCGATCGCACGGGCGGCCAGTTGAACATCGAGTCTCTTGCTCTCCTGGACGTTATGCCAAGTCTTAGCTTTGATGAGTAGCCGACGCGCCCTTTGAACATGTTCTGCCACATTGCTGTAGTTGAAGTGACTGGCTCAAGGTATTGGGGTAAAATGCGTGCGAATACGTCAAGGGGGCGGTGGAGCGAAGGTGAATTTTTCGTGTTGGGCGTACTTCTAGCTCTGTTCTCGTGCTCCCAGTTCGCGGTTATCCTTTAACTTTACCGTTCCCATTTATGCGCAAAACCTCCAACTTCACTGAATTTAGGCTTCGGTGCTGCCTCAATTCCTTGGAGCCTCTGGTCTCTTCTTCGCTCACTTCTTGTTCTTCGAGTCCATCTTGCGCAGGAACGCCTCCAGATAATCCCACTCAGGGAACCGCACATACATGCCCGCACACTTCTCCTCAAAAGCCGCAAGGTTAGCGGCAAGAATGCGCTTCTGTTCCTCGAACTCGACAGTCGCTGTTGCGGAACAGTTGTGTTTGACTGTCTCCCAGTGCGCAACAGCGGCATCCTTATGAAAGGTTAGTATGTTGATATTGCAAAGCCCATTTGGATGGAGTCGAACCTGTGTAGTCACGAGCGCCTCGTGATCACGGACGCTCTTGGTCCAGCGCTCGCGGTACTTAGCCAGCTTCGCTTCAAGTGCAGCAATCTCTTGTTGGCGGATGGCGGTGTGTTCTTCGCAGGCGGCGAGCTTTTTCTTGAGAACGGCGGCGCACCACTGAGTGGCGATGGTCGAAAGCTTGATGGGAAGCACGAGGTCCTCGTTCGCGCAAGACATGGTGGTAACAAAGTTAGCGTGGAAGTAGAAACTGTTACTGGAGATTGTGTGACGGGAAATCGAAGGTGCAGTGGTGAAAATTTTCTATAAGTTTGGTGCAGAAAGCTACCTTCACTTTCGGCTGAGAAAGTGCCCCGCGTTCCTACTTCTGATCAAGCCTCGACTCTTCTAGTGTAATATGTTGTCCTTGTAGATGCTCGCACTCCCGCAGATCTTCGCTTTGTTTTCCACAATTGTCCCAAAGTGCACTTTTGTCAGATGCAGGAGTGCCTACTGAGCCTGCATTCCTCCCGGTACCTTCCAAGACTCTTCTCAGACCTCGACACCTTCATCCCATTTCCCAGAAGTCACCACGAGCTCTTCAACATCATCATCCCTCCCATCAGCCTCAACAACGACCATAGCCTCTTCCACCTCGTACGCTTCCGGCAAAGTCTCCTTCCAAGCCTTAACATCTGTCTCCCACTTCCCTGATATCCTGTTTTCTAGGACCGTTTGCGGGACCGCCCAGCCAGGATTCTTCTCGAAGACCGATACGAAAGCTTCAACAATCTCATTCCCTTGCAACTGTTGAGTCATGGCAGCTTTGAGCGTAACCAATTCCTCGCTTGGCGACTCTGCAGCTTGAGCGTCGAGAGTAGCCTAGAGGTAGTCAGTATAGTAGAGCTCTCCAATCTACCGAATGTCGCACCTTTGTCGCCATGAGCTTGTCGTACCCGCGCACCATGTGCGTCCATCGCTTCTTTAGTGAAGTTGGTCTAGTAGGCTTGATGATCTGGCCGTTGCTTGGAGTAGTCTGCGCGGGTTGAGGAGGTTGTTGTGCGATATTACCCATGTTTGCGGGAACTTAAGTGAAGGTATTGAACAGAAGACATTGGGATTTCATAAGTCGATAATTAATTGAGATATTGCTCTTCACTCTCACTTCAGATCTTTCGACTAGCTCCAGCCTTGCTGATGGTCATAGCGGTAGGACCCTTCATCACCACGAACCATTCGCAACGAGAACACCTTCTTGTCGTCTTTATCTTTACTGCAGCTGTGCAGCAAGCGCCGTAACCTGATCCAACAGCGCCTGACTCTCACCCGCCGCATTCTTCGTAACCTTGTCCCTCAAATGATCAACCTGCTGTCCCGCCGCGGCAGGCGGATTCCCCTGTGCCGTCTGAATCCTGCTCACCTGCATCTGTAGGAAGAACTTCGGGACCTTGATCGCTAAGCTGCCTCCCACGCTCCTAATACCAGCCTCAGTCGCCTGATACACGTTCAGATTGTCTTGGAAAGTCTGCAGATCTGTGTCTGCGAGCGGGTCGGCGGTTGCGAATTGCTGCAGGGCGAATTCGAGTGGGGTTTGGGAGGACTTGGAGAAGTCGATCGCGGAGAATGTTGCGCTGCCCGATGAGACGTCGGGGACGTTGGAGATGGTGGTCGCTGAGTTGGAGCAGGTGACGGCGCCTTGAATGGCGGTCACTGTGTCAGCGACTTCGGCTGGAAGTGCTGTGTTGCCGATGACGAAGCATGCGTTCGCTTGTCGACTGGTCAGATCGGTGGTGGGCAGGGCCGTTGAGGCTGAGAGTAGGCTCAGGAGGGTGAGCGCTGATGAGGTGGTGGTGCGCATCTCGAGTCAGAGTATAGAACAGTAGATATTATAATCGATTGAACGTAAAGACGAAGACCTGCCAGAGGTTTTGATGCGAAAACGACAGACGAAGAAGTTCAAAGACAGTTATGTGGCTGATGATGGCCTTCACTGGTGCTGGTATGCTGTCATTTTGTAGCTGCCTCAGCAGTGCGGCAGCCATTGTCAGGACATGCATTCAGGCGCCGCGCCGTATGAGGCTGTAGATCAGGCATCTTTTGCGGTCGTTCCTGTGTCATAATGGTAGTCGTGACAGTTTTGACAGGGCTGTCTGTCCGCTTCCGGCAACGCTTCGTCTCAGGTGGAGTTTTGGACTCGCGCAGCATGAACGACGAATTTTGTTCGGTTTACACCATCTTACAATCTTCCAGAAATGAAGAGTTGGGACCGATAATCATGCCCTGATAAAGTCGAGAGGGTGCCGAAAGCCGCCTGGCGACAATTGTGTGTGTATGTGAACGCTTATGTTGGTAGTGCAGTGTTTCGTCTCGTTCGTCTATTATAGCCATGAACCGTGTATAATGTTGGCGTTCTACTGACGATGCATTTTGAACGTTTCCAAAGGCATGCGCAAATATCGTCTAGGCGTGGTCTCTCCCGTGTCTCTTTCTCCACCCTCTGACACCCTCATCAATGACATCCCTCGTGACGCCTCTGGGCACCAGCTTCATCGTAACGCCCAAGACCTCGACGTTCTTGTTCCTGCTCTCGTCGTCGAAAAACAACATCTCCTCGTAGTCTATCCCACTATCCCTGTGTATGCGCTCGAAATGCGTCGTCTTGCTGCCGGGGTAGATCTGTAGATGATCGAAGTAGTCGATTGCACGCGATGAGGAGCCGGAGGAACTAGGGACTTTAAGAAGCTTGAGCATTTCGCGACCGAGGTCGGGGGCGTGTGTGCGTGATGCGGCGCCTATCAGGATGTTCTTGGCTTTGAGCTAAATACTGTCAGCTTCTATCCATGGGTATCTTAATTCTATGCTTTGACTTACGGCAACAAGAATACCAGCAATATCGTTGTAGAAGCCGTATGCCTCCCCGTACCGGTCCTTGACCTTCAAGCCGCCTTCTGTTGCCTTGATGGGCCCTGTAACGTGCGTGTCCACCCAGAATGGCCATAGTGTGTAGTCGAGATCGAACACGACGATCTTAGGCAGAGGCAATCCATCTGTGAATGTTGATGGCCATTGTACTTTCTCGGGTAGTGTTGTGGTGGTCGCTGTGTCGTCCGATCGTGTGGAGGTACCGCTGCGTCGGGGCATCGTGGCAGCCTGCTGGTACAAGGTCTTCGGCGTAAACAGATAGGCAAGAGAGATTGCTGCGACCAGGATGCAGAGATAGCGGATGTTGGCCAGTGTGTTTGTTGTTTCTGCGATGATTTGCGAAAAAAAGTTCGTTGATTGAAGTGGCGCGCAGCGGCGATGACATCACGCGCCGATGCGGCGAGTGCTCGCCAGGGTCCAGCTCACGAACATTAACGACTCTGCGCTTGACTTCGCTACGTTTCATCGGAAGGTTTGAGCTCTAATTTGCAGAAGCAGTGGCACCTCATCAAATTGACTGTTCGACCAGATGATTTGCTCGTCAAGCCTTGCAGGTAGATAATGATCTGCGCAACCTCAACACTGCCGCTCAAGGAACCTCTGATTTCTCTATCGAACGGGAACTAATGATACCTTCTTTGAATGACCACTCGTCTCTGCAATGGCTTCATATGTCAAGTGACATCAGTTGCCTTACCCAGATACAACTACAGTCTCCATCATCTTGCCCCGTAGCTCTTGAATTGTAAAACCTTACTATCTGGAGCCTTGATCTAACAGATGTTCAGCTGCAGTGCCTGATGAGTAACCCACTTCAAGCCAAGAAGAACAGTGAACTCACAGATTCTAAGGAGAGATAATGTGACCTCACCCACTCAAAGCAGAGGTGATAGTGCTGGTAAGCGCAATGACTCAAACCATCCCGTCCGATCTCAACAAATGACTCAAGCACGGTTTTTTGACTTCGCCCCGCCAAACTTCTCGACGCCCCTCCACACACGCCTCTGCAACGCGCCACAACGCGCAAACCGCCCACAATGCCGCCATCGATATGCGCCGTATGCAAGACAAACCGCGCTCTGATCCTGCGCCCAAAGGACCACTCCAAGCTTTGCAAGCAGTGCTTCATCAACGTCTTCGAAACCGAGATTCACCACACTATCATCTCCACGAACCTCTTCCAGCGCGGCGAACGTATCGCAATCGGTGCCTCCGGCGGCAAAGACAGTACTGTACTCGCATCCGTCCTCAAGACGCTGAACGAGCGGTACGATTATGGCCTCGACCTCATATTGCTGTCCATCGACGAGGGCATCAAAGGGTACAGAGACGACAGTCTGGAGACAGTGAAGAGGAATGCACAGCAGTACGACATGCCTCTGACCATTCTGGGGTACGCCGGATTGTACGGATGGACTATGGACCAGGTCGTCGAGCAAGTAGGCAAGAAGGGCAACTGCACATACTGCGGTGTCTTTCGCCGACAAGCCCTCGACCGAGGAGCGTCGCGCCTGGGCGTCAAGCACGTCGTGACTGGTCACAACGCTGACGACGTCGCCGAGACAGTGCTCATGAATCGTTCGTCTCCCTCCCTTCTATGCTGATAGCACGTGCTAACATCGCTGTAGTGTTGAGAGGCGACCTCCCCCGCTTGTCCCGCACAACCTCGATTGTCACCTCTACACCCTCCCTAACGCCCTCTTCCGGCCCCGTCGCAGACAACACCAACATCAAGCGCAGCAAGCCCCTCAAATACGCCTACGAGAAGGAAATCGTCCTCTACGCGCACCACAAGCAACTCGACTATTTCAGCACAGAATGCATATACAGCCCCGAAGCCTTCCGGGGCAGCGCACGCGCTCTGATCAAGAACCTCGAGCGCGTGCGTCCGAGCGCAATTCTAGATGTGGTCAGGAGTGGAGAGGATATGGTGCGCCTCGTGCCGGGGAGTGATGAAGGGTGTGGCGGCACATGCAGTTCCAGCGCTCCCATCGGTATCGCAGAGGAAGAAGACGGTGGATGTGGCAGCGCAGTAGGCAAATCCATGGCGAGCGTTGAATCGCAACTTGCCGCGAACGAGCGCGCGGTTGAGCACAACCTCGAAACAGAGATCACATCTACCCGCGAACCCACTGAAGCCACACCTCCCGCCAAATCAGCATCGCAACCTACCCAGGCCGCGCCGAGCAAGGGCCAGAAAAAGCCGCGGAGTGAACGCACAGGCGGGCCCAAGAAAAAAGGTCCGACGAAGCAGGTCATGGGCCAGTGTAAGAAATGCGGATACCTTTCCAGCCAAGACGTGTGCAAGGCATGCGTGCTGCTCGAAGGACTGAACAAGAACCGGCCCAAGAACAAGATCGAGGTGGGGTATGAGGTGCAGGACGTTAGTCTGAATAGTGTTCGGGATGAGTTGGAGGCTGCGACTCTCGACGCACGCTGAGCTCGACACACGCTGAGCTTGAGCTCGCTGCTAAGGGCTAAGCAAGGCAAGGCAAGAGCAGGAAGCAAGATAGGAGCATCAAGCCTCTGCGTCCTCACGAGAAGCTGTCTTGTCTGAAGCCAGAACCAGCAATCACGTGCGCAGCTGCAGTATCATATCGATACCGAGTCGAGCCGTCATGCAGCCTGAGCAGTTTCCAAATCGACGTCAGCAAAAGCCAGTCGCGTCTCATTGCCGGGCAAAAGCGGCGCAGCTCCAAGCTCGTCAACCACACGGTCAAAGGACGCACAACGATGTCGACGGTGATGTTGATGTTGATGTTGATGTTGCCAGTAATGTGGACCGGTCGCACGTGGTCATGGGACCAAGGCGCCCCGTCAGGCTGTGACTCAGTCACACATCCACAACATTCTCGAGGCGGTGTCGCACGACTCAGATCACAAGCTAAACGTGCGCTGTGACCACAGGCTATCTGCACGACGCTGATCTCCGTCGCGGTCGGGATGCATGCCTTCTTCAGGCTGCATCTGTAGCACGAGCGCGTACCTCAAAGTATCGACGGGAGGGAGGCGCGGAAAGTTATGAATTCGCAAGACAATGGTCTATTGTCTATGTAGTAATGTAGACAGAGAAAGCAATAAAGACATCCTCAGCCTTGACTGGAGTGTGGTGTATCAAACCTTAATACCGGAAACGCCATGCATTGCCATCGCTATGCATTACCCAACGCCAAAACACCAAAGACTGCAAAAGCGCTGCTTAAAGCTGGAAGTCGAATCCCCCATCCAGCTTCCACGGTCCCTGCACCTCAACGGCCCCCGTCTCGGCATCGTACGTGCCAGTAGCACCCGCCTGGCTTTGCCCAATAACAACCACCTTCGCAACCGTGATGCTCTCGCCATCCGCACCTGCATATCCAAACGATCCGCTGGCGCTGAACTTGCCGCCCTTGAACGTGAATTCAATCTCAGACACACTGGGCTGCTCAATCTTCTCGCCCTCATCGAGGTACAAACGCCCGCTGGCACTCCCGTCCGCGGCAGGCGCAATGAGAATGTAGAAGTCCTGCTGGCGAAGAGCCTTGGTTGTGTTTGCTGAGTCCATGCGGTGCGGGAGGATGGAACCACCACGGATGTGCACGGGGATATCACTGGTAGTAAGATTAGACTCTGTGACGTTGGCGCCAGTGCCTTGAATCTTCGCGTGCGTCCAGTAGTTGTAGAAGACGTCGTTGGGGAGGTAGTACGTCACTGTGTCGCTGTAATCGGTCGTCACAGGCGAAATTAGTAACGAGTCTCCGTAGAACCACTGCTCCTGGATACCGAAGGTGTTGGCGTCGGTGGGGTAGAGGAAGAACAGGGGGTTGATCATGGGCGTGCCGGTTGTGGTCTGGTAGTACAGTGCTGTGTAGATGTAATCGAGGAGCTTGTAACGGGTGTCGATTGCCTTCTTCGCTGCATCGGCAACTGAGGGCCATTGGTAGAATTCTTGCTGGATGGTGCTGAGCTCGGCGTGGTTGCGGTAGAAGGGTTGGAATGCACCAAGCATGGCCCACCGCGCGCAAAGGTTCTCGTTTGTGTTGCCGTTGAAGCCACAAACATCAGACCCGACCATGGGCATTTGGTGCATGGATACAAAAGACAGCATCTGGCGGATGGTCGTGCGGTAGTGTTCCCAATCGGATGCATTGTCACCGAACCAGTGTGTCACCTTGCGGCCGGTGCCAGCCCATGTAGAGCGGGTGAGGACAAAGGGGCGCAGCTCGGGACGACGAGTGACCATCGACTCGTGGGTTGTCATAGCCATCATGTGCCCGTAGAAGTTGTGGGTATCGTACTGATGGGTGCCGTCGTAGTTGGAGGTGTTGAACCAAATTGTGTAATCAGAAACGTTTCCGACATGGTTGTTCACCGTGTAAGCTGGGTTGAACCAGTCGCGGTCTGCGAAACCCTTCATTTGACCCATATCTTGACGAGCTTGGAGATCACGCTTCGTGGAGTTGGGTTGGAATGAAGCAGGGAAACCAGGAATAGGACGGCCAGTGTTGGGACGAGGGGCGTTGGCGGGCTTGGGTGGAATGCCATCTGCAATTGCCTTCTCGCGGGGCTGGCATGTTGTGTTCTCGCAGAAGTTAGAGGCTTCGTTCATGTCAACCCAGATACCATCAATGTTAACACCGGAGTCGGCGTTGAAGAAGCTCAGAACCTCATCAGTCCACCACTTCTGGGCGTTGGGATGGAACCAGTCGGGCCATGCAACAGCACCGGGCCACTGAACGCCAAGCAGGTCAGTGCCGTCAGCTGCCTTGAGGAAGATGTCAAGATCATGACCGCTCTTGTAGGCTGCGACCTCTTCAAAAGCATGAACACCGGGGTCAAGGATGAGCACATAGCGCTGATCGCGAGAGTGAAGGGTCGATACAAGCTCTTGCATCTTGGTAAGAGGGAAGCGCTCAGGGTCAAGAGTGAAATCCTGGCGGGCGTCCATGTAGTCGATGTCGGTCCACATGACTTCTAGTGGGATCCCAGCTGTCGAGTAGTTGGCAACAACCTCAGCCACCATGTTGACATCCCAGTAGCCGTACTTGCACTGATGGAAGCCGAGCGACCAGTAAGGGTACATTGCGCTGTAGCCAACAACGTCAGCGTACTGCTTCGAAACATCTGCGGGACCAGGACCAGCCAAAAAGTACAAGTCAAGCACACCGCCAATGGTGTTATACTCGAGATACTGGTTGCCGGCATCGTCTAGATCGACATCAATGTTCATGGGAGAAGAGTTCAGCAGAAAAACGCCATGGGTGCCCTTATCGCCACGGTGCTCGAAGTAGACTGGATGAGAGCCATACAAATTCGCATTGTTGGGAATGTTGATTGACTCTGCATTGAGAAGGCTCCGTCGGTAGTCTGTGGTGTGGAAGCGGAAGGAGTCGCTGTGCTCTCCAAGACCGTACAGATTTGGGTCCTTCGGCAAGTTGGTGCGCAGACGGACGTACTGCTTCTCAAAGATCAAGGGAGTACCCGCGGTGTCGAAAATCGTCTCATTGTTGCTGTTGCGGACGACCTTGAAGGAGAAGGGCTGCGCAGTGATGTCGAATCGAATAGCTGCACCGGAAGAAGCGGTCTTGTTGTTGGCAGGGCGGGGCATGACTTCCTCCTGGACTTGAAACATGTTGAGACCCGCATCGTAGATCTTGACGTGGAGACGATCGTCTGGGGTGAGTCAGTATACAGCGACGGGTTCCACTTCGAGACACGAATGTAGATGTTCGAAGGGTGCATACCAGTTTGGTGCTCAACAACAAGCTTCAGCTCTTGAAGATCTTCGCTATAAGCATTGCATGCGGTGCCGGCGAGGGACAGATCTGCTGTGAGGCCGGAGTCTGTGACATCGACGTTGGTTGCTGTGTAGCCTGGACATGTGGATGGGTCTGCAGCTCGGGTAACAACAAGGGAAGTAGTATCGTGAGGGTATGGTGCTGTAAGAGCAAGCCGCGCGCAGGCGGCAAGCGTCACAACGAACTTGACAAACATGGCGCGCTTGAGTCAAGTCAGTCCACAGTTGAGCCTGGTCCAAGTGTGGTGGAAGAGGCGTTCAGAGTGGGCGCGAGCACATTAAATACAAGCTTGTGCAAGCTCTGGTGCCGGGTATAAGTGGGCCATAGTCACGATGACCTGGAGTGAAAGTAGGTGTGGAGCCCGCGGCGAGTTGTTTACATACACCTTCACCTCATCCCTGATTCATTGCCATGTTTCCGCACCGCATGATATATCTAGTGGAATAAGTCCGGGTAGGAATAACATATGACTTCATCCCTGTCTGTTGGCAAGCAGCAGCGTTTGCATTGGATGTTGTCGACAGAGCCAGGATGCTGTACCTGCAGGCAAATGTGGGGACGCGCAACGAACCAGAGATATCTCCGTATTCCAATACTCGGCGCGTATGCGCGTCAACAAGGGAGGACACAACGTGTGGATACGCATTCTTTCAGGAAATAACGATATGTGATAGCCGCTAGCAGTGGAGCAAGAAATCTGGGGTAGTGGTGTTAGTCTGAAGGAAGCGGTCATACCTTCCTATTGGGCACGCGACTTCCGTCAACCTGTACATCTCAGGGGAAGTCGCTGCTAGCAGCCAGCAATCTCGACGGCATCGTTGCTGTAAGCAAGGTCATGATGCTGAGACTGGTCTTTGACATACTAAAAGAATGACGATATGTGTCTGAGTAGCGGTGTTTGTACTGGCTCGTCACTAGCAGTGTGAGTTGCATCCGTGACGTTGGGGATCAGACGCCTTGCGCACGCGTTGCGGGGATCTTGCTTCGAGGCGCCCTTAGCGTCGCGCTACGGGAAAGCTTGGCCTCGGTTATCACGAAAAGGGTGACGATCTCCTTATGTGTTTCTGACTGGCTGGTGGAGCATATCTGCAATCTAACCTGCTGGTCACTCAACGGCTCCGTTCGATCTTGGCCGATACCCACAGCGCGTGCGACGAGTCCAGAAGGTGTAACGAGCTCACAAGACGGTTGACAGTGGAATTGTGGAGCGGTGAGCTGGCGGTGGTACCCCTCATCACATGCACGTGTACGTTGTGAACCTCCAGAGGCTAACTCGGTGTTCCCAGATGAGCCAGACACGGGAAGCTGGAAACCCGATTGGGATGTTTTGGTTCGACCTAGCAGAGGGTCTGCTCTGACGGCATCGAGGTGCAGGAAAAGCATATTCAAGGCAGTGGACTAATACTGCTGATCTTAGGGAGAGATCTGGGTCGAGAGGCGATCTTAGGCAGCTCAGATTCGATCGTCAACATCGCTCGTAGATGAGAATTATGCTTGCAGAGTGATGGAGTCGAACACGTCAGATCAAGTATTGTTTTGACCAAGCTGAACCTCTATATCTATTTCTATCTTCATCATACCTACTGCTTTAGTTGCTCCTCCCAAGTGTGTAACATGCTTGCCGTGATGTTCTTCC
Organism: Nothophoma quercina; assembly: GCA_021642125.1. Lineage (NCBI taxonomy): Eukaryota > Fungi > Ascomycota > Dothideomycetes > Pleosporales > Didymellaceae > Nothophoma > Nothophoma quercina. The sequence goes on along the minus strand of JAKIXB010000034.1, from coordinate 326,722 downwards.
CACCACATACCACAATCACCACCTTACTCGCCTCCGTCAGCTCTGGCATCACCTTCCTCAACCTCCCTCCATAACACAGCGCCAGGCAAACCCCACAAGAAGCCTCGACCATAATTCTCTCGTCATCAGCAAACCTCACACAACCCTCCATAGCCTCCCGATCCTTCAATACCACACTCTTCACACAGTCCCTCTTCGCCTGCTCATACGCCTGCTTCGCCACCGTCCTAGCTCCCAACGTCGTCGCGATGCTCGTGATCGCCGGCAACGTACTCAATTCCCCCTCTCTCAGCGACAAGTTCAACGAATCCGCGCCATCAGTCTCAACAGCAAGCACCTTCATCTGCTGCGCCTTGTCGCCTGCCGCATCCCTCCCCAGCATGACTCCACTAAACAGCCCACCCCCACCCACACTGCACACGACCACATCCGGCGCCATCCCTAAATCCTCTAGCACCTCAGGCACCATTGTCGCATTGCCCTCCCAGATCTCTTTTGCATCGAAAGGGGGCACGTAGACTGGTTTCTCGCCCCTCGCTTCTGCGGCAGGAATGATTACGGAGCGTAGATAGCTGTCGGCTTCGTACCAGCTAGTACCCTCCTGTACCACCTCTGCCGCCCCAGCTTCCCTGATCTTGCCGATCATGAATGCGGATGTGCTCAGGGGCACGACGATGGTAGCTGGTGCGCCGAGCGTGACGGCTGCGAAGACAGCAGCGAGTCCTGCATTGCCGCCGGAGGAGGAGTAGAAGTGAATTTTCTCCCGATCTGTGGGGTTAGATAGGGATGTAAGGTGAGATAGTAATAGGTTGCCGATACCTCGCGATTTGAAGGAGCCGGAAGGTTGTATATTCTCGAGCTTGAGGTAGATTTGGCAGCCGGCTTCTTTGGAGAGCTTGGTGGAATGGATTAGAGGGGTTCGCCGCCAGGGCTTGGGGAGGCTGTCTTGTGAGGGCGACATAGTGGTGGTATTGTATGTGACGTTTTAATTCCCTGGTGAAGCTCTCATAGGCTGTTGTTGATATATATTTGTCCTTTGCTTTAAAGTACTTGTAGGGCGCACACTAGCGTGGTGTACGAAGCGGATGGTGGGGCACCAGTCATCTCCGGCCTTTCTTCATCATCTTGCATTCCATAATCTTCATCAAGCTTCCATCTGGCATTGAATTCAGCTTCATGCCATTTTCGCAGCGCGTGTAACTTTTTGGTTGTACGTAGTCGATCGGCACGCTCTCGAAGTAGTGGCGCCCACCCGCGATGACGCGATCTGCAGCCAATGCACGGTACCTGCAAGTGCTTATCGTGACTTGTACCTTCTCGATACCCCCTCAGATTGAGTCAACTGCACTGAAACCTCATCGCATGGCTGTACGCGATCTATTCGACGTGTGAGACAGAACCAACACTCCCACAACTTACATCTTGTCGCATCGTCCGCTTCTGACCTGCATACCTACCACTCGAGGAACACGGAAGGTCCCTACCCCTAGCAGGATCCCAGTGCTTCCCTTCGTATCAGTACAGCATCTTGCCTAACCAACAAGAAGCCGTTTCGACAAAAACAAGAACAGCCTCACAAACCTCCCCCATGGCTCCCCCACCTCACACTCTCCACTCTGCAAAATCCCTACACGAAGCCACCTCCCTCTGGTACCCTCTCATCCGCTCCCTGGGCTGGAACCGCTCCCCCTTCGACGGACCAACACACTACCACGCCGCGCTTGACGGGAAAACCTGGCTACTCATCACACCCCACAATGCTTCGTCTAAACCCAATAGCTCAAAATTAGACTCAGCGACAGGATCGGGCTCTATCTCATCTGACTCAAAGCCCCAAGGTTGCGTAGTCGCTCTCCCGTACCCCAACGGCACAGGATGGATCGGCTTCTTCATCATGAACGAAGCCTACCGAGGGCAAGGACTCGGCGGTGCGCTGTGGCGCGGTATGGACACCGTATGGTCCTCAGCCGAGACGCAGGTTGTAGGTCTAGACGGCGTCGAAGAGCAGGTGCCGACGTACACGCGCCGCGGCTTCGTGGACGTGGGAAGAATTCCGGTGATGGCATGCTCCATCTCAGCTGTTGCTGCGCTAAATGCCCAGAGTGAGGAAGTTGGTAACCGTATCGAAGCGGAGGGCGAGGTCAGGGACATCAAAGCCGCGGATAGAAGTGAGCTTGCAGCGCTTGATCTTGCGCACACGGGGTTAGACCGGCGCCGGTACTGGATAACTTCAGATCTCCTTGACCGAGATGACGTTTTCGGGTATGTTCACTATACCGATGCTCGTCTCACAGGACTCGTTCTTGTCCGCGGGTGCGAGGCGGGGCATAGGATTGGACCACTGTTCGCACCAGATGCTGGTGTTGCAACACACTTGCTGCGCCTAGCGATGCGGCACCTTTCCATTACAAGCTCAGAGGGGAGTCTGGCTGCTGAAGTCTTTGACGCAAATCCTGAGGCCAAAAAGGTCTTTAAGACTCTGGGGTGGAGTGGGGTGGGTGTGGAGTATCACCGCATGTGGAAGGACGGCAGAGCACCGGATGCGCAGCAGGAGGGCGGACTAGGCACCAAGAGTATGTTTGCGATTTTTGATGCTGGATGCGGGTAGGCGGGTTTTTTCTTTTGGAATTACGTTTGGAATGTTGTTGAAAGATGGAACGATGAATTATCATGCCGAGCCATGCTCTTGAATAGCACCTCAAACGCCAATGCTCGCAAAGTAAACCTATGATCGTACAACATGAAATCCTCAAACACTACATGAACGGTTCTAGTACACAATCTCTGCGTTCAAGTTACCAGCTGAAGGGCCCTTGGCCCAAAGGTTGCCACTAACCCTCCTCTTCACGAGCTCCTCCCTCCACTTCCTCTCACCAGCACTCTCATCGTCCTCGATTTTCCACTCGAATTTCTCAGGCCTCTTCCAGCACCCGAACATCTCCTCCTTGCCGACACCTGGTGACCACTTCTCGGGCTGAGGACGCTTGTCCTTCCACGCCTTATCGTTGCCGAATTCTTCATCCAGCATGCGGAAAAGCTCTTCGTACTGTTGGATGTCCTTGTCAAACTTGCCGTGACGCTTGAATGCAAACTTCATGAGCTCAGTGTGCTTGTGTGCGACGTCAACCGCGTTCAGACCAGGCGCAGATTGGCCCTCGCCAAGACGGCAGATGATGTCCTCGTGGAGCTCGAAAGCATCACGGTAGCGCTTTTGTGCCGTGTAGAGCTCAGACAGGAGAACTGTGAACTCGAGAGTAGACCTGTCAAGAGCACCGCGAATAAACTCAAGATTGTACCTGATCTGGTAACAGAGATGGATCGCGTCGGAGTACTTGCCAAGAGCAGCCAATGTTTGCACAAGGCTGCGGCCGATGTGAAGCACCAGTGGACTCGAGGAAAGGTTGTTGCGGATAGTCTTGGTCTTCCACAGAAGCTGCAGGATGCGCTCGAGGTCCTGGTACCTCTTCTGCTGACTCAGGGTGGAAATCAGATCAGTCAGCAGGTGCTGCAGCTCGTGAAGCTCAATGTCGATGTCGTCCAGACCGGCCAAAGCTTCTTGTAAGATTGTGCGGGAGAGCTCGACCATAGAGCCGTATAGCTTCTCATCGCCGCATTTGTTAGTGCCAACGCCGACAAGGTACCTGGAGACGCTGAATCCAGTGCGAATGTAGAACTCTGATTTAAAGCCACCGTTGATGTGGATGAATCTGTCGATGAGCAGAACAAGATCGTAAGCTTCCGCGAACTTGGCAGTCTTGGTGAATTTGAGGACGGTCTCCGTAGCCTGGCGGACAACCTCGTGCTCGTAGTGAAGCTTACTAATTTGCTCGAGGTAGAGCTGGAAGAAGTAGTGCATGGTCGTCTCCTGAACAGCACGAGAGAAGTTGAGGTACTTGCGGAAGTACTCCGTAAGCTCCCTCTCGATCTTGACAAATTCAGAGTAGCGGGTGGACTTGCGCTCGAGCAGGTGGAAGTACAAGCTGCAGCCCGACTTGATAATTGAGCTATAGTCGGTCTGCTTCTTGGTGGAATGGAAGTATGAAGTGTACATGAGCACCTCCGATCGTAGCTCAGACATGACTGAAGTGAACGACGACGATTCCGAGATCGACTCCTGGAAAGAAGCCAGGAAGACGTACGAGTTGGACTTTATTGTAGTCGAAGATGTGATAGACGATCGAATCTCCTCGACGACCTTGCTTCGCATCTCGGTGATAAGGGACTCGGCATGTTCGGAGAACTTGCACTCCTTATAGATGGAGGCAAGACTGCGTGCAGACTCGATGAGCTTCTCCGAACGGTGTTCGTGCTGGAAGATCTCCAGGGTGCTACTCTTCAAAGTGCTGGTGGCAATAGAGATAGACTCCTTGGTCTCCAGCTTCTTGTAGGTGGTGACCAAGCTGTGGAGGGCAGTCAATGTTTCCTTCGAAGTTCGTTCCGTCTTGCTGTAGCTCTCGTACTGCTCCTTGTAGATACTGACCGCCTTGGTGATGTGCTTGGTATCAGAGGAGTACATCTTGGCAATCCTGGTGTTGCAAGTGTGCAGAGTCTTCTTGCTGAACTCTGTATGAGTCTCCTTGCAGTACTTGATAACTTGCTCGTAGAGAGAGATGGATGTCTCTCGGTGTTCTTCCCTAGTCTCGCAGACATGTGCGTAGTGCAAGGTAGCCTTGATAGTGATCTCATGGTGGTGACCATAGAAGGCGACACACTTTTCGTGATACTCGCGAGCGATCTGCAGGTACACAGAGTACTCGACATGGTGATGGTGCTCGAGGATGAACACGTAGCGTGTGAAGATCTTCTGGATGATCTTTACGTCGAGTGAGTACTCTGCGCCAAAGCGAACGAAGGTACGCCACAGGAAGCCGTAGACTTCATATGCAAGCTCCCACTTGCACTGGATCTCGTAGATCTGGCAGAGCAAGAATGCCGCTTCGAAGCCGTCATAATGCAGGCAGCCGTGTGCGATATGGAAGCAGGAGTAGACGTAAAAGCAGGCAGTAGCAGCCTCCTCGTAAAGTGACATCTTAAAACAGATTCGGGCAAACTCGATCAGCACCAAGATAGTCTCCCTGTGCGTCTTGCCCCATGCAATTGGCATGTAGACAAACAGCTCACGGTAGATTTCGATGACACGCTCGTACTTGTAGGTAACCTTGAAGAACTCCAGTACAAGCTTGATCTTCGCGAGCAGGAAGTGCTTGTTCTCGATGTGCCGGATGCAGATCAGAGCGCGGAAGAGGTTGAGGTAGATTGTCTCTGCAATGTCGATTCGGAGCATCTTGAAGTGGCAATGCGCAAGGCTGAAAGCTAATTCGAACACCTCCTCGCTGAGGTACTCGACGAACTCGGTGACATCGACAGACACTGTAGTCTCGAGACTGGCCCAGACCTTGCAGATGACCCTGCTGTAGATCTCGCAAGCCTCTTCATAGCGCTCTTCGTACATATAGCTTGAGCAAAGGGCCTGGCAGATGGAGATAGTAGTCGACGTAATCTCAGTAGACTCCATGCAACTCTCGAAGATCTCGGTGAGGGTCTTCTCTTCGCTTGAAACGATTGTAGTACTGGTCGTTGTGGTACTTGTCTCAGACTTGGTGACTGTTTTAGAGTACGAGATTGACTTCGTGATAGTCTCAGCGAGAGAACGCACAATTGTGATGCACTCGGTAGAGGTGCGCTGCTCGTGACTCTCGTAATGCTCGTACAAAGACTGATAGATCGAGCGTGACATGCTGAAAATCTCCAGACGAGAGAAATACTTCGCAATCTTCTGTACCTTCTTGATCATCGTTGACTCGAAGCGAGACTCGTAGCTATACGATTGAATCTCTGTCCAGACGCCACGCAGGATAACCTCGGACTCTTCCTTACGGGAGTGACGGAACAAGAACTTGGAATACTTGAGGGCAAAGTCGACCTTAAGCTCTGTAATACGAGTGGTAGACTTGGTGACGGACACGCTCTTCCAGAAACGCACAAGCACCTGCTCAGCCTTGAAGATCTCCTTGCGCTCCTCGTAGATCGCGATAAGGGCAAGCGTAGAGCTTATTCGGCGCTCGTCGGTAATAAGTAGAGTCTCCACATGGTTGTGGTACTCGAGGTAGACCTCGAGGACCTCGTCGTGAAGGGAGAGTTGCTTCAGATATGAGATCAAGAGCTGGAATAGAGTATGCGTGTGCTGATGGAGATGTCCGCAGGCATGGAGTCGCAGACGGTACAGTTGGCGGTAGATAAACACGGCCTTTTGAATGTTTCCAAACTGAACGTGAAGTTCTGCCAAGATTGTGAGGTATTCGGTGTACTTCAGCTCGACGTGGCTGTGCTTGTACACCTCGACCAGATACTCCAGAACCTCAACCTTGTGGACACACAGGTGAGAGTGCTCAGAGACGGTCAGAGTCTTTGAGTATCCAATGAACGACTCGGCCAAGCTCTGCACGGTAGCAGCGGAGCAGATTTCTCGACTCAGCTTCCAAGCCTCGAAAGAATACTCGCAGAGGGTCGTTGTGGTCTTGAACTTGCGACCGATGTAAAGCTCCAAGATCAGACTCTGCAGAACAGCAGCGGAGTGCTCGCCTAGAAGCGTCTTGCGTACATTGTAGGCAAGATGCTGCAACTTCTCCGCATCGCAGGCGATATACTGTCGAGCGATGCACGAGCCTTCGAAGAGAGCCAGTCGTGTTGCACTAGAGAATGCAATCTTGAATTGAGCCGAAGGAGTGATCTTCTCGGTCTGCTTGTCGTACATCGAGGATGCACGGAAGTGGGACGTCCAGTAACGGGCGGCATACTCGAAGAGTTCGTGCTGCAAAAAGCTAGTACGAAGATCCGAAGCGTCACACAAGACCGAGGAAGGGCTAAGGTCCTTCTGCTGAAGGTGGATCTTAACGTAAGCCATGGTGCGGACCGCAAGCTCGCGATGAGCATCCTTGAGATCAATGGCGAATTTGGAAGCCTTGTGGGAGAGAAGACGCTCGCGGATGCTAGAGTGGCGGATAGACACGAGGCCGTCGCTGATCGTCACGAGTGGGGTGCAGAGTTGACGCACAGTCTTCTCGACGTCTCCAGAGAACGGACGATATGCGCATCCATCAAGGTCTACTTCAAGCAAGGCCTTGATCTCCTTCAGAGATAGAGGGCGCTCAGCAGCGACGAGCCAAGATAGAATATGCTTTGTTTCCGAACGCTTCGAGTCCAGACGGCTGATCTGACGATCGAGGAGCTCCTCTGCTGTCTTAGATGGCTTGAGAGCTTTAAGGATTTCGGCCGCAGAATCCTCGGTGTCGATCTGACGTAGCAACAATTCTGCGAGGACATACGAGTTGTGCGCTGCTTCAGCATACTTCTCAACGATCTCGTGCCTCTCAGCCTCCTTTAAGTGCCGTAGCTCAGCACGATGATAGATGAAATCCTCGACGAAGTGCTTGATGTCAGGCGAGCCATCGCTATGAGCTTTCTCGAGCGAGATGTGTTCCTGGCAGTGCTTCAATGCTGCATCACTGACGGGCCGGCTGAGGACGATAGCCTTGACATTCTTCTTAGACTTGGTGATTCGATCGAGGATCTCCAGTGCAGGCGGGTTACCGATGCGAGGGCTGCTAAGCTGATCCAAGCCATCAACGAGAATGAGAAGCTTGCGATCATCAAGCGCATGTTCGAGACCTTTCCAAAGGGTGGCTTCAACCTCGCTGGCGGGGCAGCCAGATTGTGCGTGCTTGATAGCATCATTGATGTGGGACAGCAAGTGCTCGCGACCGATCCTGCGATCGAGTAGCTGCAGAAGCAAGCTCTTAATGAGGTTCAACGAGCTTGTTGTGTACTTGACATTTGTGTCTCATGCCAGTTAGCGCATATCTCGTTGCCATAAGTTGCAATACTTACCAATAGTGTAGCTGAGCACATCAAATGGATCGTCGTCAATCGATTCCTGAAGTTTCTCGTGGATCCAGCGAGCGAGTACTGACTTGCCAGTCGACGCAGCACCGGTGACGAGAAGCACCTTCTTGCCGTTCCTTGTGAACTTTCGCAGAGGCGTTGCGAACCACTCGCATGTGTACTCGGCACGGCGTGCTTCCGAGTAGAGTTGATTGGACAGTATCGTCTTCACGACGCTGTCCTGGGGTGTCAAGAAGTCGCGGATCTGGCGCACATTGAATTGGGAACAGTGCTTGTAGGACGACCACATCGAGATTGAAACGCTCTCGAGGTGGCGGTAGAAGGATGCGGAGCCGTGCGTCAGGAACGCACCGAGCTCAGCATGATCGACGGGCAGCACACCTCTGCACCGCGCAATGCAGTAAATGTGGACATCGCGTGTCAGATGTGCAAACTCTTGAAACGCATGCGCAAGCTCGCGGCGAACATCCGGGTTCGACTTAATGAGTTGGCTCTGGCGCAAGAACACAGAAAGCGCGAGCGCGATCTTGTGGAAGTGACTGAAGACCTTTAGAAGTGTTCGGATGTGTGCGGTTCCGAGCTGTGCCAATTAGCATTGAGACTCTATGCAATGACCCTATGCTGAATACATACCTGGATCAGAGATGTGCAGCTATCGCAGATGAGGCGAGTAGCTTCCTCGCTATTGAGCATGAACTCGCTCAGAACGCCAACACTGAGGAGGACGACACCACCGATGTTATCAGCCCACTTGAGAATCTTGTCCCAGCTGGACCCATCATGAGGCATGTGTCGAAAGCGCTCGTTCTTTAGGAAGCGAAGGAAGTCATGTACTGTGCCTTTGCCCTCGAAGGCAACGCTTATGGAACGGCCGAAGCGTGGGCGACCAGTCACAGTCAAGTCAGACTGCTCGCGAATGCTGCTCAGTTTAGGTACTGTAAGACTTTCAAGTACGTCGAGGCGGGGCGACATGGGACCAAGCTCTGCTACAGAGACTTCTGGGTCCTTAGGGATGCCTGTTGGCACGCCGGCAAAGTCAAGGGAGATAGGTGCCATGCTGGGCTGCTTGCCACTTGATGGTGGACGGGCAAGGTGACGAGGTCGGGTATATCGAGAAGGGAAGCAGCAACAAAGAGATTGAACGAGCGAAGACTGGAGGAGAGCACCCAAGCTCATGAATCACACATGGCACGAGGCAGCTTAAGTATATAAGTGCTTGCGGCTTCTGTCCACTTTGAGAGAAACGAGTAGACGAGCAAGCCTGGGGTATGTAGGCGTCTCCGATTCGTTCTGGACCTCATCCGATAGTCTGAACAAGCTCTGACTGGTCGTTGAGGCCGTTCGAGGCTGAGGTGTGTGATAGAGTGAACCATGGTGCAAAATCAATATGCAGGAGACCAGGCCCAGCATGCGGATTTGGCATTGTTCAGCTACTGCCCGGCCATAGTGTAGCAGCCACAAGCGAAAGCGCCACGTGATGAAGATTGACATGGTCCCGGAGATGGTCTACAGGCTCGTGGGTCATAACCGAGCCTGTAAGCGAGAGCGGTCTCGTACATTTCGTTCTCGACATACCAGATGCGGTATCGTCAATCTCAATGCCAAACATGGGGTCCATGAACTGGGTTAGTGGCCCTTGCGGAGGTCCCGTAGACCCATGCTGGTGTCAGCCCCATCCAGGGTACGCTAATGCAAAACAGAGGTAGCCTCGGTGGTCATGGGCTGCTAGATGTCTCCATGGTTCGCTGTTGGGCACTTGCTTCGTCAAGGAACTGGTGGTCCTATGAGCGAAGCGAGTTCAGTGCGTCTGCTGCAGATAGCTGAAGAGACGTGCAGTCGCCAGCTTGCTACGTGCAGAACAGACGAAGCTACCCTCCGACACAGAAACCGACCAGAGCGAGATTGGACTCAATCATCGGTATCTGCTGCAAGACGAGACAGCCTCGGCAACGCGTCGATAGTTGCTGCAACATCTAGGGGTTGCGTTGCTTCTTCTCATTTGCAGATTTGCTTCCGCGGCAGCTGGGTGTCGGGGACTTCGCCAGGCCATGTTGCTCAGCGCCCGTATCGGTTTTGTGGCTGGCTGTCGCGACCGAATTGAGTAAGATGCGTCGATGGAGTGTATGAAAGAGGAAGAGCTGACTTGGGTGTGGGTCGACGTTCAGCTTAGCCTCGGCGCTAGGGCAGGTTCGGCCTCGTGGTCAGTAAGGAGCGGTTCATCTGGAGTCGAGCATGTTGCAAGCCGGATTCTCATGCAGAGTCTCTTTGATAATACTGAATGTTAACAGTACCAGTACGCGTGATCGCGAGCTTCAAACAATGTAAAGCAGAATATGCATTGTCATCCTGTATTGCAGAGAGCGCTGGGTTTGAGGCAGGCGGGCCTGTGCGCACGCGAACCCCGGACGCTAGATCAACGCCACCATGCGGGAAGAGGCTCGGGAGCATCGCGAATCCGACCCAGCACCAGATTTTCAATCTGTCACTGTTCACGCGACGGTCGTAGGAGGTTGCCGTGCCGTAGTCTCCGTTCAGCTCAGATGTTCCGCGACTCAAGCGAGAAGTCATTGACAGCCTTACACGCTGGAAGGCTAGGAAGGTGATAGCGTACGTCGCCGCAGCCGAATGCATCACGATACACGTGCCTCTTCTGGCAGGAGAGTCAGTGTCGCAACCAATTAGGTGTTTTACACGCCGAATATGTCTCTCTGACAGCTCTTGTTGGCCTAGCCACGACCATATCCGGACCTTCAGAACACGCGCCAGCTCGTGGATACCGAGAGTGCTCTGAACAGCTCCACATAGACAGTCTGCACCTTGTAGATGCAAGATCAATCACACTTCACGCGTTCAAGAGCGGAGATTCACTCCAGTAGAGGCAAGAACTGTGTGCTGCGTTTGAGGGCCACAAGAGCCTCAAGTGTATATAAAGACTGACAGCACGCTCTTCTAGAAACCATTCAGATCATCACCTAACTGTCTTCTCTCAACTACACAATGGTTGGAACCACATCAGCTCTTCTTCTTGTTGCTTGCTTCTGCCTCTTTGCTTCTCCTGCGTTCGCTTTCGGCGCAGGTGAAGTTCCTGACAGCAGTCCCTGGGATGGCTACGTCTGGCGCCATGGCGATATCGAGAAGATACTCACGATTCTTCCTGTCAGTTACGCTTCCAATTACGCTTTCACCAAGATGCAAGCCCGCCAAGTCTACTTCGGCAATTGGCTGCGCGACTACTCCCAATTGCTGGACATCAAGTGCCTGAAGATGACTCACGAGTCTGTACTTCGCGGCATCATCTCTGTTCTTGGTTTCATGGAATTCGGACTTGCCACTCGAGAGTTCGACGTTACCAAAGACCGCCTTGGTGTATATCGCCATGAACATCACATCGACAACCCCTATGGTTATGACTTCGACCCTGACAAGAATGACAATGGCAAATCAAGGATCGATCCACGCGAAATCGATTCTCGTCTTCGCGGTCGTGTAGATGACGAAGAGCTGGAAATCGATCCCAACACTGGCATGAAGAACTACATCGCCAACTCAGGGCGGGGATGGAATACTGCTGCCGAATATATCAAGCAGCAGTTGCAGCTCTGCATTCATCACGGACGGCATGACGATCAGGACGAGGCTTTCATCCACCTTGGTGCGGCTCTGCATACTTTGGAAGATTTCGCCGCTCACAGCAACTACACCGAGCTTGTCCTCCGTGAGCTTGGTGAAGACACCGTGTTTCCCTTTGTTGGAGATGCCTGCCGAATCCCGGTCCCTGGAACAGACAGACAAGTTCCGCCAATCACCACAGGCACATTCGGAGCGCTCGATATCCTCAACAGTTTCCTTGGAGAAGCAGATGACAAGTTGGCTGTTCTCAACCAGGGGGAGAATGATGCAGATCTTTCGGGAACCTCTGATTTCGACAACCTCTCTAACGTCAGTAACAATCCGTACCCTGTGAACATGTTTCAAGGAGCTGACATTGCGTGCAGAAACTGACGCCCGGAGGTATGGCTTTTGACCAGATCTTCACCGTCCTCAAACTAGCTGTAGGAGCCCTGGGCGCGCTCTCCACCAAGGGGTCCGAAATTCTGAAGCAGATCAATGCAGTTGAAGCGGTAGCTTCAGACGCTGCCAACAACCCAAACAAGTACGACCCCTCAGATAAGTCTGAGCCTATGCCCGATCTTTGGAGGACCATCGAACCGGTGTTCAGACTGCACGACGACATCCAGAAATGGCTCATGGAGAACGAAGATTTGTTCAAGCTGCCTGGGATCAGTGAAGCTGTCGAAAACATCGGCAACTACATGAACGCTCTAGTCTACAAGTTCCTCGCAGTCCTCCTCGAGCCAGCTCTCCAAGACACCCGCAACGCCGTCAAAGGCGCACAAGACGCCGCCCAGGACTTTGGAAAGCAATCCAACATCTGGGCCGACTCCTCAACAGATTCCAACCCCTCGCACTCGGACATCGCCAAAGACCACTTCAGCAACCTCCTCAACCAACCCGCCGGCCTCGTCGCAACAGTCATCACAAACTGGACCACACGCATGGTCGTCCGCTGCTGGTCCGACAAGACCCAAGACGCAGACGACATGATCAACCACATCCTCTCAATCCTGCACCACCCCGCTTTCGCTCACACCAAGAACGATCCGCAGCGCTACATGTTCCAAGCAGTCGAGACGTGGTGGACCGCGCACTCGGACGCGCAGCGCAACGAGCTGCGCCAGAAGCTCAGCAAGCAGCACGCAAAGCAGTACTTTGACCACCATGATCACACTATCCGGGCAAGTGACTTCCGCGGACCGAATAAGCGGCGCTACCAGCAGGGTTTTGTGTTCGAGGGCTCGCGACCGGAACTTGTTGCCCGTCCGGACGATAGTCTGCTTGCCAACACAAAAGAACTCATTCTTGACGTGTCGAACAAGCTGAATGAAGCGGGTCAGGCAGTCATCGATGGTACCGTGGAGGTTATCAATGTTGTGGGCGACACGGCGAACGATGTTGTGGATACTGTAGGCGATGGGCTGAATGCAGCAGGACGCGAAATCGAAAGGGGGGCAGAGACCGTCGGGAATGCCTTTGTAGATGCTGGCAATTGGGTCGGTGACACGGCTGGCGATGTTGCAGATACGATTGGCAAAGCCATGCCTTGGAACTGGTAGATTTCGAGTGGATAGTGTTTTCCTGATGATACATAGATCTTATGTTGGGTCATCGTATCCCCTCTCTGGCGTATATTGGTGCTTTGCAAAAGTCTTTGACCCCCAAAGCCTGGTACAGAACACAGGCTATCGGGGTAGTATGCTAGAAGTAAGGGCCCTATGTTTAGCAGGAAACAAATATATTAGGTTTCTTATATAAAGGACCCTAATCCAAGCTATCACCACCACTAAGGACTTGCCTAGCTATGTTATAGATCCTAACACTGTCTTTCTGTCGTCACCCTCTACTCTCAGTACTATGTCTAGATGAGTCACAGACTTTTGCAAGTCACAATATTGTAGCTTAAACTCATGCCTCACATTCTACATATTTATCAATCTCACTACATCGCCCTCACGAACCCCTCAGCCTCCACACCCCACCCCTCCGGCCAAACCATCCCTTCCTTTCCATCCCACCCACCAGCCATCATCCCCACAGCAAGCAACAACCCCGCCGCGCTCGGGAAATACGGCGTCGGCACTCGAGCACCACCCTCCGGCATCCCCAGCTCATCAAACGCATTACTCTCATGCAGCAACCACCCAACCGCTCTCTCGGCATCGCCCCTCCTCGCCTCCGTGACAGCCAGCAACGGGAAGTCCCAGCCGTAGCTAAACGGGAAGTTCCACGTCTCGTGCACCTTGGCGATGGTGTTGTTGAACAAGGTCTCGTTGAACAGAGGATCGGGAGGTAACCAGCCGCAGATACCGAGGAGGCCAGGGTGATCTTCTGTATAGTCGGGCGTGGTCCACATGTCCTTGATACCTTCGTAGGTAATGTAGGTATCGTTCTCGACTGGGAAAGGAGCGAGGTTGTCATGCACGTGTGTCCATGTGTCTGGCACTGTTTTGTTCTGGCGAGTCTTCCATGCTGAAGCGACGCGCAGGCCGAAGCGCCAGTATGCAAGTTCGAAGGTTGGGTTGAGTGTTGCGTTGGGCGGAGTGTTTTCGGAGACGGGGTACATTGGCGGTCCGAGGTCGTAGAACCCAGTGGTCGTGTTGTAGAAGGCGTAGCTGCTCATGAAGTCTGCTATGGGGCCGAGGATGTGATCCCACTTCTCCAGAGTTGCAGGAGTCGGGAAGGAGCGGTACTCCATCTCAGCAAAGTACATGGGATGGGGCTGTTGCCAGATCAGCAGACTGTTGATCTCGCCTGGTGCGGAGCGGCCACTGGGATCGCTCATCTTGCCTAAGCGTGCACCATCGTAGCCTTGCTTTGTTGCGCGGTCGATGCTGGTTGACAGGAAGCGGTCGTATACGCCAATACTGCGATTGTACAAATCCCACTTCGACCAGAACATCCAGTGCGCAAGATGCCAAAAGACCATCTCGAGATGGAATTTGCCATACCAGCCATTGTTCACGAGGCCAGATTCCTGAGCAGGATCTCTTCCAGCACCATTGACGGCAAGCAGGTACTGAGACAGAATGATACGACGCTGAAGCTCGTTGGCGGAAGAGTTGCTCGCGGTGGGTAGAGAGATGAAAGCGCCACTCGACCAGTACTCGGCCCACCATGCCGTTGAAATATCTCTGACGTCTTCAAAAGAAGCGCAAGTATCGGTTCCCGCAAGTGGCGCATACGTAACAGTAAACGACAGTGTATCCGCTTGCCCAAGAGATTGCAAGACGTACTTGTGTTCATTCTCCTTCAACCGGGCCAGCGAAGCCTTGCCCTTCCAAGCTACATTTGCAACATATGTAGTCGCATCCAACGTATGCGTGATGACCGCTCGATTCCCCGAACTGCTAAGCTCGGTAGTGTGATTTGACGTCGCATTGAACAACCCCACAAAGGGTGCGTCGAACTTGTTCCTGCCCATCGCGTAGGGGAAGTCCAGAAAAACACCCAGACCACCGTGCGCCAGCAGCTGTGATGATACCTTGACGGCGACTGTATCCGATTCAGGGCTCGCCACTGTGGTAATATCGACCTGAGAACCGTTCAGTGAGAATGAAGAAGATATTGTTCCTGACCAGAGATCCAGAGTCTGTGTCTTGTCGCTCAGTGACTGCTCGGTGACATTGTTTCCGCCAATCCATAGCCCGACTCTTCCCAAGTTAATTCGATGTGGATTTGCAATCATCCACTGGCTGATATCTTTCTGGGTAGGATTCGGCTGCTCGTAGTTGACAAGCCGATCGTGCGTCCACCAGTCGACACCAGTGTAGTCCTCAGGTTGAGTCTGATTTGGCGTTGTAGGTAAGGACGAGTTGTGCCAACCCCATGATGAAAGTGTATTGTGTGGAAGGAAGGTCTGCAATCCTGTGATGTCGACTCCGAATGCAAAGTTGCCGTTCCCTACTTGTACAGGGCTGTATGAATGTGATTGGTTGAGTTTAAGGTTATATTGCTGGACGATGGACTTGCGGTCGATTGCACACTCTATAGTCGAGAGTATACACAATAGAGCCAGCAGTGCCGAGCTGCAACTGCTTGGAAGCAGCATGTTTGATTGCTACTGTTTCTGAGCTCCAACCGCATTTTTAGTATTACGTGAAGCAAGGCTAAATGCCGGTTGATAACCACCTGGCCCGGAGTCATGGTTTGCGGGGTCGGCGATCGTCATCCCTATCGAGCACCACTCGGAAGAAAGGTTCCCGATAGCAGAGTCGACAACCGTATAAATTGGCAAGTGTGAAATGCCCCCATAGCTAATCGGGCTTAGTGGTGGCGTGATCTGAGCCAATGACAGAGAGCCTTGCCATCTTGGCAATATCAAGAGCGTTTCACACACCCAATCAACGGGCTTACAGCCGATTCATCACGTGCCGCAAGCCTGTCAATCATAGTTCAATGGGGTGAGGGTTAGCCTACATATTAGGTACTGTTCTACTCACAAACAGTCGCGCAAGTCAATGGTGACATTTTTGTACGCTTATTTTGGCCTGTAATTAATGCAATCGAGACAATTGAAATTGTAAGAGAGTTGACGTTGCTTAGCGCTTCTTTGAACCCTGCTACACTAAACCCGATTAGTTATGGGGGCATTTCACACTTGCCAATTTATACGGAAGTCTTCCATGCTGTGAAAAGAAACACTAATGGATCTGGAGTCGAGTGGGTATGGAAGTGCGCATGCGATGGCGGTGTAATAAATGTGGCTGTATCATCGAAGACTATTGTGGGCTAGTGCAGCCTCATCGATTACCGTAACCATAGTTCGAAGGTTTGCATCACCACTGAACTAGAACACAGGCACAAGCAATCGATGGCAGGCATAGCATATATTTCTGTCTAAGCCATGCCTACACCTCCTTTCCGATCCAGCCCTTAACCCTCCGACTCCCATCATCCCAAAGCCCTCATGGTCCTCCGAACCATCCCCAACCCAGACCGTAATCCAACAACAGGCATGCGCACATGCAACAAAGCGAAGGGGGAATCAAAGAAGCAGTGCAGTATTAGGACAAAGTATTGTAAGTGTCATGGTGTACCTCAGACCATTGGGTACGCAGTACGCGCATCGCAAACGCCATGCAGGATTCGAAAGACTGAAAACGCCGGAAAAGCGCGAAGTGTGTGATGCATGTTTTGTCGCTAGGAGTAATGTTTTGAAAGACCGTAAGACGTGTTGTGTAGTGTTGTGATGTGGTGTGGTGTGTAGTAATGTTTTGGTGAACAAGAAGTTGCGCGGTGTGTATCCTCAAAGTGGTGGCGTGATCCAGTCCTGCGGAGAAAAATGCAGACGGTAAGGTTTTATCGGCTCCGGAATGTCCATTCGTTGAAGTATCGGGCCCCTGTGCATGTCCTTGTTCGGCGTGTTGGTGAAGTCCTCAGGCAGAGCACTGGGACAGACATAAACATCTCCATATATATCCGTCTTACTTAGGTTGAGCGGCGATTTAACGTAGATGTCGCCGAAGATGCTCATCCGCTCAGACCCATACGGAGGAGGCGGAACTGGTTGTCCGTCAAGTTCAGCGACATCATGGGTTGTAAGTTTAGCATAGAACTTCTCCAGCGGTGTATCAAGAGGAAAGCCTGGACATTTCGTCCATGCGAGCAGAACCTTTGGGTGATATTGCGGAGCCTCAAACTTGAAATTAGTCAAGCCTAAGGTTCCGTCTGACAGCCCAAACGCATATCCCTTACTCCATCCCAAGTCGCTCTACTGCTGAGGGTAGAAAGCAGCGGGCTGCATCTGCTGCGGGTAGTAGTACGCGCCGTCTGGACCGGGAGTCATCATACCACCCATACCGGGAACAGCATAGCTAGGCTGCGCGTAGCTCTCCGCGGGCGGCGGTGCGTAAGGAAGCTGATTGGAGTCGACGTAGTAGGTCATGCCGTTTTGCTCGTAGGCGACCATGTTGGGTGGACCTGCGGCGGCTGGCGGGGGAGGTGCAACGGCTGGTGCAGGTGGTGGCATGGCGTAGGGCTGTTGGGCGCCAGGAACGAACATAGGGACCATACCGCCAGGTGGCATATACTGTGGCTGAGGACCGTTGGGTGGATAGTAGTAGCCTTGCGGCACGAATGGCTGGGGCTGGTAACCAGGCTGGAACGGCTGGAAAGCTGGTGCATGAATGGCACGCTCTGGAATGTTCGACAGCGGTGTACCTGTAGATACGTGACCGGGGTACGATGGCTGGCGAGTATGCTGATAAAAGCCTGGCTGCTCGCCCGACGGCCCAGCACCGTTGATGTGAGCCGGCACCTGCTGGTGGAAAGGTTGCTGCTCCTGCTGCTGAGGGGGATTGAAGTTCATCGATGCAGGCGACTCGATGCCTGCGACATTGACGTTCTTCTGCGGGCGAGGCTGGTGCATAGGCAGCTGGCCTTGCGACCAATTCTCGCGGAAAGCCGGCTTTTGAGGCAGCGGGTAGGATCCGTTGGTGGGCGAGATAATAGCCGGTCCAGTAGGCATCCTAACACCACCAGGGGGCAGTCGCACAACAGGCCGGGATGGGTCGATGAAGCTGCCGTTCCTAGACATTATCGATCCTGCCGGCGATACCATGTTGTCGCGAGCAATAGATGACCGCCTGCTAAGAGCCACGCTCGGTGAGTACACACTACCGCCGTACGCACTTGTGCGTCTGCTTGAGAAGCCGTTACCACCAATCGAGCCGAACCGCCCTCGACCACGACCGAAGCCCTGCTGGTTGGGACGAAGTGCGCGTGGGATAAAGATGAATGATCGCTCTACGGTGGGGAAGATATAGCGGGGTGCCGATGGAGGCAGTGAGATGCGGACGGGTTTATCGCGGCGGAGGGGAGGACGGTGGTTTGGCAGGCGTGTGTGTGATTTGATGGGTACGTTCTGGAAGGTGATGGGTGCTTTCATGTTGGGAAGGAAGATGCGAACCACGGCGTTGTGGGTGTGTACGGTTGTGGAGAAGTTGCGAGTCTGGGGCTGTTTCGAGGCAGGTGCGGGCGGCGCTCGTGCAGCTTGCTGTGATGCGTTCGGTGCTTGTTGTGTAGAGACGTGTGTAGGCGGCGCAGGTTGTGAGTGCTGGTGAGGAGCATTGACAGCCTCGTGCAGGTCGTGCTGCCATGGCGAGTCTGTAGCCTCTGGAGCGTGTTGTCTCAGGCTAGAGCTGTTGTTAGCATGTCGCCCACGTCTAGCACTTTGCGAGTCTGGTACGTACTTTGCTGGAGAGAATGGCCCGCCAATGCCTCCGCGCCCTCGACCACGGCCGCCGATCGGTCTGAAGCCATTCTGGCCAGGCGCCGAGCGCGAGTCGTGCATGAAGAAGGCGCCTCTGTTGGGGATGAAGGCCGGATCCGAGTCGCGCTTCTTCTTGTACTCCTCATGCTCCCGCCGCCTGCGGTCGCCCAGCGTCTCTGGCCGGCCAAATGGCGGGCCAACGGCAGGTGCTGCGTCCACAGGCTCTCCCGTCTCAAAGTCTACCTCTCCAGCGTCGGTCGCTGCATCTGCTATGCTGAGTCCGTTCATCATAGCCTCCGTGTCCTTCAGCGCTGTAAACGTGGCATCAGACCGGGCAATGGGCGGCGACGGCTGCCGGTTGCTTACAGCTGGCGCTGCTTTTGCGTTGCGGGTCCCATTCGCTTTCCGCTTTGGCTTTCCTTCTGTGGGCGCGACGCCGCTGTCTGCTTCGCTCAGGTCGCTGTTGTCGGCGTCGGCGTCCTCATCCACATCGCTGGGCACGGAAACGTCGCTCTGCGAGTCGTCTGCCAGCTCTGTGACGACCGACTTGCTCTCGTCCTCGTCATCGAGCCGCCTGCGGCGTGCAATGTTGTTCGTTCTTTTCCGTGCGGGCGCCATGTTTGCGGGGGAGGTGTGGTGTGGCGTAGAGGGAGGGCTTGGTGTGGGGTGCAATCGGCCGGCTCGTGAACGTCGAAGGGTGGTTCGTCCTGCGGGTAGGGCTCGGGAAGGTTAGGCCAAGTGGGTAGACGAGCGCGCGGGGCAAGTCCAGAGGCTGCGGAGAGTGCAGTCGTGATGGAGCGAGAGTGAAGAGGCGTGTCAAGGCTGCAAGTGTTGCTGCGCTGAACTTGATGTGATGTCTGATGCCTTGGGAAAATATGACGGTACACACGCCAAGCCGGACGCCTCGTCACGAATCTGGCTGGACTTCAGACGCGAACCACAACAACCCTGGAAGTGCAGCCGTCTGAGCGTTACGTTTCAAGAAACACTACTGCAGCCTGCAATTGGATAAAGCAAACCCGTACACGGGCGAACGGTACTGCAGCAGCCATTCCTTGGCGCTGCGATTGCTCTGCATTGCGCCAGCTCAACAATGCAACCAAGGATTATCGAAGTGGCACCCCTGTCTTGCTGACAATCTCGAGGCACGGCGATCTGGGGTGACTCGAACCATGGCGCACGGTTGAGGCAAAGGTGCATCACGTGCACAGA
The DNA here is from genome assembly GCA_021642125.1 of Nothophoma quercina. Taxonomy (NCBI): domain Eukaryota; kingdom Fungi; phylum Ascomycota; class Dothideomycetes; order Pleosporales; family Didymellaceae; genus Nothophoma; species Nothophoma quercina. Next base: position 306,780 of record JAKIXB010000034.1, on the reverse strand, counting down.
CATACATAGGTGTCGTGTGAAGATGTGTAAATTACAATATGCTATGTAGCCTCTCAGATCATGTGTCTGGAGCTGTGGTAATTCCTCCATGCCCTATGCTGCCTCCGCTGCTACTCCACGTAAATGCTGGATGATAAACGCCGCAAATGCATCGATACCCGCTGTTACAGACAAACCAGTCGCCATGATGCATTTATGCTGATAAGGAAACCAAAGCCAAATGGGTATAATACAATGTCCATGTTGATGGACAGCACCGTTGGCTCGAACAATGGCCTTGGTGTAGAAGAACAAAGCGTCTACTCAACGCATCGGTGATGTGGTGATCAAAGAATCTCGATCCTGGGGATTTACATGTTGAGGTCGTGGATGTACGTGCAGTTATCGCCCTTGTTGCAGGTACCTTTTTGGAAGAATTTGCAGGCGAGAACTTTGTGAGGTTTTCCTCCGCTCTTGTGCTTCTTCCCTTGACCGCCCTGGTTGGTGTTGTTGCCATCGTCACGCGGTCGCTTCGTCCCACCGTTGGACTGCTGATAGTCCTGCTGATAGTACTGATCCTGCTGCGGCGGCTGGAATGAGGTAGCGTCCGGTGCAGGCTGCGGTGGGAAGGGAAATGGCGCTGTGGGAAAGCCCGTGGGAGGGAATCCTGGGGGCATAGGTGGCATACCGCCAGCACCACCTTGAGCCTGTATGGCAGCAAATATAGCGGCCAAGTCCATTGGCGGGGCGCCAGGGGGTGGAGGCGGTATGTTAGCGGGCAAAGTCGGAAATTGTGGAGGAACTGGAGCAGCAGATTGGGCGGGCAGAGCAGGTGGAGGCTGAAAAGAACTCAGCAGACTCGCAAGATTGTTCGTTAACTCTGCTGGAGCAGCAGCTGGTGCAGGTGGTGTATAAGTCGGTTGCGCTGAAGTTTGTGCAGCAGCAGCGGGTACAGACTGATTCTGGCTTGCCAGCTGCGCAACGAGGCTTTCCAGGCTGCTGAAGTCCATGTTTGAAGCTGGTGCAGGTGCTGCTGCTGCTACTGTCTCCGGTGCCCTCTGTAAACACTTGTCGGGTGGAGTGCCGAACATAGTCACGGCTGTTGTGGTATCCTCGCTCTGCTCGGGAGGTTCGTGCGGCGAGGGCGGAATATCAGCAGGACTTGTATAGAACACTATGAGTATGTCGTTCTCGCGTCGCACATTTGCCTCTTTCTCCGGACAAGTTGGCACAGCTTCGCCGCCACCATAAGGCATGTAATTGCGTTTGCGTTCTTCAGGGTCGACAACACTGAAGTCGACCTGAGATGGCTCCGTCCAGGGTCGGTACTCAGTCTCGTCATCCTCATCGTCTTCATCCTCATCGAGTTCCTTGTGTTGCTTGAACATGTGTCCCTCGCCTCCCAGATCGCCTGCGTCACGAGTGAAGTTCTCGTCGTGGCCGAGCTCCTCTTCTGGGTCGTGGCTGAAGTATTTGATCGCGACCAAAGAAGCATCTGGGCGGAACGTCACGCGTAGATGACGTCTGGATTCCTTCCTCAGACGCTTCGCTTTCTGTTCGGGTGTCTCATTGGGGACATCCTTCTCGGTCTTTGTAGGGACCACATCTGGCTCCTTGGGCTTCGTGAGTGCCGCCATTGTCGACGCGAATGAGAACGCCGATGGCTTGGGCGCTGCTGTCGCTAGCTTCTTGTCCTTGCCTGCCGCTGTCGCAGCAGTCTTGTTCTGTGCAGCGGTCTTTGTAGCCATGGAAGCTGTGGCAGTTGCCGCCGGCTTCTTGTTAGCAGCATTGAGAGAGGCGAATATGCTCGATGACTTATTCGCAACCGGGTTTACACGGGCTCTGACAGGCGCGGGTGCGCCAATAGGCTTCTCGCTAGATTTTCTGAGTGTGGAAGCGTTTGCAGACGCTGCTGTAAGCTTTGATGCTCCTACAACAGTTTCCTTCTTGACAGCAGTGGGAGCGGCCTCGGTAGGCTTAGCCTTCTTCACTGAGGGACCTTCACCTGCGGTCTTTGTAGCTGGCTCTGGTGCAGGACGCTTTGCGGCCTTAGCCTCCGTAGACTCAGCTGCAGGTGGGGAATTTGCTTTGGCCTTCTTAGACCCCGCGGCTGCGGCTTCAACGATTTGTTGGATGAAAGCTTTGTTCTTGTCATTTGCCTGTTTCTTCATGGAAACCAGTGCTTTAGACACTTTGGTCTCTTCAATGAGTTCTGTGGTAAGAGTGCCACATCGCGCCAAAATCTCATAGATGGCCGCAGACAAAGGTCCATCATAGTCCTTCGCCTTAAATCGGTTGGCCAGAAACTGGTAACAGAGATACAGAAATGGCTTCACTTGACCCAAATGATACAAAACATCAGGATGTGCATGATCCAGCGCAGCCTTCAGGGCAGATCGCAGCAAATCCCGTTGACTTGTTACTCGACTCTTGAGTGTGGGTAGCTCACCGATCTTCTTCGCTTCCTCCGCTTCCGCGACCGCCTTGCTGTCAGCTCGCCAGCGCTTTTGGATGGTGTTGAGTACCTCCCAAAGATCGCGCATGCTGTTCTTGATCTTTTCCGAGTTCAAAGCAGATCTCCGCGGGAACCAGGAAGCTTTGATCACGTCGTAGCAGACAGCTTTGTGGGGGTCGTCATCAGGCCTTGTTGCAGGTAACGGAGACTCTTCTTCGTCATCGGAGTCGCTGTACTCGCTATCGTCTTCAGAAGACTCGGTGTAGCTTTCGCTGTCGCTGACTTCTCGCTTCAAGCTTCCAGGGTTACCAGTGTTGCTTTTGCTGAACTTGATGGCTCTCGACAAGGATGACTTTGAATAAGACAATTTGGCGAGCAGCTTCTTGTTGTCGGCGCCGATCTTCTTGAGCTCCTTAATCGACTGTCGTGGGGAATAGATCGGCAACGCAGCTACATAGGTGTTAGACATGACATCATGAGATTCGGACGCGCACTGCTTACTTCTATTGGTAGCTAGCTGGAGCGGCTCTATGCCGAGTGTCACGAGCTTGTTTATAGCAGTTGAATTTGTAGCTCTCGCCAACGCAGCTGTGTCAAGAACATAAAGACCGCCTGACCTCTTCCCTTTAGGAATCTCATAAGAGGGGGTGCGAACTGGCCTAGCAATCGCTTGCGATGCTACTTGCTGAGCGAACTGCTCAGTGGCGCTTTGGCTTTGCGGTACCTGTGATGAATTTAGTGTTTGCCCACCTACATATCGCTATTTCTGCAAGCTTACCTGAAAGGGAGATGCCGAAGGACGTGCGTTTTGAAGAGTCGATGTGTTTTGTTGCAAAGCTTGTGGAGTCACTGTGCCGGATTGATTCGAGGGTGTGGAATTTCGTACAGGCATCTGATATGGCGATGGTTGCTGTTGACGTAGACCAGCCTGTGAAGGGTCGACGGCACCGGCATGGCCAAAGGTTGGTGAGCCATGTTGATTGTACTGTCCGTACTGGTAGGGCGATGCTGTTCGAAAAGCTTGTGGCTGCGTTTGCTGTGCTGGATACGATTGGCCGTGCGCATTGAAGGACTGTTGAGGATAGGTGCTGTGCCAGCTCTGGTTCGTCGAGGTGGGGGTCAAGCCAGCATTCTGGTGCAGCTGTGCTTCCCATGACGGGGTACCATAGCGCTCGACATTATTTTGGAAGAAGTTGAAAGACGATGGGTCCGTGTATAAGTTCTGACCCTGCAATGGTACTTGGTCACTTGGCACGTGATTGGAAGCCATGGTTGAACGATCGACTTTGTGTCAGCTCAGGGCTGAATGGTTGTGATTGGCTGAAAGATGCCTTAACCCACAAGTCAAGCAGGACTTATGCAGTGCACTAGGCACAAAGAGGTATGGCGTGTGTCACGAAGAGTGAACAAGGCCGCCGATTCAGGGAATTCGAAAGTCTGGAATGGCCGGTAATACTGCCGGTTTGGGCTGTAGTGGGTGTCGTGCTGAGTCGAGAGGTCTGCAGTGCCCAAGGCGCCTCGGGTCCCTCTGCAAAGGCTGCGACAGCAAGAAGGATGCTGGTTCAAACGCGCAGCGCTCGTGTCCCGTCGCCCGCGATACTGTGATCCCTCAAGTCCACGAATGTGTAGCTTCTGACTTTTACAGGACGGCACTTAGCCTCGCGTATTATTGCAAAAGGGACACAGCGGAGGCCGTCACTTGACGTACGTTTGCGCACGCAATTGCACCACACAAGCGCAGCGTTTTGCTCACAGATTCGCCGCTTGCTGCGTTCGAAGAACTGCTCTGCCTTGCGCAATGGCCTGGCCTAACTTTCCTGATGCGACACTCGATGGCTCGTCGAAGGTGCTGTATTAGTTGCAGATACCAGGCTGACTGTCACTCTGCCTCCCACCGCGAATCCTCCAGACAAACGCCGCTGCCAACCTTATGCACACTTCCTCCAAAGCGGGGACTCGAAAGTTGAATCTAGCTCAGAATCAGAAGCCCTTATTAGGTGGGCGGAAGTTCACTAAGAAGTTGCATGAGTTTCAAACGGAAGAAGTGGGTGTGTTGGGGGTGGACGGGGTGAGTTGAGGAGGAAGGGCGGCTGCGCAGGGGCGAGTCGACGTTTTACGCAGGCGGGCAGCTGCCAAGGCCAAACCACGCTAGGCCGCGTGGAGGTAAGTTCCAAGTTCCGCGGTCGCAAGCATCACCGGTCCATAGTGAAGGTGTCCGACAGGCAGACGAGCTACTGTGTCTTTTTGCTATAGCAGTGTCGACCTCACTGTGCGCTTTTCTGGCATTTCACTGTTCTCTCAGCGCATGAGATAGCGCTCAGAAGGCGGGCGCCAGCTAGCAACAACGTCACAATGGCCGTCACACTGCGGGACAAGCAAATAGGTATGTGCTATCCTTCACACAATTGCGCGAAGCTGACTTGACGCCTCCCAGCCAGCATAAAGCGGATCCTGAATCTCAATGCGCCAATCACCGATATAGACGCCCAGAACGATGCGAACGACGCACCCGAGACAGCGACCGGCGGCGCGATATGGAAGGTGTTGGTCTTCGACGAGATGGGGAGAGATGTCATAAGTTCAGTGCTGCGGGTGAACGATCTGAGAGCTTCTGGGGTATTGGCGTATTCTCCGGAGCTACAAGAAGCTATGCTGAGCATTATACTAGGTCACAATACATCTGAACATTGGAACAACACGCCACATGATCCCTGATGTATGTGCAACTTCTCTCTCAGACGAAACCATGCTGACAATGGCCAGGTCCCTGTCATATACCTCGTCGAACCAACCGCCCAGAACCTCCAGACCATTACCTCCGATCTCTCTCGCGGCCTCTACAGCCCCGCCTACCTCAACTTCCTCTCCAGCATACCCCGACCGCTTCTCGAAGATTTCGGTGCGCAAGTAGTGCAGACGAACACTGCAGAGCATCTGGCGCAGGTGTATGATCAATACCTGAATTTCGTCGTCTCAGAACCAGATCTGTTCCATTTGAACATGAAGGGGGCATACCACACCTTGAATAGTGGTCAGACGTCGGACTCAGAACTTGACAATGTGGTCGAACGAATCGTGTCCGGACTGTTTTCAGTCGTTGTAACTATGGGAGTCGTGCCTATCATTCGCTGTCCCAAGGGAGGCGCGGCAGAGGACATCTGCGCTAAGCTGGACCGAAAGCTGCGAGATCACATTCTGAACTCGAAGACGAACCTGTTCTCAGATCACAAGTCCTCGGCGGTCACTTCGCGGCCAGTGATGGTCATTGGTGCGTCTAGACAGTCAACTACGTGACCCTATACTGACCATGTCACAGTTGACCGAAACGTTGATTTGGTGCCAATGTTCAGCCATTCGTGGATCGTGAGTAAACGTTGTGAACCATTACAGGGTATCTGATTGATTTTTTGCAGTACCAAAGTCTAGTCTACGATGTCCTCGACTTCCACCTGAACAAGATCAGCATTTCGACTCCGGTCGACAAGGATCACCCGGAGAAGGGCGTCAAGAAGCAATCTCATGACCTCACAGCATCTGACTACTTCTGGGCAAGGAACGCGTCCCTGCCATTCCCCAACGTTGCCGAAGACGTAACGAACGAGTGGAACAAATACCAGCAAGACGCGGACAATGTCACAAAGAAGACAGGAGCCTCGTCTCTTGACGACCTGAATGGAGAGTCGAATCAATTTGCGGCACATCTTAAGGGTGCAATGGCTCTGCTGCCAGAGCTAAGAGACAGGAAAGCCACAATCGAAATGCACATGAACATCCTCGAGGCTGTCATGGAAGGGATCAAAAACCGCAAGATGGACTTCTATTTCCAGCTTGAGGAAGAGCTATCAAAACAATCCAAAGCACAGATCCTAGAAGTGATCAAGGATAATGACAAGGGCAACCAGCCCCTCGACAAGCTACGACTCTTCCTCCAGTGGTACCTCACCACCGAAACCGAGCTCTCGCGTGGCGACTTCGACTCCTTTACCCAAGCCCTCGAAGCTGCTGGCGCCGACACCACACCCGTCAAATACGTCAAATCCGTACGCCAACTAACACGTATGACAATGATCACATCCGCGCCTACCCAGCCCGCACAAAGCACCTCTCACCTCTTCGGCGGCTTCTCGTCCCTCTCCTCGCGCGTAACAGACCGCTTTAAAGAAGCCGGCCTCGGCGCAAACTTCGAAGGCGTGCTCTCAGGCATCAAGAACTTCCTCCCCACCAACACCGACCTCACACTCACCAAGATCACCGAATCGCTCATGGACCCACAGAACGCTTCATCCTCTGCTATCAGCAAGACAGAGTCGTATCTTTACTTCGACCCACGCAGTGCTAATGCGCGCGGCACCCTGCCCCCTGCGAGCGCAAGCCGCAACCAGCAGAACACTGTCGGGCGCGGGATTGAAGCTACATTTGGCCAGCGCAGGCAGGGTTTCAGCGAGGCGATCGTGTTCACGGTGGGCGGTGGGAGTATGGATGAATACGGCAATCTGCAGGAATGGGCTAAGCGCACGAGCGCGAGTACGCAAGGGCCTGGGCAGAAGAGGAGGATCGTGTATGGAAGTACGGCGTTGTACAGTGCGACAGAGTTTGTTACCAACGATCTGGCCAAGTTGGGGGCAGAAAGCTCGTAAAGCTCGGAGACTTCACGGGGTGTCGTTGCATGCTCATGCGATAGAAATTTTGGGTTGGGAGAATTAGATTGAGCAGAGTATCGAAAATGCACGAATCGACTGATCCTTGGGTTCCACCAGTCGCAAATCCTCTAGTCGCTGATGCTGATGCACACACCCATCACGTTTTCCCACGTTCTCCGCCTGCATCAGCATATGCAGTCAGAAAAAGCAAGGCTGTGTACCACACTACGCTGCACACTTGATGATGCATGTTTCGGTCCTATTGGCCCATGTCATCGGTTCCTGGATCTGGACGTCATGAAGACTGCCGTTGAGTGAGGACATTGCACAAAGTAGGCCACCGCATGGCCTGACATGAAAAAGAACTCTTGACGCCGCAATCCTCCGACCCACATGACAGCCTAGTGTTCGATCGGGCACATCGTCAGGGTCGAAGTCAGTTCGGGAAGCGCGATGGAAGGATCTGAAACCGACGCCACGTGGTGAAGGAGCGGGTTCATTCTGCTCGATCTTGTCGACGTACGTGTGGAGCTGGATACGGAGGGCGATCATACAGGCAGAATGACGGCGGTTACGGTAGTAAGTCGTGGCGTGGCCAGTTCGACATGACGTTACTGATGATGATGTGAAACCTACGTTTTCGTGACAGGATCAAGGTTTCTACGTCGTTCTCGCATAGGCTTTGAGGTCAGTGTAGTTGGGTAACGTGCAACTAGAAGGACGTATCGATGGATAGAGGCCGGGGTCGGCCATAGAGGGCGCTGCAGCTTAGGTGAGGTCATGACGGCGGCCAGCTGCTAAATGCTTACGTGAAAGGCAGGTTGGGGATGATGGGGGGCAAGTTGTGGCAAGGTAGTAAATATGGTTCAATTTGCGTATGTACACCTCGCTATCGTAGCAGCGTCGCCCAATCTGATCACCTCGGCCTTACTGTCCCAAACGCAATAAGGTGGCACTTTTCTGAACGCCAGAGCATCGTTCAACCCGAACCATCGGACCAGCAGCACCTTACTGGACAACCTGAATACTCGGCCCATACACGCGATGACATCTCGTCTCCACACTCCTCGCCAAACCTGCATTGAAGTTCCCGTCCCCAAACACAACCCCCTTACTCTGCAACGTCCAACTAACACTCTGCTTCGGGCTGCCAGTAAACGGGCTCATGCTCGTCAGAATCCAAGCTCTAGCCAGGCCATCATACTCAGCCGCCTTGACCGCATCCGGAACAGCAACGAGTAGTGTCTTGCTATGCGCGAAAGGGGCGAAGATGACTGCCTTGCCACCATATGTCGGATCGATGGCGAGGTAGGATGGTGTGGGCGCTGAGACGATGAGCGGACCGTGTGTGCGTTCTGTTGCACCGCTTGCCCATGGGATGCCGGCGATGAGGATGGTGGATATACAAGTGAGAAGGGATGACAGCGCAGACTGGCCTTCAGGGAGGAGTATGTAGTTCTGGATGATGAGGTGGGGGTTGAGGAGCATATCGATAGTGTGGGGTTCGAGTGTTGATATGTGCGAGAAGTTGTGGCTTGTGGAGAGCTCGAGAAGCCATTGAGGACCGCAGTCAAATATGCAGCCTAAGGTCTGGATGAAGACGTTTCGCATTGAGGCGGCGCGCGGGTGGTCGGGCGTTTGCCAGAAGTTCCACATTCCTGGACCTGGTATGCGAAACTGTATGCATAGATGAATGAAAAGTCGTGCTCGTGCGATTTGAGTTGGGAAGAGTGGATTTGGGTGTGAGCGGTGCGGTAGGTCGAGGAAGACGAGGTCGGTTTGCGCGTACTCTGCTCTTCCATCAGAAGATTGTCGTATTGGAGTGGAGCTTTTTGCGAATCGCCGCTGTATCATGCGACTGTGATGCGTGTCCAACAACGTTGGTCTCGAGAGCCAAGACACCGAGCCGTCATGTAGCTGCAATGGCGTGCCTGTTGTGCAAAGGCAAACTGGATCTCGAGCGGCAATACCGACAAGTAGCAACGACCGTAAGCACTCATCTTCGATGTTTGGCCGTTGGTATGGGTTCGATGGTGCTAGTGTAATAGGGAGTTTGGCAGCGCCCAACGCGATGCAAGTCTTATCTCGATTGGCGTCCAACCTCTTCATGTACTCTGGTAGTCGTGGATTACCACCAGCTTTCAGCTGGAATGTGTCAACGATCGTCGGTACGAAAGCGGTAGGCTTGAAGCTAGGCGTCTGTGGTGTATCAGGTCTTCGCACAGCGAGGCCATTACTCGCTTTTGTGCCTTCATGCCCAATGAGAAAGTCTTGTAAAGTCCGTATCCTTGTTTGCTGCGCGGGTGTGAATGTCACCAACTCGCTCGCAAGGACAAGCATGTGAAATAAGAAGGATGTTGTGAACCGCAAGACAGTCTGAACCTCGTCTTCATATTGAGATGAGCAGCGCAACAGGAAGACAAGTTGTTGACCTAATCGCATCTCATGCGCGCACCAGGCGCGCTCAAACCATTCCGACTCGATGAAGCGTTCGAAAAAGGAAACAAAAACTGGATATTGGTACATGAAAGGTGGGGTTTGGCGTGCGTTAGGCTGCTGGTCGATGCTCAGATCAGAGCAGCTGTACGTGTTGAGGTAGCATCGAAGGAATTGTTCCTCTTCTGGTGTGACTATGATGTCGTCCAATGCTACAACAACCACTCTCGCATTTTTGTAGATTGTGTCGATCGCACCAATAGTAGTGGCTCTCTCTGCATCATCTTCTTGGTTGATACAAACTTGATCGAACCACAGCCCTTCTGCTGGACTCTTCTCCCTGAGCACGGCCTGGAAAAGAGCGCTACTAGTTGGCAGCGGGAACTGCTCGACCTCTCTTGTCCAGGCGAAAGGTAGGTCTTCGATGACTTTCTTAGGCGTGTCCCGGTTCATTTTCTTCCAGCAATAGCTCATCGCTATATAGCTCTCTTCTTCACCGTTGTACTCGACATCATTGATCAATCGGAACGCGAAGCTGGCCTCGGTATATTCCTTGGAGATGAAATCCTTAGCCACTGTCGGGGCCAAATGACCGAGGTCCACCAGTAGCGTGTCTGCGTCGATCTCGTCTCTTGCTGCTGTGTCCCATATTCGTCGTCTTGAAAGCAGATAGTTTCGCGTTGGTGAAAGGATGAGCTTTGCTTGCAAACTCGAGGTATCCAGCTCTTCCTCGTCAAGCTCCAGAAATTCGAGGTGGCCGAGCCGAGGTAAGTATGGAACCGGTGTTGTGGTGTAATCCATAGTCAAGGCCATCAATCACGGTCGCGTTAGATGTCCTCGATGCTACCCACCGAGGCAGGCATACCTTTTGATACCCCTCGTTCTGCACCCCTGCCCCCTCATCATCGCCCAGCATGTCGCCGTATGCGCCCGCAGCTACACTTCGGGCATCATCCAGGCTCTCTGGGTTGCCTAAGCCTGGCCCGTTCACGATCATACGGTGCCCAGACACGCTGCATGATCGATGTTTGCGGGCCGCCACAAACGGGCCCCTCACGCGGCGTCTGTGCGGGGATGCAGTGTGAGGCACGCAGTGTGAGGCGTTGAGAAAAGAGCGCTAGCGGGATGTTCCATGTGAGAGTGTGAGTTGGGAGAGTAGCGAACCAGATTCTTGGAATCGCATTCGGATTGCGGGGCGTCTCTACTACAACGCTTAGGGTGATTGATTGGAGGACTATGGGCGATTAGCGGCACAGTTGCCGATGTCACGACATGCGGATGCAGAAGGAAATTGAAGTGAAACATGTAGATTCTTTTGCAAGGCTGATGCACGCTAGAATTTCGAGAGAAACAAAAGCAACTGTGTTCTGCAGCTTCCCTTTCATTTCGCACCAACACAACAATGACGTGATGTCGGGAACGACGTTGGAGACGGTCAAATGTCAGGAGCGACCTAGAGCTGTCGCGTTGTGTCAGCAACGGAAGATGGACGTTGAGGTCTGAATCATGGTGCGTTTGAGGCAGATCCCGTCCGGCTCTGGAGATCAGTGTATATTTAGATTAACACCCTGGCAACAACACTGCAACCTCGAAAAGAGAAGATGTTCATATGCGCAAACAAGATTCTCCAAACTCCTTGCTAAGCCAAGTGCGCGCTGCCGTGTTTGCAAAACTATGCAGGTTTCGATGCCGCTCAAAGTAGCATACCTCCCCGTGACCGCCGAAACGATTGACAAATCTCCATACAAACGCCTCAATCTATCTTGGCGTTTGCGAGCTTGTCGCCAGGTCCAGTAAGAACGTTGGACATTCTTAAGTTCTGTCGCTTGTATTTGCTGTGCTTTCGCAGACGTTTCCTCGCAACCATGACCGGCACCGATGATTTGGTGACGAGGTAGTTACTGAACGAGCCAAGCAGAACACTGCCACAGTCAGTTTATGCGTCAACTATCTGGGCGGCTTACTTACCCTTTGAGGGCATTGCGACCTCTAGATCCCAGGATGACGAGAGTTGGCTCAAGCATGTCAATCTGTCAAACGGCTGTCAGTATTCGGTCAAGGTGTCAGAGAGGTTTCAAAGACTTACAACTTCTGTGATCATGTGCTTCGGGCTCTTGCAGTGGAACACTTCTACCACAATTCGAGCTTGCAATCGAGTCTTTCTGAGCAGCTTGACACATCGGTCAGACACCTCTACACAAGCCTGGTAGCGATCCTTCTCTGCTTTGCCCATCTTGCTGACATCGGCCTCTGCAGCCGCGATTGTGCTTGACAACTGGGTCGTCTGAGGAATGCCATCGTGACCTGACAGCGTCCTTTTCAGATGAGTGCCCTCTTGCAGTCCAGTCGTACCCTGGGCAACCGGTGCACCAAGCGCATCTGTGGCGACGCCAATTTCTTCATCAACAGCGTAGACCGCCAGAAGTGTATCGCCGTCGCGTAAAACGGTACCGATGGTCCACTCAAGAGCATACGCCGCCTCGTCACTGAGATCTGTTGAAACCAGGTATACGCGCTGCCGCCTCAGGCCATTGTCTGCTTCTTGAGCAAACTGGCTGTAGTCCCCACGCACAATCTGGCGCACACATCGGTGGGCCTCCGGACTTGACTGGATGGGTGTGATTTGCAGAGCCAGCTGCTGCGCCGACCGAAGTTCAGCCATTTGGTCTTCGGCATCAGAGCTTACAGGTGTGCCTATCCTGGAATTATCTTGGTCGAAGCTGGTGTGTGGGTGTACGTCCGTGGACTTGCGTCGCACCATGGGTTTCTCGCCATCAGGGCCTTCAACGTTGATGGTGGGTCCGTTCAGCGCACGCAGTTTCGCTTGCCTCTCTTCACGTGTCATAAAGGAAGCCTGTAAATCTCTCCCTGTAGTAGTGTCAGTCTTTTCACAGTCAGGGAGCTGTGTATATCAATAACGAACCTTCTTCTTTGGCAGTCTTGAACAGACTCTGTGCTGTTACAATCTCTCTGCCCATTCTGTCCGTGCCGCCAGACTCGGTCCTCGATCTCCTCCGCCCTCGAGTTTTGTCTTTTGAGCCAGCTGCCCAGCCATCGTCCCAGTCTGAGCTCGCCCCTGAATCATTGTCACTGCTTTCTACGGCAGCGCTATCTTCGCCCTCGTCACCATCATCGTCGGTTGTAAGTCGTACGCCACCACCGGGGGCTGATGTCGTTCCCTTGCTAGGATCTGAGGCCTTCCGCCTAGGTGGAGCTGTGTATTCGCCGTCAGAATCAGTCATGGCAGACTCGGACATCTTGCGCATTGCTTCAGACGTGGACAATGCTGGTCCGCGTGTTCGTGGCGAGGTGGAGCGGTGAGGGCCTGGAGATCCTGACTTGGACCTGTTGTAGGAGCCACTCATGGAATTGTGTCGATCTCTTGGGCCACCTGAACCAAGAAAACCTGACGATGTGCCGTATACCGAAGACATCGCTCGAGGCTTGGGTCCGCCCGAGACGCTTGCGATCGAGTTGTACGGCATGGCGTCTGACATCCTGCTGCCGCGCGGCGAAGTAGGCGCGCTCTTTGGCATGGCGAATGGAATACCAGTGCTATTTCGACTCGTACTGCGCACACGGCCATCATCAACGTTGAGGTGACGTGGAGTTGGGCTCTGGTGTCGCCCACCCGGTAGAGGGCTCTCTGCGCGACGACCTCCACTGTTCTTCCTAGCATCTCGATGCTCCTTCATCTCCTGGTCTATGGCGGCTGTGAGCGACGACATGATTGCGGTGCGAGTTGGTGGCGCTGGTTGAGGAGTCGAGGTTGGGCAGCGATTCGCGTGCTACAGTCGTTTCAAACGGCGGTGTACGTGCGCGATCTGTGTGTAGCAGAAGCACGGCGTGTTTGTGGGGTACAGCAACACTGTGGTTGAACGTCACAGTTGGGCAAGGCGCAATGGCGTCACGGGTGTGAAGGAGCTGTCGCAGTAAGGGTCTGGAGCTGTTATGCACCCCTCACTCAGGCAGGCGGGTCTGGAGTTCGTTGTGTGGAGTGAGCGCGTGATGAATGGCTGGGACTCAATGTGGGGTAGATAATAATTCCAAAGATCGAAGCTGAGCTGATGTGATGGCGGGCCGGACCGTGTCCAATGTGTCAACTCTAACCGCTGTCTGAGAAGAGATTGTTCCCAAGAAGATTGATGGAGGCGGACGACATGTGGAAGAAGAGAAGAAGAGCAGCCGGAACACGAAGGGAACTTCAGGAACAGTAAGCGCGACACGATGTTTCGTGGGTAGAGTCTAGCTTTGGGATATGGAGACCGCCCCTCATACCAAGCCTTGGCGATGACGTTCGGAGCTGAGACACATGCAGAAATCACTCAGTTGTTGTGGCGATTGTTGCTGGTCTGCGAACTGACTTGGTTGTAGTCGAATTTGAGGGTGCGGTCCATTTATGAAGGGTTGCAGGCAAACTTCCTGCTCCGTGAAGCAACTCGGAGTCGGAGCTGTCACATGGCGGTGACACTTGCGGGAGTCCGCGGGCGGCTAGTGCAGTGGAGGGTATGGCTGAGTATGTGGAGCTCTCCAGATTCATGAATCGTGCATTTGGCATAAGGGCTATGAATCTATGCAAGCGATAGCATTTACGAAAGTCATCGTGTCGTAGTACGTTTGTAATATTGGTACGTTGCAATGAATTCATTTCCTGAGCACATGTTCCGTGCTTGCTTGTTACAATATGATACACCGTGCAATGGCAGACATCCAGCCTTTTCCAAACTCCAGCACAATCCAAGCTCTATCTCCTCCTCGGCAGAACAATGTTAGAGCGAGCAGCCACACCTAGCTTGTGAACAGCATTGCGCCTGTCCCAAACACCACTCTTGCCTTCAACGACGGAAATCATTTCCTGTGCAACACGCTGTCCAAGACTGTTCTTTCCACTGCCCGTGTTCCTCCTCTTCGAAGCAGCGCCCAAGATCCACTGGATAGCTGTTCTCCTTCGCTGCCTCTGGCTAAGAGGAACTGGGATTTGCAGCGCCACACCACCACCAGCGGCACCCTTTTGCGCACGAATTCGAAGGAGCGGGGCGACAGAATCGACAGCGAGTGTAAGGTAAAGAACGGGGTTCAAAGGAAGGTGTGATGGTGGTGGCGCACCCGGGAGGAGAGGCCGAGCTGGGTTGATAGTAGGAATTGGTGAAGTTCGGAGGTACTGGAGAGTTACTGCCATTTGCTGCGAGACAGAGTCAGCGCGGTAATCAAGGATAGCATACGGAAAAGCGACGTACACGTTGAGCAACACTCTTCTTGCCGTGTCGCATAAGGAGGTTGGTGACTTGCTCAACAACGGGGTCATACCGGTGCTTGACGTGGCCGTCCTTGGGCAGAGGAAGGCTCGGCGCCTCAAACTTCAGCCCGGGAGTCACTGGCAGCTTGGAGGCAGCCTCGAAGTCGACAAGACCCATGTCAGTTCCCTCGTTCGACCGTGTCGTCATGGTAGAGTAGGAGCGCGAGCCCTTGGGGGCGGGAGTCTTGTTGCCCTGCTTGAGAGCATCCTGCATGACCTTGGGTAGGTTCTTCTGCGCTTCCTTGTCGCCCTTGACCAGCTGGCAGTTGTCAGCTCTATACTATAGCTCTCATCGCGGTCCATGCTCACATCTTCGACGGGTGTGCCCTGGTTGACATCAGGACCCTCCTCGCCCATGATCTGCGCAGTCTTCGCTGCCTCCTCCGAAACGTGCTCGATGGGTTCCGACTTGGGATTGTGGGAACGGTCTTGTGCATCGGCGTAGGTGCGGCTCTGTGTGGGCGCCACTCGCAGCGCGGAGCGAGCAGGCCATTGGATCTGCGGCTTGGGCCTGAAGGCAATTGAGCGCGAGAAAGCGCTGACGATCGTTCGTGGCGGCATGGCGGCGTGGTTATGTGGTGTTTGATATGCCTCCTTCCAAAATGACGAGAGTCAAATCTGGAAACCACCGCCCGATCTCGCCGCTAACTTAAGTCTGGTCACGTGCAAGTATCACATCTCAACCACCACCTCCTTCATCCACGAAACAGATATCGACCAATATTGCATTTGTACACGCCTCACTCTGCTTTCGGTTTCTTTGAGTTGTCGCTTACGAGAGCTATGGTATTATTGCGTGGAAGTCCTCGGCGCAGCGTCAAATCGAAAAGAAGCAAATTACCAAGAACGTAGCCTTGCCGTCACAGCAAGCAGGCGCAGTCGGCGGCTACAAGCACATTTCACCGATGATCATTTCCAATCAAGCGCTTCGATGGCAGCAGTATCAGACCATTTGAGCCGGCCATAGCGAGCGGCAGCAGGCTAGAAAACTGCGCATCCTCTCGACCCAGGCCAGAGCGACAAATGTTACACACAGTATGGACGTCCAGTGATGTATCGAGAATATGCCTGCTCCAGCATAATGATGCGACAAATCACACTTCTTGTCGCCGTTGATCTACTCACCGGACAACAACGCGCTGCAGCTTGACGTACTGGAGGACTTCGAGCTCGCAACCAGCATGCCTACCTTGACACACAGGTTCAAGTCGACTCAACATCAATCACGATTACCGTCCCAGGGCTTGCTTAACCCGGACACAAAGCGACAGGTCATCTCTAACTTTACTCTTGCCCCACTTCTCACCGCTGCTCAACGCGAACCACAGCAGAAACGTGACGACGCGTTAGCGCACGGCGCACGACGCCTCCTTGAGCTAAAAGCCCCGCAACTCTCCTCAACGGCCTTCAGCCCGTCCTCGCCTCAATTGCTTTTTGGATATCGTCTTTCCGGTATTGAATTACAAACATTGTCAATTTAGCTCGTTCGTGCAGCGAGCCGGGCGTGCCGGCTCAGCCTTGTTGGATACCTGCAGGCTGTTGCTGAGTGGGTGAGTGATCTCATTGTCTCTGGGTTCCCATACGCATGTCTCACGCCGTGTCTATTGTGTCAAACAATTCAAACATCTTCGACTATTGTGCGATGGCTCTCTGTCCCTCCAGGTCTACCTATCCAAAGTCTTAACCTTGTTTCTCACTATGCTTTGCTCAGTCTCAGCTACTTACTGCGCGCTTCTATACAACACGCAAACAATCTTACCTCTTGCCATTCAGTAGCAGCCATCTGACCCTATGTGTAACAGCCAAGCCTCATTGCTGTAGTTCTTGATCACACCGACTACAGAATCGCCTAACACCACATCACCGTACATCAATCTCCGACATGGCAGACCGCGGTGGACGAGGAAGAGGTGGTGACCGTGGTCGTGGAGACTTTCGTGGACGTGGACGAGGTGACGGTGGTAACTTCGGTGGCGGTCGAGGAAGAGGAGGTTTCGATGGAGGTGATCGTGGAGGCCGCGGCGGCTTTCGCGGGGACCGCGGTGGCGGCGATCGTGGAGGCGGTGGCTTCCGTGGAGATCGTGGTGGAGGCTTTCGTGGTGGACGTGGTGGTGCCGTAGAAGGTCCAAGGGTGTTCGGGTGAGTCAATATGTTGTCAGACGCTGAAACTGGAGCTGACTTTGCTCTCACAGAGGTGGCAATGTTCCACAGCCAAATGCTGAGGCAACTAAGTTCGAGAACGCCATGGTCAAGGGCGACCTGGCTTCGGCTATGGCATCAGCATCTTTGGGTGTAGCTCTTCCACCACGCCCAGCCTACGGCACTGCGGGAAGAGCCATTGTGCTGTACACTAACTACTTCGAGTTGAAGGGAATCAAGCCGGACACCGATCTGTATCGGTACTCGCTGGTATTCCAGCCTGACAACGAGATTCCGAAAGCGAGGAAGCGCCGCCTTGTCGAGCTTCTCCTCCAGACCGCACCTTTTAAGGGGCTACCTATCGCCAGTGACTGGGCTCAGATCCTAGTCTCTCCCAAGAAGATCCCGATTGACGGCGACAAAGCAAATTATACCCTCGAGTGGTACCCAGCGGATGGCGAGCCACCCTCTGCTCCTAGCCCTGACGACACAGATAGAGTCAAGGCTGCTCGCAAGAAGAATACCCACAAGGCTCTTGTCGTCGAGCTTGGCACCGTGTCGCTGAAAGAGCTACTCGACGATGTCTCAAAGCCCACATCCAACTATTCCCTGAAGCTCGAGACCATTCAAGCGCTGAACGTCCTCATGACGCACGGCCCGAGCAGTGAGTCCAACATTGCCACAGCTGGTGGCAACAAGTTCTACCCATTCGGCAATCACCCTCAACTCCAGTTTGCAGACCTCGGGTTTGGTCTACAAGCTCTTCGCGGCTACTTTACAAGTGTACGCACAAGTGTGAACCGCTTTTTGGTCAACGTCAATGTCGCAACAGGCGCCTTCTACAAGCCAGGACCACTGCTGGATGTAATGAAGGACTTCACAGGTGGCCCGCCGCCAGCTAATGATTTCCAGTACCGCAAGTTGGCGGCTTTCGTTCGACTGTTGAAGATCGAGACGAATTACCTGCCTGACCGCAAGATCAAAGGTAAGACGAAGAGGAAGGTGCATGTGATCACCAACTTGTCCCCGTTCAGCAGGAACAGTACCAACATCACCTTCATCGAGACCGACAAGAACGGCAAGACCACCAAGACCTCGATTGCCGATTACTTCAAGCGACAGTACAACATAACACTATCGGCCGCCCAGGCTCCTGTGGTCAACTATGGCACGAAGGAGGATCCCAAGTGGATCCCTGCCGAGCTGTGCGCGGTCCTGCCCGGTCAGCTTGCGAAGCGCCTCCTTCTTGGGCCGCAGACGAGCGAGATGATCAAGTTTGCCGCTCGTCGTCCTTACCAGAACGCCGAATCTATTACCGGTCCGGGTCTGCAGGTTGCCAAAATCAACCCCATGGCCAACGGCTTGAACGTTGCTCTGAGCCAATTCGGCATCAAGGTCAACCCTCAGCTCCTGACTGTGCCCGGACGCATCCTCGACGCGCCAGTCCTACAATATAGAGCTTCCACCGCACGGCCGTCCGGCGGTGCTTGGAATCTCGATCCCAGGAAGCTTGGTGATAAGCCTTTTCACCGTGTCGTGAAACCTCTCGGTGAATGGAACACCCTTGTCATCAATTCTGGGGACCGAGATACCATCTTCGGTGGACCTCAGGCTGTCAAGCAGCATCTGGAGGCATTTAGACTTGCGTTGGACAGCTATGGACTCAGGCCTGGACCTGTTCGAGAGCCAGCTGTTATTAACGTGCCTTCCAACGACCTGAACAACAAGGAGTTTGCCAAGATACAGGCCCAGCTCAACGATGCTCTGAGGTCGAAGTTCAAAGCCAAGCCCAACTTCCTCTTCATCCTCCTCCCTAACGACAACGCTACGCTTTACGATGCAATCAAGTTCGTCTGCGACTGCCAAAACGGCATTCCGAATATCTGCAACATTGGCCAGAAGTTCTCGAAGGACAGAGGCCAGCCGCAGTACTTCGCCAATGTCGCAATGAAGTTCAACCAGAAGCTCGGCGGTGTTAATCATACTGTTGATGCTAAGAAGATGTCGCCTCTCGACCCTCAGACCATTCTCTTCGGTATCGATGTCACGCATCCCTCACCTGGCAGTGCAGACTCTGCTCCGAGTATTGCTGGTGTGGTCGCCTCTGTCGACGGCATTTTCTCACAGTACCCGGCCAGCATGCGTACTCAAAAGGGTCGCAAGGAGATGGTCGAGGAGCTGGAGGAGATGATCGTTGAGCGTTTCAAGCTTTGGCAGAAGCGAAACCAGAATCGTCTGCCTAACAAGGTCATCGTCTATCGCGACGGCGTTTCGGAAGGTCAGTACCGTCTTGTCCTCGAGAACGAGCTTCCTGCTTTCGAGAAGGCATTCGACAAGCTGTATGGCGCCAAAGCCAAGCATCCCAAGATCTCGATCATCGTCGTTGGCAAGCGTCATCACACGCGTTTCTACCCGACAAACGAGGCCGACACCGATGGCAAGACTGGCAACCCTATGCCCGGCACTGTGGTTGACCGTGGTGTAACCGGCGAAAAGCTGTTCGACTTCTTCTTGCTCGCGCACCAGGGTCTGCAGGGGACATCGAAGCCTGCGCACTACGTTGTCATCAAGGACGACATCAAGCTTGGCGCCGATCAGCTGCAGAGCCTAACGCACAGTCTATGCTACACGTTCGCCCGCGCGACTCGCTCCGTCAGTATCTGTCCGCCGGCATACTATGCCGATCTGCTGTGCGAGCGTGGTCGCTCGTACCTTCACAGCGTGCTGAAGGGCGATGGCAGCACGGACTTTTCCAATACAACGTGGCGCAAGGACGTCAATCCGGCGCTTATGGAGACCATGTACTACTTGTAGTATGTCGGTCTTTGCGTCACCACTCATCTCTACTACACATTCATGCGAGCTTTCCTATCTCCAGATGGGATCTCACTGAGCCATTCACTTTCGGCCTACGGGTCGCTGATATCGCTAAATACTTCCACGGAGGAATTTGTGACCAAGGCAGCCATGCACAATCAGATGGTTGTGTATTGGGTGTCTGGCGAGCAGTCACGTTGCAAGACGTCGCTGGTCTCGTGTGGTCGCGGCTACTCATAGCAGCCGCGACTACCTCCAGGATATGAGACCATTCAACATTGCTCTCTATCCTACTTTGTCATATCGCGCTCACTACAACACGAGTGTTTTTTGTTTTTGCTGTTTGACTAATGTTCACCACACTCGCTTATATACACGATAGTAGAAGGGCCTAGAAGTGCTCCAGAGACGGAGAAAATAACAATGCCACCTTTTTACGCGTATTTTGACTTGATTTATACACTTTAGATGCTATCCATTCGATTGACGTGCTTTTCGACGCAATTCATACGCGGTGGCGTTGGTGGTGATTTTTCGATGTACTTCAAAGCGTGCATAAAAGATATGGATTCACCGCCGTTTTCGGCTTTGGAACATGGCGAAGAACAAAGACCCCGTTCTCAAACCTAGAAACTACAGCGATACCTCCCAATCCGAGCTTCACATTCCATACATCACCCTCGCATATTTGGCATACTTCAGACGTACTACTACTGCAAGGAACAGCTCTCCTCACATCATCGCAGCCTTGCCTTGCGGGTGCTCAGAACCCGGCGCCCCACTCCCCGCACATGGATTGGCCAGAGCTTTAGTGGGGTCAGTCATGGCGTGCACTTGCGTCTTTTGAATATCTGCCGAATTCGCGCTGCAGGACCCAAGGCTTGTCAAGATACTGATTATATTTAAGCATAATCGTTAATGCGCTTTCAGATGCACTACCTGCTCTAAGGCGCCCACGTTGAACGGAGCGCCATGAGGTGATGGTCATGGACGTCCAGATGTCAACGTGCATTAGGTGGAGTGGCCGCGGACCCTTCCCCGCCGTGGGAGGCCTTACGTCGCGGTGGATGAGGTCCAATCACTGCGCTACACCCCAGCCACCCTCGTTTCACCGCGCTGCAGCCCTGGCATCTGAGCTGGCCCTCGCTTTGGCGGGCGCGGGCGACATGGGTTGGCTTATCGCTCTATCGCTCTATGAGGGCACCTACACTCTTGCACAGCACTGTCGCTACAGCGAATAGCACCCTTTCACTCGAGCGGACCCATTAGGCACCAGCAGCACCGTCGCGACTCAGGCACGTCACGGGCGCACCCCACGCGCGCAGAGCCTCGATCCTGCGACACGATAGTACTCGCACCAGCGCCAGTCCCCCGCCTTGTCGCATACTCGCACCGTCGGACCAGCGCACAGCAGCGCAGAGCAGCACGATGGACACAATGGAGCGCTCGCGCGGCAGCATCTACGACCACGACATCCCCTCGCTCACCGCCTCGCTGGAGGCGTTCAACCCGGAGGACAGCCGCATGACACAGTCCGGGTACAGCGCGCGGTCGAACATGCACTCGTCGCGCTGGAGCATACCGCCGCAGGAGGCAGACGAGTCGGAGCAGGACAGCGAAGGGCCCTGGGCGCCGCCCGCCTGGCAGAAGAGCAACAACCAGTGGCACCGGCGGTCGCTGCTCCACTCCAGCAGGTCGCCATCGTACTACCGCACCGACCGCGAGACCACGCCGTCGCGCATCCCGCTCCCCGAGTCGCCCATGAAGAACACACCGCAGGGCAGCCCCGAGCCCGAAGAGCAGCGCTATGCGACCGAGAACATTGCCTCGCGCATGCAGAGCCCGATGGAGGACGTCAAGGAAGAGCCGACAGACGAGCTGGCGCTGTCGCACCACGACGCCGAGGCAGGTACCATGGACGGCTGTATGTAGCTCCGTGAGAGGGAGTCTTCGCACTGACACTGGCAGTCGTCCGCTTTGCCATCAGAGGGGAGACGCTGTTCCGCACCGCCCCCATTGAGGAGACCATCTCCACCTTTGCGAACGGCATGGGCATGTTCACGCGGACGCGCCGGAATGTCGTCATGACCATTGCGACCGTGTTGCTGAGCTGGGTGCTGCTGCATCCGTGGAACACGAGTCTGATACCGGACGTTGCCAATGTCGCCAGCATGGCGAAGCAGTTCGAGCCGCTCATGTATGCCAGCGAGAACGTCATTCCACGGTCGCGCGAGCTGGCCGAGGCGAGTATTGCAGTGCAGGATCTCGGTGAAAGCGTGCGCGCGACCAACATGTCCGCATCGACAGTCATCATCGACCAGCTGGACGATCTAGGCGATAGCCTGAAAGTGCTGTCCGAGAAGATCACATCCTTCTTCACAAACGTCGACGGCGACATGGACTCGTGAGTATCGATGTCAACTCTTCATGCGCAGTGCTGACTGCCACAGCATCCTCATCACCATGGAATGGGCCCGCCGCGAACTCTCCTCGATCCAATCCCCCAAGATCGGCATGCTCGACACCCTCGTCTCCAACATCCACGGTGCGCTCTCCCTCGTCGGCGCACTCGAAGCAAACGGCCACCCCACCTCCCTCGGCCGCGTGGTCAACGACGTCCTCGGCCACACCACCCAGCAACGCTCCCGCGCAACTCTCCAGCGCACATTCGACTACCTGCTCTCCACGCTCGAAGAAAACATCCAAAACGAGCTCGCCCGCGCAGACGTCCTGTTCCGCCTCTTCGAGTCCGTCGACCGCCAATTCCACAACCTGCACCGCAGCGTGGCGCGCGAAGAAGACAGCCTAGCGACGCGCAAAGACGAGTTCCTCGCCAGCATGTGGCGCAACACCATCACGAACAAATTGAAAATCGCAAAGTACGAGAAGAACCTGAAGTTGCTAAAAGAAGTTCGCGCGAGCACGCTGCTCAATAAGAGCGAACTCAAGAGCCACATCCAAGTCATCAACAGCGTGAAAGATCAATTAGATAAAGCGAGGCGGAACTTAGTCGGCCCGCTGATTAAGAGGGCGCAAAGCAATAGTTTCGGCTTGGAAGGCCAGCTCGAAGAGGTCGAGAAGACGTATGGCTTCCTCAAGGGCGTGCGGGATACGCAGAAACATCGCGTGTTGAGGGAGTTGTGGGGCAATGAGCCCAAGAGGCGCGTGCAGATTACCAGCGGGCACGACGATGATGTCGACGAGATGGAGAGCATGTAAGATGCGCCTTTTCCTCGGACTGCTCTAGTAGCCCCATGTTCCGCTTCTTCTTGTTCTTCTTCTGTACGGCACTTGGCCTCTGCATAGCGACCCGGCTAGACAAACGGTGTGTGGCGTGTTGTGGTGTCTTTGGCATTGTTTTTTTCCTTTTGCTTGTTTCTGGATAGGGGCGCATGGATCTGGGCGTTGCGGTTATTGGGTTTGGATGGCTTTTTAGCGATGGGAATATGGTATACAGGATCTGGATCTGGATGTGGAGATGGAGCTTCGGTGTATATACTTTGGGGTTTATTGATACTAATTATCACTCAATATTTTTACTTTTACGTCTACACATCGATACGAGTAGAAGATGATGCATGGACCGTAACGCTGGTAAGATTCGTGCATTGTACCTGTGTCTTCAACAATTTAGTCGTGAGGCGTTTGACGCTATCGTTAAGTTTGTAGCCACGCCAATACCCTCACACGGTCATCGACACTCTCTCATACTTTCCTAATCGGGGAATCATGACAAGTCAGTAGATGCCTGGACGAGTGGTCTGCATTGGAGTTGCCATGCTCTCCGACAGCGAATCTCGCACATGTGGTGTGTCCAGCGCGACCCTGGGAAGAGCGATTCCCACCAGCGCACTGGTACTTGCGACAGTTCTCCTCAATCTGAAAGCTCTGAGATCAGTGGGATATTCCTTCAGTGGCTATCTGGCAGACGAACGAGCGCTTGATGCATACCGCGCAATACGCGGCAAACATCGACCTCCTACCAAAGGAATAAGTCCACTTCCGCACAGAGCCTGACTGATATCAGCAATTCCAAAGCCTTGAATTCGATGGTCCAGATGCCCAATGGTCTCTTCCCTCGGCAAATCTCACGCCCCACAAGACCGCCCCATCACTGACTCAATCTCACCCAGCCATCATCCAAGTAGAACCAATCAGTTCAGACCCACAACAAGCGGTATATATACGTGACAAAACATCGTTATTTCATCAAAGTCAGTTTGGCCGAGGTAAGCATCATCACCACCCAACTCGTTCCAACATGTTCTAACATCCAAATCAGTGGTTATGGCGTGTGACTCAAGCGATTCTCTCGAAGAGCTTCTCAATCATCACGATAGAGAGTTTTCTCATGGGCTTTGCCCGCAAGGGGTATGTGTTCATTCAATATCTGAAGTTAAGATCTAGTACTAACAATCTTCAGTTCGAATCCCTTAGCTGACAGCATCTTTTTTGCCTTTTTGAGTGCCTCGAATCATGGTGGTTGGGTGGGGAGGCTGGGACGAGGTGGTTTGGGTGCGCGGACATGGGATGGTTTTTGTGTCCGTGCGTGATTCGGCACTTGGGCCTCGTGGATTCCGGGCCGCACGGCACTGAATATTGTGTTGCGAGTGAGCAATGCTTATCTTTTGCAACTGCAATTTACTACGTGTGTACTGACACAACGTGTGCAGCCATTTTAGCGATGCGAGAGAGCTGTTTCGATCATCATGGAACGAGCTTGATTGTGCTTTAGCACTGATGATGCGGAGGATACGATCTAGATCACTGCAACGACCATGAGCTTTGCAGACTACTGCCATTGCTGAGCTGAAATGAGAGCATGCCTGTATCGACTCCTGGAGATCGACTTGATGTGAGGATGCGCGACGCTGCGCCTCGGTGCATAGTAATACCAAACACTTTGAGGTCAAAGTAGATCGACACGACGCGACCAAAGGCAGAGTACACAGCAGCAGCGGCAAGCCAGTCAAGCGTTGCTTGCTGCCTTATCTGCTGATACGACAGACTACAACCTCGTAGTAGTACGCTCACAGTTCGTGGCACGTGGCCGTGTGCCACAACTGTGTGCAGGCGTAGCTGCCTTCACCTCACCCTCACCTGCTTACGTCACGAGCTTGTGTGGGCTGCCAAGACCCGTAATCACCATGAAATCCTCTCAGTTCACTCACCGTCTCGCGCAGATAAGAGTGCGCTGCGCCGCGACGATTGTCGTTGCTGCCCGTTCGCTCGTGAGCTTCCAGCGACTTCTCAACGCTCAACATCATCAGCACACTCTGAAGGTACGGAAAGCGCCTAAACTAACAGCACTAGTGGCAGCACACCGGTTTCTGTTGACTCAAAAGCATCCAAGCCGTTCGCACCGAAGAGACGGTGGTATTGCCCATACAGACTGAAAGGTATGCCGTGCGTGCACCGCAAGAAGAACGACTTGCAGCCAGGCGAATTCAACAGCTTTCAGGCACTGTGCTAACACACAGACAAGGCCCATGACGGCGGCAAGCAGATTGTCACTCCGATCGAGGCTGACCCGCTGCCAGAGTCGCCGCAACGACCAACCACAGGAATGCTGCGAGCGACGGACGAGGCTTGTCGTGCAGACGAGCCACAGCGCCTTGAGGCAGACAAGCATTTTGAGATTTGTGAAAGAACGACGGCGTTCACCAGGATTGGCGACTCTCAAGGCATGTATGCACCTCCCCGTCCAGTAACCGTTCATTCTGTAGCTACGTGAGCTGCAGAGTTTACTTTCAGGCTTGCTTCAGTACTGACCATTACTGCAGCGTTCATCGCACGACACGAAAGCCTGGAGACTCTCAACGGAAACGTTGACGAGATCACACCTAAGCTGCGCATAGCATGCGCTCAAGAGCTGGAGCAAAGATATGCGCAGAAATGCGGTGACCGATCTGATGGGAAGTCATTATACGCTAGGATCCAAACGATCCTCAACAGCGCACAAAAGAGCGTCGCAGATGAGACGACGTTCAACGAGTCCCCCAAGCAAACAGCAACAGCGGTCTCACTGCCCAAGCCGAAGAGGCTTATGAAGGGCAAATGGACACTTAGCGAAGAGCAGCAGCTGATCAGCATGTGTGCTGAAGACAAGATTTGGGAGGAGATATCGGCGGTCAACGGGCGAAACCATCCCTCTCTGAAGAAGCGGTTTTACGGTCTCAACGACAATGGATCAGAAAAGCCAGCCTTCGCCCCAGACATCGTTGGCAATGACATTGAAGAAGACGCCGAAGGCGTCACTGACGATGCTGTCCAAGATCCCGCTAACGACCTTGCTGTCGAGACGACCATCTACAACGATCCGGCGCAAGATGGTGATTCGAGCACCGAGTCCGAGGATGACGAGGCTGGTCAGCCACGAATCGCGCCAAAGAGAGCGGTCCTCCCACTCCTCCCTCTAGCAAAGGTGGTAAAAGTGCCTTGCGTCAACGCTAATCGCGGCTGCAAGAAGCTTTTCGCTACATACCAAGCAGCTCATCAGCATGACAACAAGGATTGCTCCAAGAAGCAGACGACTGGACCTTTCGTCTGCAAATGGCCGAACTGCGATAAGAAGTTCGGTAAGGTAGAAGGTGTCTGTTGTCAGAGCTACGACACCCGTTTGATGCTTCCAGTCAGCCAGCACGAGCCATACCGCAGAGGATGGCGACCGAGACAACCAGCAACGTGTGGCCTGTATTCGGGAAAGGCAGCCGCGAGGTTGTCCATCCAGGTAAGATAAGTGCCTTCGCACGACAAGTTTGACGCTGATTTACTTGCAGCTACGAGTGTTGCCACCAGCGGTGAAGGCAGCCCGGAACTGCCAGAGATACTTCGCCGCAATGAAGCTTTGCTTCAAAGATCGGACACCGACCTCATAACATCCACAAGCTTGAGAATGGCGTTCTCAAGCTCACCCCATACGAAGAACACGCAGGCAGTAGCCAAGACCTGTGGCGGGACAAGCTCAGACCGACTAAGCATCCATGTGGATGAGTGCCAGTACATCAGTGGCAACAATCCATTTGACCTGTATGCTGGTCTTTGGGACGCATACCTGGCAGACAACGGGCAGTTCCCAGTAGAGGGTACCTTCCCTTTGCATAACATGCAATGGAAGCACACTCGGGCATTCGTGGCCTTCAGCACAAAAGAAGTCTCTTGGCTGCTGGTTGACATTTCCCTGAGCCCGCAACCCGTCGCTTCGGGCCAAACTTCGTCAGCGTCGATAGTACTTCATGGGAGTGTGGAGCGTGGAGCGCACCAAGCGTGTTGTTTGGGTCGATTTTTGGTCAAACAATGGCGAATTACTGTCTGCCGTTCCACAAAGAAGGCAAGAGTGTGCAAGCCTGTAAGGTTCGCACCAATGGGGGAGACACCGGAGGCAGTCGACTCTTTTTGGAAGATTGTTTGTCCTCTCAAGTGTAGGTGTAACGACTACAAGTACACAGGCAATCCAAGAGCGTGGGTCAGGACTAATGGCTGCTGTTCTGTACGCAAGTTATGCTGTTAGGACGCGCTATATGCTAGCGCTAGCTTATAACGACATCACCACGGGCACCAAGGCCGATCTTCGATGGCACGTACGCCGTGCATTTCACTTCACCAAGACAGTCCTAACCGACATCAAGAGGGCCAACATCTCGGGCTCAACGTTGTACTAAATCCCCTTCACTCAGACTAGCAGATACTGCTAGATTTAATAAAGTCAGTCAGTCTCCCTGATTACGAAACGTGATCGCGCTCAAAATGAAGTGTTGCATGATCGTTGAGGTTGGTGATGAGTAAGTCTTTGCTTCTGATTGTTAGCTCTCTGCGTGTACGAGATTCACCGCGCTTCTTACCTGCGCTCACGCCACTCACACCGTTCTCATGGTGTCGACCGTGTTCCCATGCAGCGTGAAAGACTTTAGTGGGGCACACGCTGAGTTGTAGAGTATGTGCGGTTTGTGGGAGGGGATTTTGGCTACCGTAGGGTTCGCATCGGTAGCCGTGAGACTTTGCTTTCACCAAGTGTCATCAGGCCCAGCAAGGCTTAGCTCATACTTACATTAGGCCGTTTGTTACTCACGCGCTTTGTCTGCGCGCACTCACTTCCTGCGTTGCTTCACACACACACCTACACAATGTCCCAACCGCAGAAGGAAGACCCACACGCAGCGGCACAACAGTGCGTTCTGAGAATTTCGTATATGAAAGGTGCAGCAGCTAATATTCGACGCAGAAAGGCTCAAGACGCAAAGATGCTCGCAGACACCGAAGAATCCTCAACACACACAGCTGCCCCTCGCGATACGGTACTGGACACTGCTAGCAAGCTGAACGATATGGCGCTGTACTCCACCGACAGTGGGGACTCGGGCACACTCCTCTCACGAGACAGCTATGACATCAATGTAAGTGGTAGGAGCAAGACTGGCATCATCCGGTACGATCCTGACGTGAAGTAAAGGTTGTAGACCCTGACTTGGAGCGCACGCTCTTCGATTGCGACCTGACCTTGTCCGAGGAGGCGTTGAAGACCATGGCCAAGTACGTGAGCGGCCGCCTTGGCCTGACCCCCCCTCTTCCGGCGTCCGTCTTGGGTGAGATGAGGAACTTCGGCAGGGCCATGAGTGTTCGCCTCTTCCGGGCTCCTCAGTGGTCTGTCTGGCTGAAGACTTCTGGACAATTCCCCCTCCGTGCCCTTGCGGTGGAGGAGGGCGGTATGGTCGAGCAAGCCACTGATACCACAGTCGACCCAGCCACTGCTATGTTATTCGACCTGGGCCTTGAACCTGTAACGTTCATCGGCGCCGACGGCGAAGAAGACATTGGTTTCCCAGAGACACGTATCGAGCCGAGCGAAGAGCTTTTAGACTTGCTTCGACACATCAATCGTCTACTCGATGAGCTGCCCTCGCTCTAAACAAGATGGTCTTGCCCGCAACAGCCTGATGAAAGCATCAGAAGAACTTAAGCACATCACGCTCTCCATGGCACTACACTCTTCATGGCATCACAAGGAGGAACAGTATGGGCAAGTGGAACGTTTGGATCTGCTCACTGCAGTGAGCTCTTGGTCGCAACATCAGACCTCATCCTCGCTGATGACCTCAAGTAAAAAAGGCTTGAAATGATTCGTACCCACACTTCTAGCTCGGCCAACTGATTATCATATCTCTCAAGCAATGATTCCTCAAAGTCGTACTTACTTGCACATGGAAGCCACTCCATATCTACAACGGCACTGCAGCGCCGTCACCGCGCAGGTCACTGCCTCCACTCCAAACAGTAAGCCCGTCATCAGTATGTCTCCTGATGATCTGGCCACGACCGAACATGCCCCGACCATAACCACTCAGCTGCTGCACATTGTGACCTAGTGCCCTCAACTCCTCCACAACCTTAGGATCAATACCCTCTTCCAGATAGATCGTCGCATCGGTCATCTTGCCATCGGCACTAGGCATACCGGCGCCAATGCAGAAACGTGGCGAGTCGAGCGCGGCCTGTGGGTTGAGCTTGAAGACCTCCTGGTTCAGCAGAACCTGCACGTGGCCCTGCGGTTGCATGAAGCCACCCATGACACCGTAGACTGAATGCAGGCTGCCATCGCTGTAGGTAGTCAAACCAGGGATGATGGTGTGGTACGGGCGCTTCCTCGGCGCAAGTTCGTTGGGGTGGCCCTTGGTCAGATTGAAGTTGGCACCGCGGTTCTGCAGGGTGAAGCCGCACCCCTTGGGGATGATGGCTGTGCCGAAACCACCGTAGTTGCTGTTGATGAAGGAGATACCGTTGCCGTCCTTGTCGGTACAGCAGAAGTAGACTGTATCGCTGCGGAGATGGGCGGGTGAGCCGTGGACGGGGGCTTCGGCGGCCTTCTTAGGGTCGAACAGTTTTGCGCGCTCGGCGAGGTACTCTTGTGAGATGAGTTCCGCAGATGGAACCTTGACAACGTTCGGGTCCGTAACGAACCAGTGTGCGTCTGAGAAGGCGATGCGGAGAGCATCGATGGTGGCGTGCAGATATTGGGTCGAATTGTGGTCTTTCAGGCCCCACTTCGAGATCTTACCTTGCTTCTCCAGCTCTTGGATGATACCCAGTGCCATCAGCGCAACGATACCCTGACCGTTAGGTGGGTGTTCCCAGAGCTCAATACCACCGTTCGTAGACTCGCCGACACCTTGGCCAGTGTACTTGAGCGAGATGGGGTCAACGGGTTCAGAGCCAGTCTCCGCGTGGTGCTTCAGATCGTCCAGAGTGATGTAGCCGCCGAGATCAGACACAACCTTCACAAGCTGCTCAGCAACTTCACCCTCGTAGAAGCCCTTCTTGCCGTGCTTGGCAAGCAGCTTGAATGTATTGGCAATGGTTGGATTTTTCATGATCTCACCAGCCTTGGGTGCTCTGCATCCATCCTTTGCTGATGGATCCTTCTTCAACATCTCATGTCCGTTTGGTGATGCTCTACGAATGGCTGATTCACTTTGCGCCCACTATAAAGTCGTCAGTCTTACCAACCCCATTCTGGTTCAGCGCATACTCACAAATGTGGCAGACAGCTCAGAAACGGGGAAGCCGTTCTCAGCCAAGTCGATAGCGGGCGCGAGGATCTCCTCAAGGCTCAACTTCCCGCTACCAAAGCGCTCGTGGCAATCGACCCAACCTGCAGCTGCGCCAGGCACTGTCGCTGCGTGAACACTGTCCATGGGAATTTGACCGCCTTCGCCATCTGTGATGTTGAGATCTTTCCTGATCTTTTCGAGCGTAACACCTGAGCCAGAACGGCCAGACCCGTTCATAGCAGATACCTTCTTGGTCTTGGCATCGTAGAAGAGGCAGAACATGTCACCGCCGATACCGGTAGATCCAGGTTCTGTTACATTGATGGCGGCTGCAACAGCAACCGCAGCGTCCTACCCGTCATCAGCTTGCTGTACTTGAAGTCTTAGTGCATTACGTCATACCGCGGCATTACCACCTTTCCTCAAGACATCGATACCAGCAGCGGTCGCGAGTGGTTGCGTACATGATACAATGCCCTTCGTGCTGTGTACGACAGATCGTCGACTGGAGAAGTGAACGAACTGGGGTTCGGGGTGGGGGTAGACGTTGGCCATGGTTGGTCAATGCTCGTATGAGAGGTCAATGCTCGCTGTGCTGGAGGTGATGGTCGACCGACTTTCTCTCAACTAGCAACTCGAGCGCTTCGAAGTCGTGGAGTCCAACAGTGTGTATGCGGGGTATCTATGGGGTTGGCTCATGATGATATACCCAACGGTTATACCCGGAGATACGCGATGCCGTCGGAGAACTCGCATGTGCCGATTTCGCTGGCGATTGTGCCATGTTGCCTCGGAGTCCCAGATGTGGATCCAGAGTGGTGTCCACCATTGACAGAGCTCTAGAATCAGAATCGGGAAGGTGGTAGGAAGAAGTCGAGGTTGTTGTGGATAAGGTTCCCGCCAGGCAACGAAAGTGATGCGCCCTCACGTGTCAAAGCGTTCCGATCGTCCCTGCAGATTCGGAAAGCGCGTCAGCTCCAGTACTTTCTCGACACGCTTTGACATCCAGGACGAACTATGCTGAGAACGCCGTGGGTTTGCCGCAACTGTCTCTCGCGCATTGCACGCCCGATAATACGGCGACAATCACGTCATCAATCAACAAGTATGCGTTCGATCGTGACTTCCTTTTTGGGCAACTGCTGATTGTGCATAAGCTGCTGCTTCCGAGTCCATCCCTCCTGCCCTGCTCACACGAGCACGCAACGTCGCCCTCGAGCACAAGGCTCTTACCGAAAAACTCGCCAATGGCTTCGACTCGAAATCGGCGAAGAAACTGGGCGAGTACAGCCCTATCGTGAGCGCACTGGAAACATGGGACAAAGCCAATGAGGTGTGTAGAGTTTGAAAGTGCGTGGCATACGGTTGCTGATACGGGCTAAAGTCTGTCACAGAGCTCACCTCACTGATACACGACTCGACGACCGACCCAGAGCTACGAGAGCTCGCCGCAGATGATTTGGGAGAGACACGCACCGAGCTTGTCAGTGCCTCACAGAGCCTCATCACCTCACTAGTACCGGTGCATCCGTTTGCGCACCTGCCATGTTTGATCGAGATACGGCCAGGAGCCGGTGGGTCTGAGGCTGCCATCTTCGCCGGCGACCTGTTTCGCATGTATCAGGCGTTCTGCAACCATAACGGCCTTCGAACGAGTGTCTTGAAGTACGAGAACATCAATGGTACCAGTGAGGCCGGCATACCGCTCTCGGAAGCTATTTTCGAAGTGGAGAATGAGAATGCATATGGTATACTGAGGTGTGAAGCTGGCGTACACCGTGTTCAACGAGTACCAGCCACCGAGACCAAGGGCAGGACACACACGAGCGCGGCCTCGGTGCATGTCTTGCCCAGCTTGCAGGAGAACTCAGCTGCGCAGGAGGACTTCGATGACCCTGAGAGCGACTACTATATTGATATCAAGGAGGTCAGGCAAGAAGTCATGAGGGCTAGCGGTGCTGGTGGTCAGCATGTCAACAAGACCGAATCAGCCGTTCGACTCACCCACATACCCACCAACACCGTTGTAGCCATGCAAGATTCGCGGTCTCAATCGAAAAATAAGGAGAAGGCCTGGGGATTGCTTCGCTCACGCATCGCTCAAGCACGACGAGAGAAACGAGAAGACGAGATCGTTGCCATGCGTCGAAGTGTAATTGGCGTAGCAAAAATGGGACGTGGAGACAAAGTCCGAACATACAACTACGGGCAACAAAGAGTCACAGATCACAGGAGCGGCATGACAGTACACGATCTCGACGATGTGATGGCCGGTGGCCAGACCCTCGAGAAGGTCATGGATAGCGTGCGCAGCTGGCTCATGGAGCGAGACGTCGAGGGCCTGATCGCCGAAGAAGGCGAGACCAGATAGTTGCCCACGCCTGGAATCGCTTCACAAGTATGGTTTGCCATGCCACGTGCGACGTTCTTTTACAGACTAAGTTCTTGGGCTACCGCTCCTTGAGACCCAGCCCGCAATACACGGCTCAAGACAAGCTTTGAGGCTCTTCGTCTGAACGCAAGCACAACCCAGATTTACCGAAGACCTCCGCTGGGGCTGAACATGAGGCAAAAACGCCTTACGTTGTTGAAGGTGATTGGTCTGAGACATCTACGGCTACTTTCACAACACCTTCCAGTCTGCAATGCAGATATATCATCAAGTGGGAGATTATGCAACACCAGCTTGCGATGGTTTGTCAGAAACGGACAAGTACGCAGCGCCGGCAGTGCTCTATCAGAACAGATCTCAAGGCACCTTTAATAACTTTCGTCGACAGTCAAACAGCTCTGAGTGATATCAACCTAGACAGCAATAGCTTGCGCCCTTCAACGATGGCGTTCAAACCAATACTAGCAAGCGAGCCTTGACGACAGCGGTGCTATTCAGCTTGTCGCAAGCATACTGCCGTTGCTGTCGCAGGTTGCGGCAACTGGAGCTCGATGTTCGTGATTGGCTGCGCAATAATCGTGACCACCCCCTCATCCCAACAAGCATTCAGCCACATTTCACAGTACCCAGTCCCATCCCAGGGTGGCGGTACTCTCGCCAAACACACGATTCAAGCTCAAACCTTGTTGCGGGGTTCACTGATGGATTTACCGAAAAGTCCCAGTCCTCTTCGCTGCCAGCAGGTTGTCATTCTGTCCGAGTCAGTCGTGGCAACGACACCCAGATGTCATGAGAAGATCGAGACCATCTAAGGTTGACCCACGACGGGTTCCCCGCAAGCACCAAGGCCGCTACCCCGGAATTTCACCATGTTTGACACGCAAAGTGGGCCCTCTAATGCGGGCTACGGTACGCTACGCAACCTTGATGGCATGTCAAGCCCATGTCTTGCAGTCTAGATCGGCAGGAGTACGTTGCCCGGAGGTTGGAGGGGTTCGATGCCAGTGTGATAAAGTACACTGCAGGGAGATAGACCCCGGCGAAGCATCTTTTCGCGGAGAAACGTCTGGAAACTCTCTTCATCGAACATCTTTCGAAGTCATAGCGACACAATTACATTGATACCGGTCGCCAATCATGGCGAGCTCAACTCCAGACCACGAGAAGCAGGAGGTCAACTATGTCGAACATGTCGAGACAAACGACTCGTCGATGAACCTGCACAAGGAACAGACGCTGTCAGGCGTGGACATGAAGAACACCTCAGCGGTCAAAGGAGATGATTCAGATGGAAAAGTAATCTGGAGCATTCGTAGTATCTTCTCGGCAATCTTCCTCGCTGCTCTGTACACTGGTATGCCTGGCGCCTTCGTTCTGCTGACTTGATGCTGATTCTTCAGGCTCGCAAGTTATCTTGTACTTCACTGGCGGGTCCTTGTCCTTCATTGGAGAAGACCTAGGCATTACGCGTGGAATCGTCTGGCTGCCAACAGCCAACATTCTTGCCATTGCTGCCACTTGCCCGTATGCTGGATATCTACAAGATCTGTTCGGAAAACGCTACATCGCCTTGTTCGGTTCGTTCTCCGTCTGCCTTGGGTGTGCACTGGTAGGATCAGCACAGAGTTTTGGCCAGGCCATCGTAGGTATGGCGCTCTCTGGTGTTGGCGCCGCGATTGGAGAACTCACTGGTCTCGCCGGGTAAGTACAGAAGGGTTGATTTGCGCAGCTCAACGTTAACGTTATACAGTCTCGCTGAAGTTGTTCCTGTCAAATACCGAGGTTACTCGTTGGCATTGGTCACTGCCTTCGTGCTTCCGTTTTGCCCTTATCTCATGTACGTGGAGTTGTGGTCGCACCGCGATCTGACAGTCGGCTGGCGGTGGGGTCCATGGGTGGCCTTGATCTACAACGGCATTGTGGGCATTGGTGTGCTGCTCACCTACTTCCCGAAGGCGCACACTCGCGCAGACGGATTCTCTCGGCGTGCGATCTTGAAGAAGATCGATTACATGGGAGGCTTCCTGTCCATCACCGGTTTGACGTTGTTGTAAGTCTGATATCCACAATATTGAATCAATCTCAATGCTGATTCTCAACAGCCTTGTCGCATTGAATTCTGGCGGCTACACCCACGCGTGGAGCAGCGCCTATATCCTGTGCACGCTGTTGTTCGGTCTCAGCCTTATTGCTGCGTGGATCGTCTGGGAGTGGAAGTTTGCTCCATACCCCATGGTGCCCGGCGAACTCTTCAAGGGTCAGCGCATTGTTGGACTTGCATATGTTGTAGCCTTCGCAGCTGGCATGAACTTTTTCAGGTGCGTAGTCCATCAAAAATCGACCAGGCTCCAGCTAACACCTGCTCAGCATCCTCAACTTCTTCCCCGTCACATTCACTTCCGTCTATGAGCCTGTTCCGGTCAAAATCGGTCTGCGCGCGATGCCACCTGCCTTTACCACCGCCATTGGCGCCATCTTGTTCAACGCGGCACTTTCTGTATTTCCAGGCCGCGCCAGGGAAGTCCTTCTTGTCGCTGTTCTCCTCATGACTTGTTTCGCCGGCTCTCTGGCGGTCATGACACCAGAGAACGAGCAACTGGTCGTAGGCTTGGGCTCGATAGCTTCACTCGGCATCGGCGGAGTTCTGGTACCGGCCGCCACGGTTGCCATGATCGTGTGTCCTGACGCACTCATCACTACTGCCGCAGCACTTTCTCTCAGCATCCGTACCGTTGGTGGCAGCATTGGCTACTCTATCTACTACAACGTCTTCGCCACGAAGCTGGAGCAGAATTTGCCGAAGTACGCTGCAGAGTACGCCATCAAAGCTGGTCTCCCGGTGACGAGCGCTGCGGAGTTCGTCACAGTCTTTTTGACCGCTCCAGCGGAACTGGCAACCACACCAATCAAGGGTGTCACACCAGCGGTCATTGCTGGTGCGACCAAGGGCGTGCAATGGGCCTACAGCCAAAGCTTGAGATACGTTTGGGTAAGTTATTGACTATGTTCAAGTTAACGAGAACAGTATACTAACAGGAAGTAGTTCACCTCAATCGCTTTCGGTAGTATTGCTATTATTTGCACCGTTTTGCTGCCTAGCACGAAGAAGTACCAGACCAACCGCGTTGCTGTTCAGATCTAGACATTCGATTCTGAGCGTGAGGGTGGTTATCGACGGTCCAATCTCAGCAGCTATCGTACTTAATCGCCCGATCACAAACATTAACAATCCAAATAATCAGGCTGCATTCGCTTCTCAAGGCAGTCAATGTTACACAATTACCTACAGTGCCCAGTACCGTCGCACGCAGGCAGCAAGTGAGGCGGGACTCGCCGTACTGACGAAAGATGACTGCATGCACTGGTATTGATTATAGCTCGCTGGAACTTCTTCGTATCACGAACTGACCGGTCAACGGTCAACAATGCGGGGTGAACGCAGAGACGCTGCTATTGGCTAGTCTCGCTTAACAACGAGTGGGAGGGCAGTCGGAACCCAAAGCCTGCCCAGCAAGATCATGCACGACAGCTGACATTGCGTTTCGGGGCGTCCAGTCAAGCATCTTCAGGAGCCTGTTATCGCTCGCTGCCTTGCCTTGTGTGCAGCGGCATGCAGAGTACGTGCCTCCACTGACGGAGCTTGCTGGCGGACGGCTTTGGAAGTGGCTTATAAGCGACTTGACAGCCAGGATGCCTTGATCACCTCCAGAGCAGTTTCACTCTGCTCGATCTTGAGCGCAATGACAGCGATAGCCATTGATCCCCTTTTGAGCGAGGTCACGAAACTCCAGGTTGAGGAGTTTGAGCAGTTCAAACAGACTTACAGGACTCGCTATGGCATTGGCGTTCCCCGTCCTGCCAATGTTACACTCCGTGAGAGAGTCGCCAAGCTAGTGAAGGACATCCAGCAATACGACTCTTACCTCGAAGTTGACGAGGACCTCGATATCATTGCACAATGTGTCGAGTGGATGGGGAATGACGACTGCATCTCGAACGACAAATTGCTGAAGTTCGAGCAACAGATACTGGAAAAATTGCACAAGCGGATGAGTCGTTACGAGGTTACCTCGCTCCATCTCAACCTGATGAAAGAGGTCATGGAGGCCAGTCGATCGCGCAAATCATCATCGGCGGATATTGGTGGCTCGGATGATGAGTTCGAGGTTGTCGAGACCGGACTCGATCAACTGATAGAGACATTCGAGACCGAGTCTTTTACCGCGAAGGACGTTGATGTCGAGGCACTCGAAGCCTATCTTACCGACCTTATGAGAGCCAATGGCACTCTTGATTCACTCAACGACCTACGCAGAGCTATGCGTCGATTTGGGGACGACATCCTTGACGGCGATGACGAAGATACTGGAGAAGATGAGCTGGAATGGTGCATCATGGATCTGCTCAAGAACGATCTTCTTGGCGATGAGAAGAAGAAAACTCTCGAAAGCTATATGCAGAACCCGATCGCCATGAAGGCACTCGTCAGCCTAATCAACATGAGGTCGGTTCGTGACTGGACCTGGAAGAACGCCGAAAAAGGACTGTCCATTACTGCTCGTCAAGATGTTGAGGGTCAGTATCATATCGCCATCGATGAGGACCTGGTCGACACCTTGTACCTACACGGAATG
The DNA here is from genome assembly GCA_021642125.1 of Nothophoma quercina. Taxonomy (NCBI): domain Eukaryota; kingdom Fungi; phylum Ascomycota; class Dothideomycetes; order Pleosporales; family Didymellaceae; genus Nothophoma; species Nothophoma quercina. Next base: position 269,448 of record JAKIXB010000034.1, on the reverse strand, counting down.
GCCACCGGTTGGGCTATGAAGCTCAAAGACGCACTAAGTGACTTCTTACGTTGGTCTGGGGTCGATCGGATGCTCAAGCTTCCTCTGAATGACATCAAAGAACGCGAGTTCTTCCTTGAGATGATGCCATACGAACCCCCTGAAGAGCCAAGCCCCGACTCCTCAGTGGAGTGCCCTCCGCCTCCGCCAGAGTGCCTTCCGCCCCCACCGCCACCAGCCCCAATGGACATCCTGCACGGTGTGTACGTTACGCCTTACCGCCCAAAGAGCAAGAAGAAGAAGAGCAGCAAGATCACCCGCGACCCAATGGTGATCAATGTGCCACCTCCACCTCCGCCTCCACCTGGAATGGGAGTGCCGATGCCGCCACCGCCACCGCCTCCGTTCCCGATGACGCTCGACACCATGGACGAAGAACGGAGAAGGATCTACAAACGTGACTTCTTCATGTCTCGTCTGCCGAGTCGGGATGGCTCTATCCCCAAGGTCACACCTGTCGAGCAAGTTCAGGCCAGTCTGATCAAGACCCTGGCCGCTGAGACGAAAGTCCGCAAAGCCCTCGACAATCGATACGGCTGCTCTGTGGTCGACTTCCACTCTCTCGCGTCCGCTCTTCCACACAAGACTGTTCTTGTGATTCTGAAGTTCATTGGGGTACCAGAGGCCGTTGTTGACTTCTTTGCTCGATTCCTTGCAGCCAAGCTCAACATCGGTCCTTCTGTTCGTGGTACCCGGGACCGCGTTCTCACACGAGCTTGTGGTGTCCCTGAACGTCATGGCATGGAACTCCTGTTCACTGAAGCAGTGATGTTTTTTGCCGAGCTAGCTGTAAGTAAGAAGACCGGTGCGTACCTGTATCGTCTTGGATCGAAGTGCTACTTCATAGGCACCGAAGAGCAGAACGATCAGGCTATGCGGGAGCTCACTTTGTTCTCCGAGCATACTAAGCTCGACTTTGATGATGTCGTTACCCAGCCGGAGCAGCTTGACATCGGATTCCTACGGCTCGCTGGAGATGCTATCAGCATCAACAACTCTAAAGTTGTAAGTTATGCTTACCGGCTGAAGAAGCAGCTTGCCATGCAGACGACGGTATACGACTGGTTACGAGTCTGGAATGGCACAATTGGGAACAACGGTGCTCACCTCTTTGGTCCACTCGTGGACCTATTTGGCAAGTCGCACCTGGAAGCAGTCAAAGCCGCCTACAAACAGATGTTTGACATTATCTTCGATGGTGGCAGCCTCACTGAATGCGTCAAGCGGATGCTGAACAGACGTTCAGAGTTCGCACGTACCATACCAGCCCTGGCGCTCGAAGCCATCATCTATCTGCCTCGAGCTTTCGGCGGCCTTGGCGTCGTGAACCCGCTCATCATTTTCAGTCTTTCACGCAACATCAGCTCCGATCCCAACGAGGCTATTCAGGAGTACCTCGACGTCGAAACCAAGTACTACGAAGCAGCTCTCGCGAACTGGTCCACACTCAAACCCGAACACATCTCTAAGAAACTCAATGCCGTCTTCAATAACAACGATGACGAGATCGCCGCCGCCCTCGGCCAAGACTGCGCGTTTGGCAACTTCATGACTAAAGCTGCCCTCATCAGGCACAGGGAGTATGCTCTTTTCCCGCACCTCCCTCTGACCCTCCACCGAGGCCCTTCAGACCCGCCGCCGCCTCTGTACTACTACAGTACAGATCGCCGTGTGCCCTACCTCGTCGGTCTGTACCATACGCTGCTCGAAGAACCCGTCGACGATGTCATGGCTAGTGAGCGTGTCAGCAACGGGGTGAGGCATTGCGGAAATATGAAGCGCTGGTACGACTTGGAAAGCTACGATAAGTGGGTACTGCAGATGTATGGGGATGAATGCTTTGAGAGGTTTGGAAGTCTGGATGTTTGGTGTGAGGGGTATGTGCCAAGGATTTGTATGGCGCTTGCTAGGGGTGGAGGGTGGGATGAAAGGAGTGATGACTCAAGCAGTGATATGACCAGCATAGTTTGAGAGAACGCTAAAGGCACGGTGGAGAAATGGGGCTTTGCTGACAACTTCATGATTTTCATTCTGCACAGGTTGTTCTTTATTATGATACGTTCTAATGACGCCATTGCCTCTTTGCTTGTTCCACTCTGCTTTCGCCTTGATTAGACAACTGTCTTCCTTCTTGATACAGTAGCGATTAATTGTGCGATAGCGCGTAATTCAATGTGAAGGTAGACGTGAAAGTAGCTTTTTCTTGACTAAATCTCTGGCTCGCGCCACTCAAACCCTTTTCTACTTCCAATTACACGTAGGACCTAGTCTGCTACCGTAATTGCCGATCTAGAATGACCACCATGACGCCCGCAAAACACGAGCTGGCTTCCTTCGTAATGCTCTCCCAGATGGCCGCGGCGTGGCATTTAAGATGAAAAAAAAGGGAGGCTTGAGGCATAGAATAATAACCTCCAAGCCGAAAATAAGAACCCCCAAAAGAAGATCAACGACGAGAGGTGCTTCTGGCTTGATCGAATGCAACGTTGCTTGTAGAGGGAGCTATACCATACAAAGCACGGCTTTTATTGAACAGAACGGATAGTCAGGTCTCTATGAGCCACTCATGGCATGATATTAGGTCAAGTTCATGACGGCTGCCCCAAGTTCTCCCACTTCTCATTACCATCTGGGTATGACCACTCAGCAGGGGTGCCATGGAACCCATACTTGTGAAGATTTCCCTCCAAATCTCTTGCGAACACCTCAATGTTCGCGCCGTCGTTACTAGCCAGGAAAGTTGGCAAGTACTCCGAAGGGTAGTCCGAACCACCCTCTTGGTTTTCGCACCAGAGATACGTCCAAGATACCCAGTCTGTTCCATTGTGTGCAATGTGGTGAATGCAAGTGTCAGTACCCCTCGAGACCAGATGCGCCAAAGGACGGCCGTCGAGACCGTCACCTCTGATAATGCTCTGAGTGTCCGGAAACTCGGCGCCCTCGTGACTAGCACCCAAACGACCGGAGGTCCAGTCACTCCACGCGCCATTTTGGAAGAGTTTATGGCTTGTGGTGCCCGCATTGAGGACAACGTCGACTTTGCACTCGCCGGCCGTGTCGCACCATGAGACTGCAAGGGGAGAGGAGTAGTGCTCAGGGCCTGTCTGCTGGGGGGAAGAGTCCCAGCCGCTCGTGAAAGGCATACCTAGGTCTTCCCATTCGCTAGTCCAGCCTGACTCTGCGGTCCAGTACTTGTGTCGTAAGGGAGCATTAGTGGTGTCTCCGTACTTGGCAAACACATCGATTCTGTCCTCGCCCCACGTTGTCGCTGCCACGTCGCCGTTGGTTCCATCTCCAAGCTCCGTCCATTCGCTCCAGGACGATCCGTCATACGAGACAAGCCAAAGGTGTGCATCATTATCAACATTGAACACGTCGACTCTGCCCGGCGCTCTGGAGACTACTGCCGGACGTCGACGGAATTGTGCAGCAAACTCGAGTTCCTGCCAATTATCCCATTGGCCATCGTGATAGTGTGAGTATAGCATACGTCCATGAACGGCTTCGACTGTGATTGCTGTTTGCGTACCCTCGCCTGTGCTGACAGCGATAGGTGCTACAAGAAATTGGCCATCAGGGTATGCGTCCCAAGAACCTTCACCTTCCTTTTTGAACAGTTTGCCTCCAGCGCGCAGATCCCAGAAGAGTGATGATGAGGCCCCAACAGCGGCACTGAGGTCGTTTGAAACGAAACCCGGCCCTCGTAGAAGAGGTAACGAAGGGGATGATGGCTCTGAGGTGGGAGACGAGTCTGAGGCAATGCTAGAGGGAGAGTTTGTGAGTGTGAGGGTAACAGCGACTGAATCCGAATCATGACTCCCTGCTGAAGGAGTGGCAGTGGCTGCATGGTCCGCCTGGCTGGTTTGCGGCGCTGATGTTCCACCTTGAGCGGCGTACAATCTGTCGTGGTCGCTCTGGGCATTCCTTGGAGTAAAGTTAGTGTTTAAAGCTCACAAGAACCAGGAAGTACATACTCAGAATTCGATCTTCTCACACCATATACTGCGCCAACTATTATTCCAACGACGGCCAGGAGTACTAGAACAAGGGCTGGGATCCAAACTCGTTTTCTCCACCACCACCTCCTCCTTGGCGATTGTTCATCTTGAACAGAGTACACTGGAGGAGCCTCGATAGGTTGCTGGGCTGTCATGGTCCTTTAACTTCAACGTAAGGCATAGACTCTCGAATCGTGGGCTCGTGGTGTACATGTACATGCATTGCCAAGAGTGCCAAGCTGTCTTGCCTTACACAAGGCGAGCTCCACCAATCAGCAACCCAGGATATGCCGTTAGTGCCGGGATCTCGTCAATTTCATCTACACCAAAACCCCTGCTTGGTTGCCTGATGTGAAAAGAGACCAATGGGATGCTTATCAATCAGCCTCACGACAGGGTGAGTGACTTGAAATAGTGCACTTTGCCGGCCAGCCGTCTGGACTGTAGACCGGAAACCTGTTCATGCGTATCGATAGTATCGACACTTGTGGTCCGGTGAGTGTTTGTAGATGTTTGGTCACTGATGACAAGGTGATTGAGGTGGTGAGATGATGCTGGCGACCGAGAAGATGATCCCCAACAGGATCGAGTATCGTACAACGGCTTTGCGTCCAGTCGAGACAAGAAGAATATTTGGGAATATGTTTCAACTGACTGACCACCCTGGAGCGAGTCAAGCTCTGTCGCGGAACCACCAGGCGCTTCCTTGTCTGAAAATATCGTCGACTGGTCAAGATTGCTGGAAAGGTTGTCGAGACCAATCCCGACGTCCTTGCAGGCCCGCTTCAAGAGGGATGCCATTCCGAATTCAATCACTGCCATCGTACATTGCGCGACAGCCTGAAAAGACGTTTACTAGGCTATTACATGGTTTAGACCTAAACCTGGCGGAGTTTTTCCAGGAGTGTGCCTCGGTAGCCTTCGAGAAAAGACATGATGCCCTTGAAAGATATCAGGATTGGGCATATCGGTCCAGATCGTCGGTATTCTTGCTAAGGTGACCAATCGTCACGTCCGTCTGGGCTACTGCAGAGACATTTTCTGCGGCATTGGTTTCTTCGCGCTGCTGAGTGCCTGCGGTGTCAAGATTCTCTGATAGTTGATTGTTGGAAAATGTCTGTAGTGCAATGGTTGGAACATGAGTCTCCAATGTGACGTCAATGTTGATATCGATGGATGTCCGTTGGGTGTTTGGCAGGTGTGAGGTGACCATGACCCAGCTTTGAAGGTCGTCTTGGAGAGGCGCAGGGTGCTGTTGCGTGCGTTCGAAAGGTAGGGCCTGGCATGTCATGTTGTCCTTCTGCTGCAGGTCGACACTGACAACAGCAGCTGTGTCAAGGACAGGCTACTGCATGAGTGTGCGTTCTTCTGTGAGCACGATGCCGCTGTGTGGATGCCTCTCATTGATTGCGGATGGCGAACTGGTGTTTAGCATGTCAATAAACGTCTGAGTTATGTTGGTAGACGTGTTGAAGGCAAAAGCAAGCATTCGTTAGCTGCGATCGAAGTGGGTACGCTAGTCGATTGGCCAATTAGCGTTGACTTCTGCTTTCACTCTGACATACGTGAGTGTTCAGCTCCTTCTTTGCGATTTTGGTGCATCAGTGCGATTGTACTGAGGCCGAAAGCGAGATTGCGTGTTGAGCCACACGGCTGACATCGCAGTGCATGCGCCACTGCATTATGGTCCCCAGCTGTCTACCACGCTAGTTGTAAGCATGCAGCTTTGGATGCCAGGACAATCCTGTTGTTTGCTGTCTGCACATACATGCATAATTCGTCGGCTCTGAATGGTCTGGGAGCAGCGCGGACAGTGCCCTGATACCGGATCTCGGCAGTGAATGCTACGCACACCTGATGCCGCTGCTTCCAGACCCCATACTGTGTGGGGCGGCCCCCAAAAGCTTAAAAAAGACAGCCACTCCCGCTGCCACAATCTGTGGCTCAAGCATATAAGACGCGCTCTTCGCTCCTGTTTTGTTTCTCGCATTCTTTCGGGTATTGTTACTACTGGTGAACTGCTTATCTTACATTTAGATCTTGCCAACTTCACCGCCCTTTCAGCACGGTATCACTTTTCTCGTCTCTCGCGACTAGCAATTGCTTGCAGCCGCCTGTTATTAGGCCAAAACTCCCCTATACAGGACCGCCAGCACAAAGGAAAAGCAAGGAAAGATCACAGGAAACAAGGAGTCCGTTGATTTCAGATCGAACTGGTATCAAGAATTTGTACACAAGGAAACAAACATCGCGCCGGTCTACGGGCGCATTGTTCCGTTTGATGTCCAGCTTCCGCTCAGAAAACTGGAGGATGTGGGTGAGGCGGTTGCGGTTTGACTGCGCAGCATTTAGCTGGTTGCAAAGAACCGCTGAATGAGACCGTTACCGGTAGGGTCGCCCTGAACGTTGTCGGGGTAGATGTAGAACGCAAGCGCGATGATGGCGTAGCTGGCATGAATTAGCGTAAGTCAATGTTGTATCAACAATAGTACTCACGTTCCCAGGCACATGGCGCCCTCGAGGTAGTTGCTCTTTCCGTCCTGGATGAGGTAGTTGACAATCAACACCGAGATGAAGAAGATGATGGTCTCGAAGCCCTGGAAGTGCAGAGTCATGGGCTGGCCCATGATCCAGCCGAGGATGACAAGGAAGGGTGTGACGAAGAGGGCGATCTGCATGGAGCTGCCAATTGCAACGTTGATGGCCAGATCCATCTTGCCCTTGTATGCGACGATAACGGCTGTGACATGTTCGGCGGCGTTACCAACGATCGGAATCAGGATAAGACCGACGAATGTCTTGCTGATGTGTGCGGATTCAACGATCGAGTCGATGCTGTTGACGAGATATTCGGCGCAAACGGCGACAAGGATGGTGACGAGGATGAGAGCGACACCGGCAGCAACAGGGGACAGAACCTGGCCATCCTCGTTCTCGTCGTCTCCACCCTCCTGGTTCTCGACATCGGCGAAGAGCGCGTGGTGGGAATACAGCTGGAAGTACAAGTACAGGATGTACAGGATGAGGAGGATGATCGAGGTGCCATGCGACAGAAGGAGGACGTTCTTCTCAGCCTCGTGGGTGCCGCCATTCTGCTTGTCCCCGGAGATGGTAGCGTAGAGGGTGGCCGGGATGATCAGCGAGGCAGATGCGACAGCCATGAGCGAAGACATGGTCGATGCGACGGTCTCGTTGAAGCTGCGCTCCTGTTCGCGAATGCCACCAGCCAAGAAACAGCAACCAAGCACAAGCAGGATGTTGGAGAGAATGCTGCCCAACATGCTAGCCTGGACGATGCGAATCTCTCCCTGCTTGAGCGCAACGATACTAACGATCAGCTCAACAGCATTACCGAAGGTCGCGTTCATAAGGCCACCAAGGGTCTGGCCGAGCTTCGCAGAGAGCTCCTCGGTCGCAAAGGACAGCAGCGCGGCGAGCGGGATAATGGCGATGAAGTTGAGGATGAAGACGGCGGTGGGGTTCCAGCTGAGCGCGCCGGCGAGGATGCCAATTGGCACGAAGACCAGGAAGACATTGACATAGTTGCTAACTAATGTCTTGTACACCAGGTGCAGGAAGTGCTTGGGCAGTCTGGTGATGGCAGGCTCATCGGGGCGGGTAGTGCCTATCAGTGGTGTGCGCTCTGTCGAGCCATTCTGAGGTTGCGGCATAGTTGACTGTTCGCCGGAAGAGAGAGTGCTGCCGTGGCGAGCGATGCGGTGGAACTCGCGCTTTATGTTTTCTGCCAAGTCCGATTAGCCAAGCCTGCGCCGAGTACCTTTGTACTATCGGAGAAGTGCTGCGACGGAGACGATAGAGAGCGTGGTGCTGCGCCTACTTTCGAGAAGCGACAGGTCACAGGATCGTGGGCGGTTGTTCCAGGATGCAATGTCCCAGGATGAGGGGGGTGACGAAGCCGGCACACCGAATGCGGACAGCTCGGTTCAGGGTGCTATTGCTTTCAAAGACTCACTCATTGCTGTGCGATAAACGCAGATGTCAAATCCCACGGGCGCGGGAGTGGCTAACAGGTATATGAATTGAACGTGTCAGAGGCGCGCTACTAGATTTGGGTGCTGTAGCAGGCAGGTATGAATGCAATTGGTTAGAAGGACCGACAGAGAATTGACTGCAGATCTGATCAATCAGATGCACGAGAACTGTGGTTGAAAGAAGAGAAGATATGATAGCGTGAGGGGGAAAGAAGGCGCAGCAACTCCGTGACCGTGTTGCTGGCAGCTCGGTGATGATGACGGCAGAGATGGCTGGGAGCTCTGCAAGCTTGCTGCGTCGCCAATCAGCACTGCCCCAGCCAAGAGCGCACCACCATGGGAGATGCAGCTCCACCTGCCCCTGGCGCCGTTGCAGAACAGCGGGTATGGTTTGAAAACACTTCGCTCAACAAGAGAAGCATTGCGCACTTGGCCATCGTCGTCGCAAGCATTTGCGCTGCTCGTCGTGTTGCTTATCCGGACATCAGCAGCGCGCACAGCGCTGTGCAGCTTAGGATGAAGCTCGTGCGACGTCATCAATACGCCAAGAACGCGTTCGCTGGCCTCGAAGCAGGCCCAATCTCATCCGTTGACCATCGAGTGCACGGCCCCGCCAGGTACCGCCTGCGAGACCACCAACCACCTCAAGGTTTCAACCTCGTGCGAGTGATCGCAAACGCCTCACCCGACAGGCAAACATGCCAAGGTTGTTGGAGGTTTCCAATGCGACCTCTTGGCGGCCACATTCATACACTGCCTCCCTCGTACAACGCTCAGCAGCATTGGCCCGGAGTAATTCCATCGTGCATCTTACACATGGCGCTGCAAGGAATCGCGCAGCGCCCATGGTGACCATGCTTGGTAAGAAAACGTCCGAGACCTGGCCTGCGGTCATATCAGATGTGGCTGGAGGTGCCAACATACGACGCATTCCTGTATGATCGCTGCCAAGTGCATACAACGTGTGAAGACAGCATAGCTATATCTGCTTGGGGCATCGTTGCTGGGTGCGGTAGCCACGCGTCTTTCCAACCTTCTGCTGGAGATGATGGCGTACGCAGCAGAGGCGGACGCGTTAAAGAGAAGTCCAGCAAACGCTGTCTATTCGCGAAGGCCACATGGCTTTAAGCCATTCTTGGACTGAGCATCCTGATCTGGGAGAGTTATAATAGAGTTGTCCAAGGTTAACACACATCGCCTTCTGAAGTTGCGGACGTTATTCCTGTTGTCAAAGCTCAAAACTTGGCTCCACACTGATCCTGAGTTTTGCTACTGGTACGACTACAGAAGATATACCTCCCCCAGGTTCTCCTGGTTCTGAGAATCGTTCTGATGGTTACACTCGACGGAAAGTGTTGGTCATGCTACAAGATCACAGCTTGCAGTAGTCTTGCTTTACTACTTGCCCACTTGACGATCGCTGAGCTAACAACACGAATCCTAGGAGACTAGACGCACTTACAAACCTGATATTTGGGCAGATACACAAAACGGCAGAGATCATCGACGTTCGAGTGAAGGTTACGCCATCCGGAGAAGTTGACCGAGACGCCTCGCTGCACCTGCGCTGTCGAGCCATACCTGTTATACTCAACCCTAATGCCAGTTCTAGATCTGACACACTCCGCGCACTTGTGTTGTTCGATGCCCAGAGCGGAAGATCTAACAGCCAAGACATATCAGTTCAAATGGACGAAGCGCTAAAAGAACAATCCGATGGAAGCAGCCACGTACGCGCAGCGGTCATTGTCCTGTATTGCCAACGTGACAGCGCCTTGACCTGGGTTGAAGGGCTCGTACTGCCGCCATCTACATACAATGTTGAGATATACAAACGAGTTGGTTGCTTCCTTGCAAAGTAGCTCGCTGAATTCTTGTCATGGGCTCAGGAGTCATGAGATACACATCAAGCAGCGGAAACAAGAGCTGTTGAGATCACTTGATTACTTCTAGTTGTAAGTGTTTAACAGCTTTACGTATACCCTCATCGTGGTGTGTTTCCCCCCATCTGTCTACCAACACGGCGCTATCCTAGACTGAAGTCAGTGTGGTCTTTGCCTCATTCACACCCTGCGCACTCCCGCAGCCTTATCAGTATCTTTCTTCTCCGGTGGCCACACCGCTTGATCAAAAACTCGTTTACGCAGCTGATCCCCAATCATGACGGCCTCAACTTGCTTCTTGGCGGAGTCAAGTTGCTCCTCGCTCAATCCGGGTAAGTCAACCTCATCCCCATCGCGCACAAGCGCGTTCAAATCTCCATCATACCCACGCGGACGAATGACTGCCATATTCAGCAACGCGTTCCCCACATCAGCATGTACATTCCGATACTTCATCCGAATATCTTCCTTCCCACCTGTTCCTCCACGAGTCGCCTCCATCCTATCACTCGAATGATCACGAGTTGAGTGATCTCGATGCCAAACCCCACGCTCAGCGCTAGGACCAGCGTCGAGCTCACCAAGGTGACGAGCTGTGTAGCTTGCCATATTCAGTTCTGGGCGGCGAAGGATGTTTGCGCAGCCGTCTTCGAGCCAAGTGGGTTTGTAAGGCGCGAATTGCTGGGCGACGATGCTGTTGAGGAAGGCGGTCATGTCTGCAACGGCTTTAAAGTTGCCGAAATCGAATTCACCGCTTCTACCTGCGTATTTGGTGTAGATCTTGATGAATGATGCGAGACAAGAAGGAGTGATGATTGGACGAAACTCTTGCGCGCCTTGCTCTTTGCGATTGGCTTTAGACTTTTCGGAGATCTGTTTGAGTGTTGTGGGAAGAATTTCCTGTCGCTTGTCCCGAAAGCTTACATATGTTCGTTTCTGATAAACGACTTGGTCGTCCCCACCTTCTACTGTAGAGTCTGACGGATGTCCTTCGAAATAAGCATTGAAGAACGCGCACGATGTTGTGCCCTTGGGCTCAATTGCCGGGTGATACGTTACAGCATGGTTCAACTGGTAGTAGTGGAAGCGGATCCAGTAGCATTGCTCAGCTGTGTAGGGCGCGTTACAATCGTCCAGCTTGGAGGTATTCGTCTGTGCCGCTCTGCCTTCCATGGCCGAGTTAGCTTTGGCACGTTTTTGGCTCCGTTCATCTTTACCGGCAGGAAGTGCTCGCTTTTGAGGATTTGTCATGTTGTTGATCAGTCTAAGTCTGCGGAACTGTTGATTGGATATGTATGATGCGTAGTACGTTCTGTACGGTGTGGTAAGATGAGAGGAGGTTGGGGAAAACAAGTACTCTTGAACTCAATATACGCTACATGGAATAGGTGAGGGCTTTCAGCACTGTTGAGAAAACGTCACAGTGTAATGGGAGCGAACAATGCAATGCTCATGAGGCTGAATTAGTATGATGTGGAAGATACATTCTGAACGTTTAACCAAAGTGAGACTGGGATTCAGGACAAAATCTCAATGGCATTGAAAGACCAACTTGCAAAAGATACGAATGAAAGGAATCTAACTTGCTTGGTCACTCGCACCCTTCGGGACCTATCACTTACGCCTCTTGTTTGGAGGTGGCTTGGGTGATCTTGGATCCTCAGTACCGGACCCTCCATCATCAGTCTCATCACCATGATCCTCTTTCATCGCACCCTTACGCTTCTTCTTACCCTTGACCTCACGCTTCTCTGCCGTCGTTTCCTTCTCCTTCGCCGCGGCCTTCGCCCTTTTATCGGCCTCGCTCTCAAAGTCCTCGATGGTGAAGTAGTTCCCGGGCTTCAGGTCAGCTTCTGATGTTTTACCCTTCTTGAGCTTCCTTGCAGCTTCCACCTTAGCCTGCAGCCCTTCCGCCCGAGAGAATTTGGTGCGAACACTCTCAGGCCCTCGTTTCGCCAGCTTCAACGTCTCGTCCCGATACGCATCAATCTTAACCTGAGCGCGCTTGACAATGTTGTCCCAGTTCTCCGCAAGCCAGATCAGGCCATTTTGACGAACCAGCTCGTTGAGCCAGCGGACGGCTTCGCGGAACTCTTCGACCGTCCAACGCGGATGTGTGCCAAGTCCTTTCTTGACTTCGTCGTCATTGCGGTTGACGTACTGTCTGAAGATCTTGTTGTATTCGTCAACAAGTGCGTCTGGCAAGTTTCCGGTTATCAAGTCTTCGAATTTTGCCCAGGGGTTCTGGCTAGCGACGCATTCGCCAGTGTCTTTACGTAGCTTGCGTAGGACCATGGTGGGGCGCCATTTCAGATCTTTCTTGCGAAATACGCCGTCGTCGTGCATTGTCCATTTGACGTCTTTGTATTTGGCTTGGTTGTTAACAGGAATTAGTGGTTTTTTTGGATAGACCTCGATGAATGGTCCTGTGCCGTCTGCATTCAAGATCGTGTCAGCATCTGGGTTGCTGGCGGGTAGACGGTCGCGCTGAGTGTACTCGAGGCCATTTGGGAATTTATGCGTGCATGTGATCCATCGACAATTCTCTTTGTCATCATCTTCGACGGTCTCACCACCTGAGAAATTGCCCTTGCTACTCGAGCCTGGCGCCTTGGGTGGCCCGCGAGGTTTAGGAACACTGCCGGCGCCGCCTCGAGTAGGTTTGCGGTTCTTCTTGCCACCTCTAGAGGGTTTCGACGCACTATCATCATTCTCATCGTTGTCGTCGCCTCCGTTCCAGCCAGGTGGACGCCCACCCTTGGGCGAGTCTCCTCCAGGGTTGGTATTTCCAGGTTCCGGGCCTCCATGGCCGGGGCTCGAAGGCATCGGCAAGCCTCGATAAGAAAGAGTGAACAGGTCATACTCATCGTCAGACTCCTTATCGCTATTCTCAGGTGAGTCCGATGCAGTACCTTCCTGCCCATCGACGTTACCGTTCGGCTCAAGTACAGGCAAGTCATCATCCCCGTACTCCTCATCTTCAGCCTCAGACATCTCATCCGCAATCCACGGCTTTCCCGTCAGCGCCTCTGAAGCAGCCTGTTTTTGATACGCTTCCCTTCGAGCAGTATACAAGCCATTATCCTCATGGACTTCCGCAACAGTACCGGCAGGCACATAAATCGGCTTCTCAAGCCATTCCGGGCCTTGTATCTCAGTGCGCCGCCCGTTCTCATCAACATCGTACTGCCATTCGGGGACTATGTGCTCGATCATGCCTTGCACCCACCCTCCGTTGAAATTGTCGCGTGTACGCCTCTTCTTGTGGTCGAGCAATGTACCCATCTCGCGGACCCGGCGAGGTACGATGATTTTGGCATAGTAAGGGCGGAGAGGTTCGATTGTCTTTTGCTTTGTGCGCTGTTTGCTCGCAACGGCAGGACCCCAGGATGTGCTTTCCCAAGATGTATGCACTCGACGATTCTGGTATCGCCAGGGATTAGTAAACTCAGTAGTCGCGTGATAGAGCTGGTGTCGCTGTGGAAGCGCAGTGGTTCCTCCAGCTTTGGCTTTCTCTTTCCTTGTCTGCTCGACTTCCTCACGCTTCTTAGCGATTGCATCGTGGTCGAGGCGGAGGTCACTGACGGGAAACTGCTCCTGCAGGCATTTTCGTCGTTCCTCACCGTTGGCGCTGTACCTGATGTTGTCGGGGTACATGTGCAACTTAGCAGGGCCAATCCCTCCTTTCGGCAATCTGCTGCGATTGCCAATATCCCACTTGTTGTACAGTCGGATCAGATTCTCCCTCCAGGCTGTGATCCTCCCAACGTTGGAGTCTCTCTCCCGCTCATCTTTTGCTTTGGAAGCTATGTTTGGATTGAAAGTGTTGCGCGGTCCGCGTACATCGTTGTAGTCCTCACTCCGGGGTCTGTTCCAAGCGTTTTGGCAATAGAAGAAATCTGCATACAAATGTCAGTGCAAGCGGCCACATAATGGTTGAGCCAGTCTCACCCTCCCAAAGGCCTTGAGCCTTCTTATACATATGGTGACTGTTTTCAGGGTTGCTGTCCATACGATCTTTTGGGTCGCTGACCTTGATAGATTCCATCTGCTTGAAGAATTCCGCGCGTCGCTTGTCATCCCATATCTTACCGGTCTCGATATCCCTCTCTGGCTCCCACTTCATCCATTCTGCTTTTTGCGCTAATGCACAAGAATTGTTGTAAGCACGCCTTTGGGGGTCTTCAGCCTTTCTTTTCCAGTATCGCAGGTACTCCAGTAGTAGATCTCTTTCGCGCCCAAGCCACTCATCCATTTCTTCTTCTGTCCCAGGTTCGACGTCCTTCCAGTTGCCGAGCACTGTTGGGTCTATGGCCTGTCCTGTTGTCCTAGGTAGAGGAAGCCGGTGTTTGGGCTCTTGGGTGGGTGGTGGGTCGGTACTCCCGTGGACTCCGTCGTTCATTTTAGTCTTGCGGGTCTTGGGAGCCATTTCGTTGATTGATGTTGACGTCGAAGTTGAATAGTGATAGAAGTTCAACGCTTTTGAAAGTGCATGTCGAGGGTGACATTTGACAGTAGCGATCTTTTGAGTGCGGACTCGAAGTGTTGATTCTTTGTTGCGTACTCGATCGAGCACCGTACAGCCACTACTCGAACAAAGACATCAATTTCTGGCTACCTTTGAAGCTAAATCAGCACTCTAGACAAAGAGCGTTGTTTATTGGAAAAAGGCTTCGAGCAACCGCACTGCGAACCACTTACTCAGCGTTGTGTTACAGCTCCACATCACCACCATATACCCGGCCCTCACTCTCTCGCTGTTCCATTCCACGCTTCGACGCACCCCTTCTCTTTGCCAAGTCATTGATATCCACCGTAATTGATGGGCGGAACAAAGAAAGGTAGAAACAAGTCTCTGATCTCCTTTTTCACATCGCTCAGTATCGAATCCAGCAACGTCTCGCTGGAAGTCCCTGTAGCGGTCCAGCCATCCCTCTTCAGTCTTTCTGTGGCATCAACGATGGATTGATGCAGTCTGAAGTAACAACAGACAATGCTGTCTTTGTCGTGGAAGCTGCGACACTAAAAAGAGACAAAGATGTTGTCACCTGAAGACCGTCCTCTTCCGGATCTTGATGTGTAGTGGCCTGTGTTCTCAGCGCCCTTGGCAGGATGTGATGGTCTTATCGTCGAGTCGTGCGGATCGGGAATGCGATGCTTCTTATGTCTGATGGTTGTTGGTGATAACAGGCGGCACCTATACGCAAGTCCTGCAAGTCGAGAGCTGTTGTGATCTTCTTAGGGGACCAGTTGATCATGTAATCTCGATGACCTGCTCTGTCGTTTCCCTGTATTTTTGAGCTAGTTCGCTCCAGAAAGGATGGGGCTGGTCGTCCTGATCGTCGTCCTGATAGTAGCTGTAGAAGAATGAACCAATTCTTTTGAAAGCATCCTCTTGCTGGACGGCAGGTACCAATAGTATACCTTGAATCTGTTGTGGTAGGGGGCCGAAGTCTCCGGTAATCAAATGCTCCTGCAAGACCAGTATGGAGATCGATATCCGACTCTCGTTACTGTGCGTGGATTGTGCGTCATCAAGCTCGAAGGGACTCTCATAGCTACTGTCGAGTTCCTGAAGGCTCAAGTGGCTGTTCTCCAAAGCCACCGACCACAGTGATTCAGACTCAGGCATCAGCCCCAGCTCCAAAAATGCTGGTACGGGTCGGCATCGGAGTTTTAGACAACCATCCGTGAGCGCACCTGACCGCTTTGCGCGAACGTCTACGCTGATCACTTCAGCAACGTCTTTCGCCTTGCCAAAGGCCAACACAGGTTTTTGTATAAAGGCATTGAAAACAGCCCAGCTCCACGATGGGGCAATCCAAGGTTGGGTTCGACGAGCGCCGCGGTAATCAAAGATACGCCAACATAGATCGTAGATGAACCGGGACCGCCAAAGACCTGCAATAAGCTTATCCTGCAGCGCATTCGAGAGCGTATGAGCAATTCCGGCAAAGGCTGCGAATCTGTCGTTCTCGTATTTCAATTGAGATTGTGCATAATAGGATCTGAAAGTATACCATGCGGCGTAGAGCTGATCTCTATGTTCAACTGAAGTATGTTGTGAAGCTAGCAACAGCTTGAGGCCCCTCGTGTTCCAGTGCGGGTCATCAAAGAGTTCGTAGGAAATCCTCCTTGGATGTGTTTCATTCGCAAAAGTTTCGTGACACTCCCAGAACAGCTGCTCGCTCGTAAAATGTACGATTCGGCGCGATAGATGTCTTTCTTGCATGACCCAAGCCCGTTTATTCAAGGGACCTTCGTCGATGAACTGGTGAGTTGAACGCTGTCTAGAGCATCGGAAGCTGCGATATGCATTATTCGTTGTGATGCTTATTGCAGGGGTTGCGGGCCACGCAGTGTCAATTTTGAAGGGTTCAAGCTCTTCCGGGTTGCGATGGTAAAACAAGCCAACGTTCCCATCCTCAGCAGCAGTTGCTGCTATATTCAAAGTGGCACCGTGATAGATTTCCTGCATGATGGTTGCTTGTGCAGACCAGTCGCTGAGATCGTCTTGAAAAATGCATCTGTACTTCAGTGAGCGGATGTCGAGAGCCAACCCACAGACGCTTACAGCGAGTCAATCCAGAGATATGGAATTTCCATCCTTCTGGTAGTTGTGATGGCGTCTTGGAAGGTCTTTGGGAGCTGGCTGACCAAGATCCCACTACGCAACGCAGATACGGTAGTCGCTGTGAGTTTGAAAGGCATAGACTGTCCCCAGCAATGCGAAAGGCTAATGTACGGAGAATCTATCCGGAGATGCTCTTTGTCGACTAATTGAACGCTTGAACTCTGAGTACCGCCGACATCAAGTAGTCTCGTGGGTTTATACTGCCCCGACGCAATGCGTGAACACCGTGTATGCTCTCTTCCACACTGCTCGTATTTCGACATGAGGAAAGCGAAGGCTTGATCGGAACCTGTATTGTCAGATAGAGTGATTTCTTGCCCAGAGAAGGGCTCGAAGTGAAGGCAGCCATAGTTGCGGTACGTCGACGTGGATTGGAAGGTTATCTGGATATAACAACCCTCGAGATCCACACACCATTCCGTCGAAACAGCGTCCAGACTACCGGCACCAACCCAACTCTGTAGACAGATACGGCAACCCGATCGGAGCGCCCGTTGGAGTGAGTCTCGATCCGGATGATGTGGAAAGGTTTTCCAATCATTGTGCAGAATTTCTGATGCCAGCATAGCCTGACATGCTGAGCAGAAGCTTTCATTGACCATGGTAGAGGTTTTCAACAAATATCTGACGATGGCGGAGAGTGACTGGAGTGCGAAGGGATTCAGTGGACGAACGCTGGTTGGAGAATGACCAGGCTGCCATTAAATTGGCAAGCAAGCATGCACTGCGCCACATCCATGCTGAGCTTGTCATGTGAGCGCTCAGGACCGAGCTCCTGCTGCGAACGACCCAGTCTTGAGGATGGTAATGTATCGCAGATTGAATGGATCAAGGCAGATGATGACGGAGTGAGATCGACAGATGGTAGGTGTTAGGACTGTAAACTAAGTACGGAAAGAACGCCCGGCCCGTGCGCCCAAACTTTCGAGAGTGACATCAACTCGACGACTCGATCATCGCCGCGTTCAAGAGAACAACGCCTGACATCGCGAAGATGAGGCCGCACACTTCAGTACGCGCAATGCGCTCGATACAGCGCTGTATGCGCCAAATCCCACATGATCAAACACCAGCATTCGCTCAAGCATCACGAACATGCCTCACGGCAACGCGCGCCTTCACAACCACACCCACCCGCCCTCACAACCCCTCCCCCTCAACCGTCGACCCAACCGAAGTATCCCACTTCAACGCCCTCGCCTCCTCGTGGTGGGACCCGCACGGCTCCTCACGCCTGCTCCACCTCATGAACCCCCTGCGCCACACCTTCATCCAATCCTGCCTCTTCGCCTCCCCACTCGCATCCCAGCAGAAGCTCAAATACCTCGACATCGGCTGCGGCGGGGGCATCTTCGCCGAGTCCGCCGCCCGACTACCGGACACACACAGCGTGACAGCCATCGATCCCACACCAGGCGTGCTGAAGATTGCCGAGGCGCATAAGCGACGGGATCCGCTGCTCATGGAACCGGGGCGTTTGACGTATCTGAATACTTCGATTGAAGAGCTGCCGCTGCCGAAGAGTAAAGAGGAGGCGTATGATATTGTTACGCTGTTCGAGGTCTTGGAACATGTTAATGCGCCGGGCCCGTTCATCTCGAATTTGTTGCCGCATGTTAAGCCGGGTGGATGGCTGGTTATGAGCACGATTGCACGCACGTGGACGAGTTGGCTTGTTACTAATGTCATGGCTGAGGATGTGTTGGGGATTGTGCCCAAGGGGACGCATGAGTGGGGCAAGTATGTTAATGAGGATGAGCTGAGGGGGTATTTTGCGAAGGAGCCAGGGTGGGACGGGAGCAGTGTGAGGAGTCTTGGGGTGATGTATGTGCCCGGTTTTGGGTGGAAGGAAGTGAAGGGTGGAGAGGATTGGGGGAACTACTTCTTCGCGGTGAAGAGGCTGGAGTAGCTGTGAGCGTTGCGGGTGAGGGAAAGATGGAGATAGTACATGATACCCTAGAATGTACAATATGTATACATAATACACTGGCAAGACAGCCAACTCTCTTCATGACGTGCGCGGTAACCATGCGCGAATCGCCAACAATTCTGTAAACACCCTTTGGCCTCTCTCTGCGTGCTTCGCAGCTCTACGCCCACGAGTCTGCAACTGCATCCAGCCTTGTGTCCCCTTCAAGCATCATCCTTCATTCACCCCATCCATCACCGCCTCTCCTCAAACGGCACGGGCATATTCGTCCGACTCTTGCCCGCCTCCTCTTCATACACGACATCATGACCACCCGCCATCTTCCACGCGCGCAGATAGTCCTCGCCCGTGAAGCGCTTAGGATACACCTCAGCCTGTCCAGAGTCGGTAGTGCGCGTCTTCTGCACCGTTTCGGCGACGAAAGGCGTCAACTTTACAACGTCAGCATTTTCCCAATTTCCCTCCCCTCCTCTCATAATGAAGATGTGGCTGTGTTGCTTGGGGTGTCGGTACGTACCTCTGCGTTCTTCACCCCGTGCACGGGAAAAACGTATGTCCGTATCTTGTTCCAGTCTGGTGTGAAGTTGCCGTAGCGGTTGATTGTGCCCATTGACCCGACGCGGTTGCCCTTGTAGTACTCTTTGCCGGCCTGCTTGGTGCTGAGGGGGAGGCGCCGCAGTGTGCCCTGCAGGGCGGGTGTGGGCTTGAACATTGTGAGGTGCGCCCGGCGACGGCGGTGTGGTCGAAGATCTGGTGGGCCTTGACTGGCTCTACTTGGCGGAAGAAGAAAAGCGTGATCGAGAGAGCGGACGAAGGAGCGATGAGCGAATGCGCAACTCAAAGCAATGCGTTGGTGTTCGTGAAGGTCACCGCGCACTGCGGACCTCCGAACGCACGTCCGCCCAAAAAAAGTTGGTGCCAAGATTTCGCCCTCCACCTCCACCAACACTGTCGCTCCCTCCACACAATTCCCTCACCACCTCCACACATACACACATTTACACAATGCCGCCTCGTATAGCGCGCAGCTCGCTCGCCAGCGCAGCGCCCAAATCCAAAGGCCGCGCGCCAGGCGAACGAAACAGCAAAAAATCCTCCAAGCGCGCACTCAACGCCTTTGCAATCGCGCAGTACGATAACCCCGAGAAGACCAAGATCCGCAAAAACAGACTGGGAGAATTAGATCCGAGTTTCCACAAGAAGCGCGCGCGCGACGACGATATCGACAGCGACGCGGACGAGGACGAAGATGACGAAGGCGGTGCACAGAGGAAGAAAGTGAAGAGGCGGAGTGGCGACGAGAGTTATGATGAGGGTAGTGATAGTGAGGGGAACACGTGGACTATGGGCCATGTGGATGAGGATGACGACGAGGATATTGACTCTGACGAGGCGTTTGGTGAGAGTGATGAGGAGCGCTTTGAGGGGTATAGTTTTCGTGGGAGTAGTACCAAGGGGAAGAATTTGAAGGTTAAGAAGGGGAGGGTTGTGGATGAGGCGGAGGGGAGTGATGTGGATATGAATGAGAGTGAGGAGGAAGAGGAAGAGGAGGACGATTTTGGAGAGGAGGGAATTGATCTTGCGACTGCATTGGATCAGTATGAGGAGGATGAGAGGGAGGAGAAGGAGAGGCAGCGGAGGAAGAAAGAGAAGAAGGGGGCGTTTGGGAGCGATAGCGAGGAGCCGAGTGAGGGCGAGGATGTAGGCAGGGATGGAGCGAGTGACTTGTCCAGTGACGATGAGGAGGATGAAGAGGATCGTCAGGCACAGCTTAAAGACCTCATTTCGTCACTCGCCACAGGAGATGAGAGCAAGTCTAAGGGCAAGAGGGTCGAAGTTCATGAATCTGCGGCACCAGATGAGTTTGGTGTGTCACGGAAGGTCGATCTGCTGAGCTTCAAGCCCAAGGCCGCAGACGAGGAGAAGAAGCGCGCACTTAAGTTGCTGCGGGACGACAAGAACTCGAAGCGTAATGACATTGCGCGGAAGCTGGATGCACCTCTACCCAAGCGACAGCAGGACAAGCTCGACCGCGCTGCTGCCAATGAGAAAGCAAACGAGACGCTCGAGCGCTGGAACGACACCATCAAACAGAATCGCCGCGCCGAGCATCTTTCCTTCCCGCTCCAGCACAAGGATGCCGGCAAAGCTATGGGCGAAGACCGCCTGCTTCCCACTACAACCTCCGCGCCCGCCAACGATCTCGAAAGCACCATCCAATCTATCCTCCAGCAGAGTGGCCTCTCCAACGGCAAAGACGACGAAGAGCAGATCCAGAAGTGGGAAGTTCTGCAGACTAACAAGCTGCCTATCGAAGAAGTCGAGAAGCGCCGCGCCCAACTGCGCATGGAGCGCGAACTCCTCTTCCGCGAAGAAGTCCGCGCCAAGCGCATCAAGAAGATCAAATCCAAAGCATACCGCCGGGTGCACCGCAAGGAGCGCGAGAGGCTGCTGGAGAAGGAACGCGAGCAGCTCAAGGCTGACGGCATCGATCTCTCAGAAGAAGAGCGCGAGCACAACGATCGCCGCAGGGCTGAAGAGCGCATGGGCGCTAAGCATCGCGAGGGCAAATGGGCCAAGGGCATCAAAGCGACTGGTCGCGCGGCTTGGGATCAGGATGCACTTGCTGGTGTCACTGAGATGGCGAAGCGGAATGAAGAGCTCAGACGCCGGATCGAGGGCAAGCAGGTCCGTGACTCTGACGACGAGGGATCTGATGTGCCTAGTGATGGTAATGAGAGCGAGGAGGAGAGCGATGCAAACGATGAGGAGCTTCTGCAGCGCCAACTTGGTCAGCTTGAGAACCCATTTTCGGAGAAGGGGTCGAAGTTGGGTCAGATGGCGTTCATGCAGAAAGCTGAGGCTGCGAAGCGTGCAGAGAACAATGAGGCTATCGAAGCTATGCGCCGCGAGCTGGCTGGCGAGAACAGCGAGGATGAGGCCGGCGACAATGCTACACGTGTCGGGCGGCGCAAGTACGGACCCGGCAAGGTCGTCACAACAGCTATCCCAGTCAAGGGTAGCGAGTTCGAAGAGCGCGCTGACTCTGATGAGGAGGCCGAAGAAGCCATTACAAGCGGGTTATCGAATGGCACACGCAAGAACGAGAAGCCAAAGAACCCCTTCTCGACAGGCGCATCAAACGGCGCACGCAAGACACAGAAGAGCGAGAACACAAACGCTGTAACCGAAGCTGATGCCGATGCACCAAATCCCTTCCTCGCCAAGGCAGCCAAAGCAAAGAAGGATAAGAAAGCCACCCCAGTCGAAGACGATCTCCTCCCCTTCACCGACTTCGCCTCCGAGGACGAATCCCAACCCACCTCAAAACCGTCTGCATCCAAGGAAACTGTCGACGACTTCCTCCAGCAGCGCGTCACCACCGCCGATGACGACGGCTGGGCCACCGTACTAGGCGGCCAAGACTCCGACAACGACGAAGAGGTCGATAGCGATGAAGGCGAAGACCTCAATCTCACCACACTCGCACGCAACCACGCCCTCACCGCCAAGGGCTTTGCAGGCGACAACGTAGAAGCCGACTTCAAGCTTGAAAAAGTCGATACGACAAAAGACGAAGCCGCAAAGGAGACCACTGACTTCCTGCCCGGCTGGGGCTCCTGGGCCGGCGACGGCATGTCCAAACGCGAGCGTCGCCAGAACCGCGGGTGGAAAACCGTCACACAGACTCCCGGCGTTGACGCGACGAAGCGCAAGGATAAGAATCTGGATCGTGTGATTATTAATGAGAAGACGATCAAGCCGAATAAGAAGTATCTCGCGGGAAGTCTGCCGTTTCCATTCGAGAGTAAGGAGCAGTATGAGAGGAGCTTGCGACTGCCGAAGGGACGCGAATGGACGACGAAGAGGAGCCATCAGGATGCGGTGTTGCCGAGAGTGCTGGTTAAGGGGGGTGTTATTGCGCCTATGCGGAAGCCGCTGGTCTAGACGCATTGTATGCTCATGGGTACGGGGGATATCGCTAGAGGGTGGGATTGGCCCGGGGTTCAAAGGACTTTGCATTGCACGGGCGTTTAGGGCAAAAGTTCGTAGAGCCATCTGTTCGTGCTCAGATAGGAGTCGCATCTCGACCGAATGTTGAAAGATTTCGTATGACCTGGATCGCGGACCCCCGGATTCTGTGATCGTGTACGACCGGAGCAATTGACCTGTTCGAGCCACGGGTGTGACGAGCAAAAGTCCTTCTGGGGTACGTCTGCCACCCGAGCTCTGTACTACTACTAATCAACACTTCCGTATATGAAAGCCACAACGTCTGTGTTGCCTGGCATTCGGCGGCTCGCAGCATCCGCGAGTAGAGCCTTTTCATCGTCTTCCAGCGCTTGCCCGTACCAGAACCATTGCCGAATTGCCTCCGGTCTTGCAACCTCCAGGTTTCCTTAACCGTTTCCGAAGCATGCGACAGAGTGGTGTTTGTGTGTATATCTCATGACGGGCCGCATTGCATAGGGAGGGACTCGCGAGACTACAGCAGAATGGCGTTTTCTTTCTTCCTTCAACTTTTCATCTGTTCCATTCGCGCATCCGCCGTTGCTGTTCATAGTCCTAGACCGGAGGTCAGCTCACACGCTGGAGAGTCGCCTCAGGATGAAGCATGCGGATGTCTGCACTCATGCTTGCCACCGGTGAGTTCGTCAAGAGCGCTGCGTTTGCCACTTCACTTCTTCACTCCTGCAATCGGGAAAGCATCGACTGCCCCCTAGCTCAACAAAGCTGTTGATGTATCTCGTTCCATGCTTGAACTCTACATCCGGGGTCATGAAGAGACCTCCTGGCCTGTCTGCATGATCACGCTTGCTGCAACAAACTGACCGCATGCGCCTTCCTAGATACTCGAGTCGGCCTTACAATGCGTGCACTCAGGATGTTCGAGTATTTCGCCGTCACCTACACCGCTATTCATTGCTACCTCTCCTACACGCTCTGGTGCATCCATTGATCTATCTTGCGTTTCGTCTACTACGCCTATAAGCCGCTTGACCTACATCCCGAAACGAAAGGAAACCGTACCGGACATCCTCAGCGCAAACAATCCTATGGGCAACGAACAGTCGAAGAAGCGCGACTCACTCACCTCAACGACGTTCGTGGTGACCACTGACACGAAAAAAGCTCCTCGTACGTGGCGCGAACACCGCAGAGACATCCTCACGTCCTTCGGTTATAGATCGACCGCCGCAGCTGCTAGCGACGAGATACCGCCGGACAACATCTTCGTACCGATCCAGACAGACGACATCCTACCCCAGATACCGATTAGCAATCACCACCCTGTCCCACGAAAGGGCATCGAGGATGACGACCTGCGCACCCTGCATACCAATAGCTTCTACGCTAACAGCTTTCTCGGCGAGCAGAATCAACCGATCTGGACGCACCCATACTCGATCTGGTGGGGCAAGGGATCGAATGAGCCAGGCACGCTGCAGACTTGGGGTTTGAATGTGGGTCATGTCGAGGAAGTTGACTTGCAGTATGGGCCTGTAGAGCCGCCGAGAGTAAGGTTCAGTGACATCGAGTCACGCTGGGCATTACTGATGCTGTTGTTCAGGTCTTCAACAACCCGCGCAAGCAATCCATTATTCTCTCCGCAGCCGAGCTCGATTCGCAAACTACCATGACCACCGACACGCACTTCCCTTTTTCCGTCAATATCAACCTTAACGTACAGCTGGCCTCCAAAGAGCCGAAGATCACTTTCCCTGTTGTACAAGGGATGGCGTTCTTCACTGGCGGTTACAGAGATGCCATGCCTACGGTACAGACAGGCGGGCGTGGCTTCGTCGAAGTCAGCAGACCAGTCATGCTCGGCAGGATAGCCAAGTATCGCGTCAAAGACTATGACGGTAGAGACTGGCTGATCTACGTCAATCCGGTGGCTGGCTACCCATACGATGCTGGTGCTTTTGTCAAGATTGATGCTAGCACGCTGTTGGGCCCATCGCACTTCCAGGGCACGATCCAGGTGGCGAGGAATCCGATGGGTGCGAAAGGCGAAGCGATCTATGACAAGGCTGTGGGCGCGTTTGTGTGCGAGGTCAAGCTCAATGCTGTCGTCAACGAGGCAAAGGGAACCTACACCTTCAACTACACAAAGATCGGAACTTCGCCGCTGCTCATGTTTGCCCTACCCCATCATATACAGTCCCTGGATCCCGAGATGCGATGGCAAGTCACCGAACTACAATTGCGTACCTCAACCAAGGGCATGGCAACAGCAGTATGGGCCGAAAAGATGACCCTCATCGAAACGAACTTGCCCATCACCATGTCATTTGGCCCCTGGAACCCTACTATGAGCGCGAATGCGAAGTTGCGCTATCCACCGGACATTCTCGCCTTCATCACTTCGATTGCAGAGCGGGACTTGCGACGCGCCATGACCGAACCGATACCCCCAGACTCTTACTACTACGCCGGCAAGGCGCTTGCTAAGTTCGCGACTATCGTCTGGGTCATCAAGGACGTGCTTGGCAACATTGATGTCGCTTCAGCTGGACTCGCAAAACTCAAGCAGGAGATGGCAAAATATATCGAGAACCAGCAACGCTACCCTCTCTACTATGATAACAGCTGGAAAGGAGTTGTGTCGAATGCCGGCTTCAACGATCCGGGTGCTGATTTCGGTAATACATACTACAACGACCACCACTTCCACTTCGGTTACTTCGTGTACACTTCCGCACTGATTGGCTATCTTGAGCCTGACTGGCTGACTGAAGGCCAGAACAAGGCTTGGACGAACATGCTTGTCAAAGACTTTGCTGAGAGCGACTACAAAGGCCGCGATTATCCTTTCTCGCGCAGCTTTGACTGGTGGCACGGTCACAGTTGGGCGAAAGGCCTGTTCGAGAGTGCCGATGGCAAAGATCAAGAGAGTACAAGTGAAGACGGCTTCGCCAGCTATGCGATCAAAATGTGGGGCAAAGTCATCGGAGACATCAACATGGAGAAGCGAGGTACTATACACAGTGCTGTCCTTAAGATGCCTGTAACACACTACTAACCATCAAACAGGCAACCTCATGCTCGCCATCCAAGCCCGCACTTTCAACACCTACTTCTACCTTGCATCCACTTCTATCGTCCAACCCGCGCGTTTCGTTCCCAACAAAGTAACAGGCATCCTCTTCGAAAACAAAATCGACTACACAACCTACTTTGGCGACTCGCCTGCCCTCATCCATGGCATCCACATGGTGCCTCTCAACCCCGCTTCCTCATTTCTGCGCCCCCGTTCATTCGTGAAGGAGGAGTGGGACGCTATGTTCAGTGACGGCCGGGCGTTGAAGGATGGACCGGATGGTGTGGATGGGGGTTGGAGGGGGATTCTGCATGCAAACCTGGCGCTGGTGGATCCGAGGGCTAGTTTTGCGTTCTTCCGGGATGGAGTGGGCGGGTTTTGGGATGATCGGTGGATCGATGGGGGAGCGAGTCGAACGTGGTATCTTGTTTGGGCGGCGGGGTTGGGGGAGCTTGCGAAGGGTGGGCGGTAGTTCGTAACTTCGAAGTCTGAAGGTATTCAAATTATTCGGGTGATGTTGGATTTTGTATACTGTGACTTCTCGACGCACTGAAGATGCAGTGATATACAAGTAACTCAGTCATGCGTAGTTTTTCCGTTGGCATTCAAGTGGAAAGCAACAATCGCTTGAGAGCGGAAGAATATATGTACCTCTCACGCATCCATAAACCCTGATACGAGGCCTTCCAAAGACGTGTGACTACGATAGCCTAGCTCGACTTCTATCCCAGAAGCTGGTTTACGACAGACTGCGACAGGTCAGATCACTTAGGATCCTACGTTCAATCAAAAAGAGTTATGAGTTACGTTCAATCGAAAGCCCTTGTGGAAATTGAAAAATGGCATTATACAATTCCTAGACCAAGTCAAGACACACAGACATGCCTCGGATAATCAGCACTACAACAAACTCTCATTTCCATCAGAGACATCGTAATCTTCATCGATCAGGATACTGCGCGCAGCCTTCACACAGAAAGTTCTCTTCGCGACAGTCTTTGTCGTACCACTACCAGATTCGGGGCTGGCGGCTTCGATGCTGGAGGAAGTCTCGGTTCGAGCTTTGGAGATAGTTGAGACCGTCTCAGCAGTGGGTTCAGCGACATTAGTATTGATGAGGGAGATATCGTCGGTTAAGGGCTCTGATGTGGTGTCAATAGGGATAAGGGGTTGCTGATCTGCCTCAGGTGCATGCTCCAATGCGCGTGGTTTTTTGGCGGCTTCAGTAACTTCCATCTCTTCATCGGTCTTCAGATACTTTGACTTCGGGGAACGCTTCAGTTTCTTTACATTGTTTGTGTCGCTCATCTTCTTGGTGGCGGCCTTGACGGCGGCCTTTTCCTTCATCGCTGCAACCTTTGCCGCTGCTTTGACTGCCTTCGTGTCTGCTTTCGCTGCTGCTTCGGCTGCTTTCTTATTAGCCAGCCAAACAGCCTGACACTGTATGATCGGGAGATTCCATTTATCTTCTTGTGTTGGCGCATAGCCCTTCTCGTAGTATAGCTTGTGGATGAGGTATTCGTGTCGAATGCTCTCGATGAATCTGCCTTTTGGGTACTGGTTGTCTTCGAGTTCTTCAGGTGTTACGGGATGAGCAATGTCATTGAACTGTTCGGCGATGTACCAAATGCATTCTTCTGGATGGTTGGCGCAGATGTGAGCGAGATGATCGCGTTCAACCTGGCTCCACGGTGCTTCATTGGCGTGTGACTTGATCGCGCCTTGGAGGGCTTTGTTCATGTCGTTGAGCGAGGTTGTATTGCTCCAATCGTCTGGCATACCGTGGAGGTACTCGAAGATCACAGCTCGGCGCTTAGGCTTCTGATTCTTTCCTCCTATGGGCCGTAGATCCATGAGAGGAAGCCACATGTGCTGGGCCTGGTCGTAGCCGTTCACGAATCGCGCGCCACGTCGGAGCCGCACATCACCTTTGCGGTCATCCCAAAGAGCTGGAAATATAGCTCCATCGCTCTTTCGGGCTGGAGGCTGGTCTTCTAGAGTTTTGGAGGGTCGAACACCACCTGTTCGAGGTATTACACC
The DNA here is from genome assembly GCA_021642125.1 of Nothophoma quercina. Classification (NCBI taxonomy): domain Eukaryota; kingdom Fungi; phylum Ascomycota; class Dothideomycetes; order Pleosporales; family Didymellaceae; genus Nothophoma; species Nothophoma quercina. The sequence goes on along the minus strand of JAKIXB010000034.1, from coordinate 241,887 downwards.
CCAGTGAGGTAGTACAGCAGGAATCTTGACAGGAGCGCCAGACTTCCAGGGATGGAATCCTTCACCAGCTGGCTGCTTTGTGCGGGGTTTCTGCGTCTTATCGTCCGCAGAGACTTGCGTTTCTGGGTCCGCTGATGTCTCAGTCCGAGGGCTGTCTATGTCAGAAGTGGCAACAGCTCGTGGCGATGTCTCAACAGGACTTGCGGGCTCAGACGATTTTTCTCCAGTTGGAACGTCGAGCTTCAGCTTTTTGACATCAACGTTGTCCTCACCAAACGATGATGATGCTGAACGTTTCGACATCGTTATATATGCGATATGGCACTATCCCTTGTTCAGTGTTAGCTGCGGTTGAGTCGTGTCGGGTTTTTGATAGACATATTCAGTCTGGAATTGATGTAATATATACAGATGTGATGGGTGGTGAAAGGATGAAGGATGGTGGGAGACGTTCTCGGCTGGCTGTGCACTGTGGACGTATGTTAATGATTTTGAAGGCACGCTGTAGCCGCACTTCTTTGTGATCAGTGGCCCCAAAAAACACGAACAAAGACGAATTGCTTCATGAAAGCTCCTCAACGTGGCAGTTTGCGTGAACAATGCGAACCGATTGTTCTGTATCTCATCGCATGTTTTGATACAACAGACCCTGCCTCAATCTTGTGCGAAGATCACTCTGTGCTTGTGCTAGACGTGCCATGAGCACATGCTGTTAAAACTGATTCTCATGATCAGATCCCGAGCATGCTCGTACTGACAATATTTTCATCGGTTGCAAGTTTTCATCTCTGGTAGCTGTCGAACGCTTATCCACCGACATTCTGCATACAAGCTTTCGTTGCTATCCACTAACAATGTCGATCCTGGATCACGACCCGCCACCAAGCCGAGACGAAGCGGATCGCAATCACCCACTTGCTGTTGCTGAGACTGGATTACTTGCTACGCTGAGGTAGAGAGTGCTGTCTCGCCTCGGTCCAGACAGACATTGGAGAGTACTCGTGGCTATCGGTGGACGTGAACAGCATCATGATCAGCGCCACGAATTCTGACATGCTCAGGGTGTGGCGTTGCTGATGTGTGAGTGGAGGTAAGAATCGCACTGGCCAGTGCGGGGTTGGCAGGTGCCAGCCAAGCATCAGCAAAACATCTACTCAGATGCAGAACGGAAGCGCAAGTAAGCAGCCTCGTCTGCTGTACGTTGGCATGTTTGATGTTGATGGAAGTCAGGAAATTGCGCGATGAACATTGTGAACGACGGAGTTCTAGCGTGGTGCTAAGAATATCCGCATCTTTTCTTCTGGCCAGTGTCAGTCACCACTCCAGGACCAATCTGAGCTTTGCGGTGTTCCTGTTACAGCATTGCTCCGTCTGCTGGCAGGCTGTGTAGTTCGACTGCCCAGGCGAGATCCAGCCCTACGGCGCCTCGCAGCCTCATGGCTAGTCCAAACTCTGTGCTTATTACAGGGCTCTGACATGCATCTTGCAGCTGTCAAGTCCACAATCAAACAGATGACACAGTTTCGCATGCCCAGCATAAGGCTGCTGACGCTCATTACCAGACACGCTTCTGTTCCGAAGTAGTGCTTACCTAGCTTGACAGTGTAGCCAACAAATCTGCGCCTGACTGTTCGATGGAAATTTAAACAAGCTTAGTGCTACCATATCTGTGCAATGCAGCATGTCAGGCCTTGCATACGTCCAACTTTGCCTCAACGCCTCCAACTCTTTGCTGAGCTCGTTGGTGGGAGATGTTTAGTGTCTATCCGCTTCTGATCATCGGTAAATCAGCATCAGGCGAGAGCGCGTGAGACCAACCGAGGGAACAGTGTGTACGATATCCCATCGGGAAATTGCAGCTGGTCAGTCCAAGTACAAGAAGCACGGCGTCCATCAGCGTGGAAAAGCTGTGCACAAGCAGCTCACCTGTGTTCGTCTACCCCTTCCTTCTGTTGCACACTGCCTAGTTGTAAGCTGTCGCAATGTTGTCGCTTCTCACATTATGTCTTTCCTTTGCAGCAGTTGTAATTGCAGGCCAATCCCACTTCAAGCTTGAATTGACGTTCGGGCCGGGGTCGCCAGATGGCTTCGAAAGGGATATGATCTTCATCAACGGGCAGTACCCGGGACCGTTACTTGAGGTACAGCAAGGTGATTGGGTAGAGATTGAGGTACTGAACAGTATGCCTTTCAATTCGAGTATCCACTACCACGGTAAGCCCTGTGAAAGTCAGCAGTATAGGCTCCGCTAACGTCTGCAGGTATCCACCAACCTAACACACCTTGGGCTGATGGAGTCCCTGGACTCACACAACGACCAATCCAAACCGGAGAGACCTTCAAGTACAAGTGGTACGCTGATCAGTACGGCAGCTACTTCTATCACGCCCACAGTCGTGGTCAGATCGACGACGGCGCTTACGGCCCAATCGTCATCAAGCCTAAGACTGGTACCGCTAAGTCTTTCGAGAAGATTGCTCCTGCAGATGTCGAACTGCTTGAGCAAGCCGAGAACAACGTTGCCCCACTCCTGCTTTCGGACTGGCGACATCGGACGTCTGATGAGACTTGGGCTGATCAGTTAGCGTCCGGTCTTGAAAGTGCCATCTGCATGGACTCGCTGCTCGTCAACGGCAAGGGAGCTGTGGACTGCTGGTCGCGACAGGAGATAAACCAATTCACTAGTCCTGGCATTGCTCCTGTACTGATGCAAAGCAACCTGGAGTTGACCGACAAAGGCTGCTTCCCACCAGCCCTTTTCCAAATCCTTCTTGGTAACAGTTCAGCTATCAACCCTTCGGCTCTCCCTCCTTCAGTCTTCGAAGTGTGCACGCCCACGCAAGGAAGCCGCGAGACTATTACAGCCCCTCGCAACAAGAAGTGGCTTGCTCTCGATGTTATCTCCTCCGCGGGTATCGATACGTTTGCCTTTAGCATCGATGAGCACCCACTTTGGGTCTACGCCGTCGATGGGCATTACATTGAGCCTGTCAATGTTGACGTCTTGACCGTCGCCAACGGCGATCGATACTCTGTGTTTATCGAACTCACCAACCCCGGTAACAAGGATGTCTTCGGCATCCGTGTAGCCTCACTTGCTCTGGCTCAACTCATTGACACTACTGCCATCCTGTCCTACGAAGGCAAAGGAAGCTACGGGACAAGCCATGGCCCTTACACAAATAGCACCAGCTTCGATCTGACATCCACACCCTACACCAACCGTGCCGGTCTTCCCATTTCGCCCGAAACCACGGTCCTTGACCACGCCACCACCACCCCGTTCCCTCCGCAACTCCCACAGCCCGCGCCTTCCCCCTCGCAAACCTTCTTCTTGACAACCGGCAATGTCGGGAACAGCTACACCTGGGCGCTCAACAGCACACCCTTCAGCCACACGGATATCGACAACGCCGCACCACTCCTCTACTCCCTCCCAACCCTACAGAATGGAAATGGCAACATCACCCTCGTGACCCAAAACAACACCTGGATCGACCTCATCTTCCTGGTCCCCAACCTCCAACAACCACCCCACCCCATTCACAAGCACGGAAACAAAGCCTTCATCCTCGGTGCCGGGGAGGGCGAGTTCACATGGCCGGACGTAGCGAGTGCAGCGGCAGCGATACCGCAGAACTTCAACTTGGTGAATCCGAGTTACAGGGACGGATTCGTGACGCCGCCGAGTGCGGACAAGCCGACGTGGTTGGCGGTGAGGTACAAGGTGGAGAATCCAGGGGCGTGGATGTTGCATTGTCACATCCAGAGTCATTTGAATGGGGGGATGGCGGTGATCATTTTGGATGGGGTTGATGAGTGGCCTCATGTACCGGAGGAATACAAGAACTGAGAAGATTGGTAGGTGTGCTGGAAGCGTAATGTGTAATGGACCGTTATGATCTCATTCTTGATGATGTGACTATGATATGCTTCAAGTGGATGGAGACGGCTACTCCTTAACCTTGATGACAACCTTCCCAAAGTGGCCACCACTGAACAAGTACTGCAACGCCTTGTCGGCCTCTTCAAACTTCCACACCTTATCGACAACAGGCCTGATCTTCTTCTCGTCGTAAAACTTCAGCATACGCTCGAACTCATCTCGTGGGCCATTGATGATGCCCTTGAGCGTAACATTCCTCTTCAGACAAAGCAGGTTGGTGTTCGTCCTGTCGCCCTCCTCATCCTGCTTGCCGGACAAGTAGCCAATGCAAGCAATAAGCCCACCGAAGCGTACAGCTTCAAACGACTTGCGCAGAGTCTGCGCACCTCCGACTTCGATGACAACATCCGCGCCACGGTCATTTGTCAACTTGAGGACTTCATCGTCCCACCCGGGAGTATTGCGGTAGTTGATCCCTTGCTTTGCACCCAGCTTCTTCGCACGCTCCAGCTTCGCGTCAGATGAAGATGTGATGATAACATCTGCGCCTGCCGCGCTGGCGATCTGTGCAGCTGAGATGGAAACACCACCTGTGCCTTGGCATACAACCGTTTCGCCAGTGCTAATGATCTCGCCTTTAGGACGCATGCAGTTCAAACTCATCCATGCTGTTACCGCTGCGATGGGCAAGCACGCCGCTTCGTCGAAAGAGAGGTATTCGGGCACCTTCAGGAGGCCGTACGTAGGGAAAACACGGTACTGCGTCAGCACACCAGGAAGCGGGTTGCCGAGGCCGTTGGCCATATCGCGTGCCTGTACCTGGCCAGTGATGTGGGTCTGCGCAAAGGTCGAGACGACGCGGTCGCCTTCTTTGAGAGCAAAGGCAGGGCTCTTGTATGGATCGGTCGTGTTGTTGGATGATGGGCCTACAGCTACGACGACACCGCACATGTCGCTGCCGGGTACTACAGCGGGAGGCTGCTCGACTTGCTTGTGATGGTTGTACAGGCCCATGCAGACCTCAGTATCCCTGTAATTCAGGGAGACCGAGTGGATTTCGACGAGAACCTCATCCTCGCCAGGTGCGGGAATGTCCGCCTCTTCCATGTAGAGCTTATCAAGGCCATCTTGGCCTGACTTCCACTGCTTGATCTTCTGAGGTGCCATCTTGCAAAACAGTAAATTGTGTCGCAAGAGCTTGTTCAGTTTCGCAGTTTCCCAATGATCGAGTACGTCGACGTAGATCTGAAGGAGCTCGAGGACGAAGTAGTGAGCGTGAGCGAGTTGGTGCTCTTCAATTGATTCTTCACAATTGGCTTCTTCTTAACAGCGAACAATCCAGAAACCTCGCTGAGCCAGTCTCGGCGATCCTGCGAAAACGGTGGTGTCGGCATGATTAAGTATTTCAAGCTCTTCGTGACAGACGTTGAAATCCCTGCAACTGGCTTCGGATACAAGTCGCCGAACCGAGAAATCAACCTCGAAGCAGTTTTGACAGTGGATGCAAAGCCCCATGAGGTCGCGCAAGTGGGGAAGCCAATGACATATATACCCTATCATGACGATACGGATACTCAGATGTGGTGTTGGCAAGCATCGGGTCTAGACGTCACTGGCCGGGATAGCCCGAAGCGCCGAGGTCTCGAGAACCACTCGGGTGCCATCATCCGTGGGCAACCGCACTGGCAGTCGAGAACACCACACCACAAACCTTACGAGGCTCAGCTGCGCGGCCGGCTTTGATTGCGATAGGATGGCTGTGACTGACGATAAGCAAGTAGGCTATGCTACCCCAGAGACGAGATGAAAAGAGATGTATTGCGGGAGGGGCGCGAGAATGAGTCGCGTTGCGTGACGACGGCTGCTGTTGCGGGGAAATCGCGCAGTCGCAATCGTAAAGACGTCAGAAATGATACTGCCCGTAGAGCATCGTCGATTCGCAGCAACGACACCGCGATAAACATAGTCAAGGATCGAAGCCAAGACACTCAAGTTCACCGTGGTCATTGGTGGGTTTCGAGAAGGCGCTGTGTACCTTGTTGGTTGTTCCGTCAACTGGCTGAGTTCTGATGAACAGCGTAACAGCTGCCAAACCGTCTTGGTGCCCGAATGATGGATCTGACCCGGGAGCATCCATATACAGCACTTCAGGTGAGCCTCCTCTCGTATGCATTACCGTCACCTGATTAGGCCGTGGGTGAGGATCTGTTGTATAGTCAGCATGTGGCTAGGTACATCACGAGCGGAGGTCAAATGCAGTTCTCGGCACTCACACGTGTACTCACTGAACGAACGATGGCAACAGCAAGTATTCTTTTGTTCGGTTGACGGTTTAGAGGCCGAAACACTGGTTGAATCAGGGTGATGAAGTTGAAGGAGAGAGCTGGGGGTCTTACCGAAAGCAACGACAACATGCCAGGAGCTCTGGGTGTTGAAAAAGGCAGAAACGATCTCAGGCTAGGATTGAGCGATCTTGACCTCAGACCGAGTATACAAGGGCTGCGCAAGAGCAATCGACGTCCTTTGATCATCATAACAGCCAACCCATGATGGTATGCGGCGCACCATCACACGTACCTGGTCCTCCCTACGCTCGGTGGGCGGTTCTGCCAAGTTTCAGAGATACGCCTATTTGCATCTCACATCAACCGCCATCGAGGTTGGCGCCATGATGGAGAGGATGGTCCAATGGTTCGAGGTATGTCATGTTGTATACAAGGAGCTCAGAAGTCACGAGAGATCCTCCAAAACATGACCTAGATCTTCCCAGCACGACCGCCGCCATGGTTTCACTCCCATAGGAAACCGTGTCGGCGCACTATAAAACTGTGTCGGCGCGCCATAAGAAACTGCGTCGGTGGGAAACCGTGTCGGCGCAACATAGGAAACTACGTCGGCGCGTCAGGAAACCGTGTCGGCGCGTCAGTGAACTGTGTAGGTTACAAGAAACTGCGTCGGCGCGCCGGGAAACTGTGTCGGCCATAAGAACCGTGTCGGTGCATCTGAGAAACTGTGTCGGCGCATCATAGGAAACTGCGTCGGTGCGTTATAAGAAACCTTGTCGGTGCAATATAAGAAACTGCGTCGGCGCACTATAGGAAACTGTGTCGGTGTGTCATAAGAAACCATGTCGGCGCACTATAAGGAACTGTGTCGGTCATACGAAACTGCGTCGGCGCACCGCCGACAGGGTTTCTCGCGGTGCGCCGACAGTGTTGTTTATGACCACCGACGCTATTACCTTGCAACCACCGACAGGGTTTCCTGTAACGTACCGACACGGTTTCATATGGCCAACACGGTTTCTTATGACCGACACGGTTTCTTATGACCGACACGGTTTCTTATGATGCACCGACATAGTTTTATATGACCGACAAGGTTTCCAGTAACGTACCGACACAGTTTCCTATGACCGACACGGTTTCTATGGCCGACACGGTTTCGTATGGCGTACCGACATAGTTTTATATGACCGACATGGTTTCCAGTAACGTACCGACACGGTTTCCTCTGGCCGATACGGTTTCTCATGGCGTACCGATACGGTATTCTATCATGTTTCCTCCCATGCGCTGAACAAGCGCTGAGGTAATATCGCTCGCTTCTAGAAGCTTGCTTGGTTGTACTGTACAAGCTGTCACTTCACGGCACCGACCACCTATATCTAGTCTCCGTCATCGACTGCCACGACATCGGCCGGAACCTCGCTGCCGCACAGTCTGAACTCCGCCACAAAGCACTTGAGCTCTTCCTCATCGAGGGCTTTCAGGAGGCACTGCTGCACAACACCCAGGCGTAGTCAGCAACGGGGTGTCTTGAACACGAGCCATAGCAACGCCACGAGCACCCATATTGAGCGGCCACGGCGCGGTGGGGATCTTGTACTCGTCAAACTCGTCCACAACCTGCTCCCCGTTAGCGACCCACTCGTCGCACGTGAGTAGCTTGTCGATGACTCGCTATGACTGCAACTCAAAGTTATGGCTGCTTGTGAGGAATCAGCAGAGTCAGAAGCAAGCACGGTTGATTGCTGTACAAGCTACGAATGGACAGCTCAGAACGCGCGCCAGGAGCCCATAAGCCAACAGTGGCAGGATCACAATTGCTCTGAGCTTAACGGACTCGAGCGTGCGAGCTCGGAAAACGAGTGTCGCGCAGGATCTATCTACCTTTCAAAAGAACCAATGTTTCATCAAAGCGACTGCGAGGCACACTTCACGCTCGAGGGTTTTCCATTATGTCTTGCTTCGAATGATTGGCTACAAAGTACTGGCGAGCGAAATCTGTCTTTAGGGTACCGTTCCTGTCTCTATATCAAGTCTTCTGGAAGCTGATCGCTGTCGGTACGAACCTGTCGGAAAGTGCTAAGCGATCTTACCAAAGTATATCACTCTTCTTCATTGCTCTCTTCACACAACGCCTCGATGTTGTAGCCCCAGAGCAGGAGATCAGAAGCGAAACCGCGCAACTCCGTCTTCTCCTCGTCACTAACGTTCTCCAACAACCACTGCTCCTCACAGGCAAGGGCGACTTGAACAGCCTGACGACCGCTGGGTGGCTCGACCCTACCAAGAGCCAGCTTGCTAACGCCCATCTTGAAGAGCCAGAGAGTAGCAGAGACTTCGAAGTCGCCGTACTCAAGAACTTACTTCTCGTGCTTTATCCAGTTGTCGCAGCGAAAGAGCTTCTCGATGACACGTGCGGTACACCACTGCGTGTGGACAGGGACTCGATGGAGCTTGTATATAATGCTCTTGCGCGTTTGCTGGATACACCCGTTATTGAACTCCCACTCGTCTGCGCAGTTATCAAAAGTTTGGAGACCAATGGAGGTGTCGTCGAGCAGGATCTGGATGTGAGCGGGTTTGAGGTTGCGGCGAGGAAGGAGGACCTTAGCGCAGTAGTTGATCACTTCTGGTCGGGTCATGACCTGAGATACGTTAGCAGTGTCGATCAGTCCTTGTGCGTTACCATACCTCAATGATCTTCTTGCAGGTTGCGGGAGAGGGTACGCCAGGTTCAGCCTCGACTGGCTCCGCGCTGATGGTCTCTCCAGTGACGGCCTCGCAACCATGGTGGGCGCCGATAAGAGCAAAATCGTCGTCCTCGTCAGAGCCCTTGATGGCGTTGCTGGCAGAGAAAACAGTGAGGAGGCCCTCATCGGCGTCTTCGGTGGCTGACTTTCGCTCGGGAACACAGTGATCGTCGCCTTCAATCCGAGTGAACGTAGCAGTAGGGCCGTCGACGAAGAGTCCAGAAGAAGCTTTCATGGCGGCTGCCACCATCGTATTTACGGAGGCTTCACTGTTGGAAGCCATGTCGTCAGCTACTGCAGCAGCGTTAGCGTACCCGTACGATGCGGCGTGCGATCCATACGCACCACTGTCGAACGCTGTTGAGAAATGAGGTGGAGAGAACGGAGGAATAAAAGGATGAGAGGATATATAATGGAATTAGCGCGCGCTCAAGGTTGGTCGGCGCAAAGCTGCCTTGAGCTTCACTTGCGCCGCAGAACAAGGAGGCGAAAACTCTGCACCTACCGACCCGCTGCTGGACGATCGTTAGGAATGGGGAAGCTCCATCCGTCCTTTAGTATATCGGATGTTTGTTGACGAAGTCATGGTTGTTTGCGAGGTGTCAGAAGGTCCAGAAACAAGCACGACTGACTATCTATGGTACAGCACGCTGTGCGAAGGGTTCATTTATCGTGTATAACTTATGTGAAAGTAAACAATGACTGTTTAGTGTCGTATCATACAGTACGTAGCGAGGCATAGAACATGGCATCGCATAGAGGCAGATCATAGGGGAATCGACGAACATTACTGATACATCAGCTGCAAAAGTTTGTACCTTTCGTTACGCAAAAGTCGGAAGCTTCTCAGGAAGCGCAAATGACCATCGCAATCAGATGAAGCTGTCATTCCGACTAGAGCCGTGACTCTCTCATCTACACCGCGCGAAACGTTAGCGACTTTTGCTGTCCAAATCAAGGAGCACCTAGCACAGCCATCGTTATCAGCTGAAGGACAGAGCGGTCGATGACTGAGAACTTCAATCTCTACAGTCTTGCTCTGTCGTCCTCGAATTCGCTCAACTCTCTTCTGCTATCGTTCCTGGGACTGTTACCAAACTCCTTTGCTCCTCGTTCTTTCAGCTCCTCCTCACTCTTCCACTTCCATGCTCTGTCTTTCTCCTCTCCGTTGCTCTGACCATTCACCACATTCAATAGGTACTTCCCCGCATTTGGCATGAACTTGTACGAGTGGAAGCTGCCACCAACAGCGATGTACATGTTCTGCAACCTGTCATCCGGATGTCGACTTAGCACCCAGTCTTCCGTTGGTGTGACGGCATCGTAGCATATGCGCCAACGGTCTGGCCGCCGCGTTTTTGTCCACTCCGGCATGGACGCTTTGATGACTTTCTCGCTTTCTTGTACGAGTCTCTTGGGAACTTGCATCTGATGTCTCTTGCTTGGCGCAGTAATGCGCCGTCCGGACTGTGTGGTAACAGTGTTCGTAAACTCGGTCTTGAGGTCGTTGACCTTCAAGGATGGAATGTGGTGGTATGGAGGGATGATGTCGACTTCGCCGCCAATGACTACAATGGGTAGTTTGGTGTCCATCATCTGTTTCGCTTCACCTTCGCTCAGCTCATAGTAGGCCGACAGTCGCCCGACCGCTGTGACTTGTCGCTCGACACGGTCTCGGTCCGCGATCTGCAAGTCGTCTTCAAGGGGTGCAAATAGACTGCTTGTCCACGCTCCAGCTGCAACCACGATTTTGTCCGCTTTCAAGACCATACCATCATGCAACCTCGCTCCTGCCAGCCCTCTCCCATCATCATGAAGCAGAAGCTCCTCAACTTCGCCAGTGACGCGCTTGACACCTCGGCTTTCCGCAATCCTCAAATAGGCTTTTGTCGCACTCGCTGCATCGACCCATCCAGCCTCAGGATTGAAGTACCCCTTTCCCAGCTTGTTGCCATCCAAGCCTTTCAGGACATCATGCTCTTTGATCAGATCCTTTGCTTCCACCTCTTTGATGACGTTGCTGCCTCGCTCTTCAAACGTGCTCTTGACCCCACTTCGAAAGTCTTCATCTGAGTCTGGCCCGTCAAAGACAGTCCATCCAGCCTTGTGAAAGTGTCCCTGGACTTCCATCCCCCAAAACCAGAAGTGGATGGCTTCATTGGCAAGGTTGCAGTACAGTGGTGATGTGTAGTCGGTCCTGATTATACGGTTGATGTCTATTGCTGCGGCAGTCTTGTCTTGAACAGGCCCATCCGGTGACCACCGGTCGACAACTGTAATCTTTGATGGGTCGCTGTATGCTTTTGAGGCATGCACGGCGAGTGAGGTGCCGAATGTGCCTGCGCCAATTATCAACAATGATGGCTCCTTCTCTTTCTGGCTTTCAGGCATCGCGACGACTTCTACCAGACTATACAGATTCGATTTGCTCATACCTTCGAGGTCTTCACCGTTGATACATTACTGGTTTTCTTGGCTAGCCCCGCGTCATGGTGCGGATCCGGCGTGCATGGATGATCGATCGTCGAGCCACATCTAAAGTCCGGAGATCGCTCCGCGAGTCATCGACCGATGCGCGACGTGGAGAAAAAGGTCTGAACACTATGGCTTCCGTTCTGCCTTCTTTCAACGTCCTGCTTTAATCCGAATCACGAGGTGTCGTTGATCTTATGAAGACCACCAGTATTGCGCAGTAGGCTGCAGCTGCAGCGAACACCTCGTGTCTCGCTATCGTCAAAGCACACATCGTGCTTGCAAAGACCAGACTGAACACTATCAGAACCCCTATCGAAGCGTATACTGCGCGTTCGGTCTTTATCATAGATAGCTTGTAAATTGCCAGGATTGGGGTAGCAAGCAAGAGCTGGACGAGAAGCGCCATAAATATGTTCACGGTCATCTTGACTCGACTCGGCGAGAAGTAGTGTACAGAGTTGTCTTTCGTCTTATGTCCCCGGACGGGTAAAGCCGATGCAGGTGGTGTTCCTACAAAATAGCAGTATCATCAGTTCGATAGTGTTCTTATCCGCACTTGTTTACGATTCCCATTCAGAAAGATGTTGGAAATTGACACTTACGATCCACGCTCATCTAAAACTAGACTTATTGCTTGGGTGGTGTGGCCGGTACGCAGGATGTTCACTGGGACACGAGTAGCTCAGTAGTTCGATGCTATACGAAGAATCTCGTTCCTGTTGCGGACTATGCCACCGACTCGTCGGACACTTTGGTCGGCTTAACGATTGCAGCGCATGCAAGGTCCGATGATGTCTATTATAGAATCAAAGGCCCGAGTCAGAAAACCGGATATCTGGGCAGCAATATACCGAATTTATGAAAAACGGCGAGTCAACAAGCTTCTTTGTATTCCTGCAGGTAAGATTGGGCGTAGGGCTACTGTAGCCATGCATTCTGCGTGCCATTCGCAGACCCGTACATCGGCTCATGGCTGCAGGTTGTCAGTGCAACATGAAACCCGTCAAGGTAGTGGAGAGGAAGTAGACAATCAATAGCGAATAAGGAGGTGGAAGTGAAGTATACGTTTCGTATAGTCGTGAAATAGTTCATGCTTGGTATCTCGCGGCTCATGCAAATATACCCAAATGCATCGCCAGTCTCCTAGGACTGTAGTGTAAATAACAAACGCCTTTGCTAAATGCAATCATCTACGTCTATGCGTAGGAGGCGGCTGAGCACGTAAATGCACTGCGCACCTCGCCGCTGCTGTACTGGTGGATGATATCCTCAACCGAGGCATATGTACCGGCACCCAGAATGACAATACCGATAACCAACACCACAGCGTTGAGCAAAGACAGCATGATGTTCTTGGTGCTCGAGAAGCAGCCGCCCTCTCTGACAAGCTGGAACCAGAACAACGCGGGGAAATAGAAGGTGAAACCTGAGATGAACAGGGAGGAGATGAGACCGAGGAGCGCATTGAAGAAGGGAATGGCCTCAGCAATGATCCAACCAATAATGGTGATGATGGTGATCAGGCAGATCCAAACAGCCCAGCCACGAGCGCCCTTGACGTAGCGGATCGGCGAGTTGGGGAATGCGCGGTCCATGATGTACCTGCCGACGACGGTGCCGTTGATGGATCCGGAGATGAAGATGACAGGCAGAGCGATACCGAAGGCGATGCGGGAGACGGTGTCACCGGCGGAGAGCAGGGCGGGGGACTTGACATCGACACCAACGAAGGCGTAGACGAGGGCACCAGTCAGGGTGTAGATGAAGATTTCGATCAAGCCAAGTGCCCAGATTGACTTGACGTAGTCGGTGGGAGTGTGCATCTCAGACATGAAGGAAAACTGGCAGACGGCGAAAGAGTAGGCGAAAACGATGTTGGTAGTCGCCAGGAAAGCTTCGTAGAATGTGGTGCCCTCCGGAGGCCATGCAGACCAGGGAACCGCGGAAAGACCACCAGGTGCGTTGTGCGCCTGGATACCAGTCGCGATGATGGTGACCAGAATGGCCACAATGATACTGACGAAGTCGATGTATCCCAAAATGGCGAACTCAGCAAATGAAGGCGGCAGAGCCAACAGCAGCAAAAGAACCAGGGCAACTACACTCCACGCCAACGCGCAGATCTGGTAGTTGTCGATGATGTTGATGAACGCGATTGTGCCGGTCAAAGCGTGGGATCCAACAAGCAGAATCAGGAATAGCGCGAACATGACTCCAACGAGTTCGTATCCGAAGCGACCCCAGATGAGCTGCACGGCGTCTGAGTAGTGATTGACGTGCGGGTACCGCATCTTGACCTGACCGACGACATATGACGTATAGATGGCAATCAGACCCAGACCTACGCACATGATAACACCAGCAACCATTCCGAGCTTTGCGAACGCGCTGGGAATACTGAGGGAACCAAGAGCAATGGCCTCGACGATCAAGCAAATGGTGAGGCGTTTCCAGCCTAGCTTGTTGAATCGCTCGGAGCCCTCCTGGACGGTGGCAGTCTTGTCGAGAGGCATGTTGAGCTCGGGGTCGCTCTTCTTGCCCTCAGAGGAGATGTCGTCACCGGTACGATAGTCGGGGGGACCAGCTGCGTAGCCGCGCTCCGGGTAGGACCTCTGGACTTCCTGCATGTTGAAAAAGGCACTCCTCTATCGATGTTGAAATAGTCGGGAGCTGAGGTGAGGATTATCAGAAAGGCGGGGGTGAGGCCTCGTTTTGATGTTCGGTTCTGAGCGGCGAGCTAGGCGGATGACGATGCTCAATGCAGAAGTCGCAGTGCAGGTCGCAGCCAAACCTTGGAACGGACGACGGACAAGCGGTTGGCGATATCGACGTACCGGTGTCAGGCGGGCACTTAAGTGGTTTTGGAGTCGCGATGCAAAACTGGTGCTTCTGAGGCGACATGGTGCATTTTGTACTCAACCAGCTTATCTGCCACTTTCCCCAGATGTGTAATAGAATGATGGCTATCAACGACTACGCGCTCCAAAACCCTGTGACCGAAATTGACCGGGCGCGGCAGTGAGCAGCTCGCTTCGGGGTCAATTCTCGGGGCTGGGTGCTGCCAACGGGTATATCCAGGTGGCCATTCACAGCGGCAGTAATCGGCCCACCTCTGAAGTTACATTCGATAAGCCTTTGCCAAGCGGGAGGCTGAATCTCGCAGAACGCCAATTTTCAGAGACTTCAACGCGAGTTCATGATGTTGACGCATCTCGATCAGACAGTCCTCCACTCCACATTCTCCAGAATATAGGTCTGGGCGCGTTCTGGCAGCATGGTCTGGGGACGACATGTCCTTCGGCATCGCAGCAAACAGCATCGTGAAGACGCTTTGTTGCTGCTCTGGCGTGCGCGCCTCAGGCTTCCCAGCGTGCATCGCGTGCCCCTGCGGCGGCGATGGATGACATGCTCCACTTGGTGTGCTGCAGTTGACGTAAAATCTTGAAAATTTTACGTTGCGCACACATGCACCTAGGGGACGTGCAGCTCTCACGCGTGGGCGCGCTGTTTCGAGTGAGAAAACGACATGTGACATCACGATGCGCCCTTCGCGATATGTGCTGCTGTGTTCGTTGGACGCCCTGCTGAACGCAGATAGCAGCGACGCACAGTGACGACGATGGAAATAGAACGCCACCGGTGTGAACGTCTGCAGCCCTACCCGCGGATTCCGCGCAAGCCATCCATCTTTGGCGGCGGTGGATTCAGTCAAGCATTGGGATTTGCGCCATCCCAGTCGGTGGCGCCGCACTGGCGGCTTAACAATCTTAGCCGAGCGATGCCGCCGCACTAGTTAGTCAGGCACAACCCGACTGCTACCGACACCTAGACCGCAAGCGGTAATTTCTGACATCTTGTTCGTGATGCTCGTGCCATCTGTGGATTCTGGAAGGGTAATGGAATGGTCCCACCACCAAGTAAAGGTAATAGAATAGGCAAACGGCGCCCTTGACGCTCATGTGCTTATCTTTACCCCGTGCGCATCCTGGAGTGCATGCTGGGGTGATCGTGGATTCACAGATGAGCCAATTGCGGCGGGCGCAAATGAATTCGAAAGGGCGTGGGTCGCGCGACCTTCTTACACTTCTGTACCCTAGACGGACCCTTTGTAAGTTCTTGGAACGGAGTGTCTGGTCGGAGACAGGATATCGGAATCGGCCCTTCAGACGGATTGAAAGTTCCGTATTGGTGCTGTAAGCGATTTGAAGTCTGGAAGTGAGTGGGGTACATTATCATGTTCTGGACGTCCGATAGTGTTGAGCATGGTGGAATTTAGGATGGTACTGCGGGGTAAAGGGTCGACCGAAAGTCTGGAGAGATGATCGAGATTCACCTGCCATGTTGTGCATAAAAGAGTTGTAAGTGCATAATATTCTTCCGATTTCTTGTTAGTTCGGCCTTTCCTGACCATGAAGGAAGTCGACGACCCATTGAACACATGGACTCAGTCCTTGTACATCGAGGTGAGGATCTCTATCAACGCACACGTACAATCGTGCGGGAGAAAGGTACCGAAGCCGACGCACGATTGTCGACTCAGTGACATGTGAGGTAAAGTGATGCTTCAAATCAGCCTTGGCTCTCGTTCGATGAGACCGATCTCAGCTCATCGAGCACGTGCGGATCCGCCTCCCTCTCCTCGAAGCCTCTTGATAACTTGCTTTCATTAGTTTCCTCCAGGTGAGCATCTTCAGATGTGGAGTCAGAAGTGAACTCAAAAATTCTGTGTTCGCCTGCGCGTGTTAGCCGACGTAGGCCGGGTTTGAAAGTGCTGACATACAGTTTAACCATGCTGTGCCAGTCATTGGGTCTTCAACGTTCCAGTCTTCAGTAAGGAAATGAGCAAACGCCCCGTGGGTGACAAGCACAATCTGTTCAGTCAGCTTGACGTCGCGAGAAGATGGAATGCACTGCCGGCGCACCTGCTTCTCACACCGTTGCAGCAAGAAGCTTCTCAGGTCTGATGCTCTTCTTGATATTGCATCTCTCTCGTACGCCCAGTACCCTTTCTACCCAAGAGTCAGTCACCGAACGATGTCACTGCAACCTTCAAACATACTTTGCTATTCCAGCCCTTGGTCACATGTGAAGCATCGATCTTGTTGTAGTCGAACGGTAGCTCGCCTTCTGCGAACAGTGTAGGTAGTATTTGCTTCACGTCGTCCGCAGTATTCGCAAGACCGACATCACACCCAATCTCGCCTACTTCTTGTAAGGGCGGGAGCAGCACGAAGGGGACTTCTTTCCGAGCTAACGCTGGGCCGAGACTCAACGACGCAGTCTGAATAGTACGTCTTAGCGGTGACGAAAAGACGATGTTGATGTCGTTGTGGTACTTGAAGGCGGATTGGAGAGTGCTGCATTGCCCTTTCCCTTTTGGGGTTAGAACGGCGTCGCGGATCGAGTAGTTGCGCTGCCGTGGTGTGAGATCTTCAGCGTCCAGGGTGTTTGTATCTTTGACTCACAGTTGCATTGTGCTCGCCTTGCGCGTGTCGAATGATGTGAATTCTAGGAGGCATGATGTTGGTTGAGGTTATTTTCTTCGCGATGACCTTCAGTTTTGGTGGGTTGCTGAGTCACTCCAATGCGGCCGCGGATCGTTGTTTGGAAGCGTGGTAAGGTTTGCTTGGAACGTGACACAACAAGATCTGTAATTCGCTGTCTTGACTACCGCAGGCTGTGCAGAAATGGCTGTTCAGCGTTGAGGATGCTCGCAAGGCTCTTCCTTCGACTTTTGGCTGCTCGAGACGGGCAGGTTCGCTGGTGACGTCAGCGCTAGCCTTTTCAGGTGCAATGTGGGTTCTTCACGATAAGGACTTGGTGGTGCTCGAATGCACGATGGCTTCACGACATATTTTGTTAATTTTGCGCGTCACGAAAGCACCAGTCAGTGTGTACAAGCGAGATGTGCACTGCAGGCACGCAAACTTGGGAAGAGTCCGAACAAGAAGGAAAGCGTATCTGCTCAGACTGTACCTTTTTGGATCATCACAAACCTCGACCATACATTCGGTCCAATCATGGAACGGCAATGGCACAGTCTTGAATATCTCCGGATTCAGTTTTACTATGCCTCCTTGCTGCCACCCAGGCGTGTTCGAACAAGATGGTGTGGTTGAATTCAATTGCACTGTATACGAGGTGCACAGCCTACTTCCAGGCCCATCTGGTTGTGGAAGCTCAGCGTACACAGGAAGAAGTCATTATGCGGAACAAGTTTGTTCCAGGTTTGATGTGGACGCTCAAGAAGATGCAGCGAGGGAGGATTCTGGAGCCAGGAACATTCGAAATCCCTCGTGTCAACATTACAGATAATATCTTGGACGACTACAAGCATCGCCACATAGGTACGGGAGGAATCTCGCACGATGTTCCATTGGACGAGGATCTCCAACATATATGCAGACATCCACTTTGCGAGACAACAAGTGCCTTGTTGCAATTCCTCCTTCTCAAGGCCCATGGCCCTCTATCAACGTCATCTCGACATCGCTCTTTCTTCCAATGTCGTCGAGGATACCTCCTTCTCCCATCTTGACTTATCTCTCCGCTGTTCAGCAACCTTCTTGATATTCAGCCACTGCATGCCTGCTGCGAAAGGGAGCGCAAGGCATGTACCGATCAAGGCGAGCACAAAAGTCCCCTTCAGGGCTTCAGCGTAAGCTGCCCGCAAATGCTCGAGAACAGCGGCATTAGATGCTATCGTCTTCAGCCCGCCTGCACCTGCATCGATGACCTGCTGCACGTTTACTGCGGAAGTGTGTGCTGGGACACTCGTCTTAAGGCCGTTGAGAAGGATATTCTGTCCTATTGAGACAGCTATTGCACCGCCAAGTTGCCAAAAAAATATTGCGATCGCTTTCCAGGACGTCAGCAAAGCCCACGGCAAGATTGGGAAAGAGGAGTGGAGCTCAAAGGCTTACCATTGCCAGTCGCAGTATCTTCAGGCCTATTGAGGCGCGTTAGCTCGTTGTCATCCCGAAAATCTCATAGGTCTTGGACTTACTCAAGGACTGTCTGCAGTGCTGTGTATGGGAGTTGCTGCGCCATACCCATTCCTAGACGATTCACAACAACCACCGAAGCCCATTCTATTGTAGAGGTGTGTGCGTCAAAGCGGACGAAGAAACCGGCTGCAACACTTGCGACAGTGATACCAACGACCATGTATGGAACATAGTGACCGAACTTCGAAACAAGACCTCCGACAACGCCGATTGCTACGATAGAAGGCGCAACATAAGCAATCATGTTGACTCCGCTATGTGTAGCTGATACACCTTGTACAGCTTGGAAGTAAAGTGGGAGGTAGAATGCCAGCTTTGATCCGTTAGCCGTGGTATAATGCTCAGTCCAGCACCGAAAGCTTACCGATATACTCGCGACCCCTAGAGTAAACAATACCAAGGCACCCATGTAGATGGACCGAATCCGCACCAGTCGCAACGGTATAGTTGCGTAGTCTCCCAGACGCCACTGGAGCGCGATGAAGACGATGCCGCAGACACCAAAGCATACGAAAAGGCCGATAGACGTCGCACTGCTCCAAGCCAGTGTCTGACCACCCCACTGGAGGACCAGGAGAAGGGGGACGATCGAGCCCAGGAAAACAATGGTGCCGATTGGGTCGAGACGCTTCACTTTCTCCGTCATTGAGAAAGACAAGTTCGCCTTGTTCGTCTCTGGCGATACGTTGACGAAGAACAGGACCGCCATGAAAATCGCTCCTCCGATGGGCACGTTGAGCCAGAAGCACCACCTCCAACCAGTATGATCCGTCAACGCACCTCCAATGACCGGCCCGGCAGTGGCACTGACAGCTGCAGCACCAGCTACGAAGCCCTGGTACATGGGAACTTTCTCCAAAGGTACAATAGTTGAGACGATGCCCAGTGCACCTTGCAGCAAACCCGCTGCGCCAAACCCAAGAAACGCACGTCCGAAGATCAACACAGCCGACGATCTTGCCGTTGCACACACAATAGAACCAACTTCGAACAGAGCAATGCTTGCAGCGAACACCGGTTTAGCGGGAAAGTACTTGTACACATTTCCAAAGCTCGGTGTGAAGGCGGTGATCGTTAGCAGATACGCGGCGCTGTACCATGCAATGTCGTCTAAAGAGTGGAATTCTGTGGTAATGTCAGGGACGGCGACGCCGATGATGTTCATGTCCAGGCCATAGAGCACCGCGCCAAAGCAGAGAGATATGGTGACGACCAGAAGGCGCCATGACTGGAGGTGCGATGGGTCGACATCGATGTTGTGCGAATTCGTAAGAGGGTGAACCGTAGCAGTCCCTTGCTTGACGCTCATTGTTGTCACTTGCAGTAAGCGTGGCGTGTCGTCCCAGTCCAGAAGATGGCATAGAAGAGACCACGAAAATGAGAGAAGACTACGTCCACCTATTGAGACCAAAGAGATCAAGGCACAAGCGAATCTAAGGCTCAAGAGGATTTGCCTGCAGGCTCGGCCACCGAACCAAGGCTGATAAGTTTTGCAAGGTTCGGTGGCCGAGTAGCCGCCTGATCTTGGCCCTCCGGCGTTCACCCATGCGGTGGGGCCCCGCGTCAGCAGGGTTGTCAGCAGCCAGGATGTAGATGACTATACAGAATGCGGGTGAGCTTTGTGCGACCGGCAAGGCATCAACGAAGGCGAGGCGACACATGATGCATTTCACATTCAGGATCCACATAAGCGCTTATGTATAAGAATTGGCATCACTGACTTGCATCAAACTGCAGACGCGACAATCTAAGATGCATGGAGCTAAAGAAGCGGACTTTGGCGCATCCTCGAGTAAAATTGCGTTCTGGAGCATCCCTCCTGTCGGGTACGATGTGGTCTGCAAAAATAGGCAGGCCCTGTTACGCGGTGATGGCCCCACGATCTAGTATAGTTTTCAGCTCCGATCTATGTACACTGTTCTACTGGACGGAAACAGCACTTCCTCTCAGGTCCATGATCGTACTCGTCAGATGCGTATGAGGCATCACATCATTGACGGACTGTGAGCCGTAGCTTCAGGTCTTGCCCTCGCTCTACCGTAACGACACCTGGCGATGGTCTCGCCGAATCGGCGCTGGGAAATGCACTCGATTCAACAGCAACGTCGTATCTTTTCAACAAGATTGCGACGAACGCTTTAGCAGATCGCTGCGCGAAGAAGCGACCTGGACATAGAGTGTGACCGCCACCCCAAGGTCGGAACGAAAGACTCTTTGACAGCTTAGGGTTGTTCGCGAATCGATCTGGTTCGAAGCTCTCTGGTGCAGAGCCCCATACGTCAGGGTCATAATGGAGTCCCTGAATTGGCAGCTGTGTCACTGTCAGCAAGTCGACACGGCTCGAAGACTACAGAACACTGACCATGACCTTGTTACCAGGCTTCAGCAGTTTGCCTCCTACAACTGTGGGCTCAAGGATAACCCGCGCTAGCGAGCTCGTCACCGTCAGCCGCGTGGTCTCACTGACAAGAGAGTCCAGGATGGGACACTTCTCAGACAGGTACGCTTCATCGATTGTCGCTCCTTGCACAGATGGTAGGACTTCTTGACGTATCTGATCAAGAAGTTTTGGGTTGTGCGCTAGATGAGCGACAAGCCAGAAAACCAACTTGTACAGATTTCCGACAATTCTATGGCAGAGTCAGCTCATAGGTCAACGATGAGAAAGGCAGACTCACGCCCAGTAATGCAACAGGGTAAACTTCCCCATCTCGTCTTCGGTCAGTCCGACTTCGCGAAGCATTTCCTCAAGGGCATCTACGAAGTGAGATGAGCCTCCACGTTCATTTCGCGGCAATCTGTAGTAATCGGCGAAAGCAGTTGTGATGGTCTTCTTCGCTTTCGCCATGTCTTGCGCCAGGAAGTCTGGAAGCATGAAAAGAAACTTCCAGCTGCAGTACTCCCAAGATATGAACGCTCCAACCAACTCAGGCGATTTTCTCAATAGTTCTGGGCCAAAGAAAGCGTTCGTCTCTTCTGTGATGAAGGTATCGACACAAAGGTCAAGCAGTGAGACGACAGTCGCCGTTTCCGAGCGACTGATTACGGCCGGGTTCGTGTCATCGGCAACATTCAGTCTTTGCAGAATACTTGGGATCATCTTTTCGCTCATCAGAGCATCAAGCCTCGGGCCTGAATGCAATTGTTGATGGTGTAGCTCAATGGTCATTTGCGTAGGCGTCAAAGCTCGGCCAAGTCCCGCGTTGTAGCCCGCAGCTGGATGTTGCTCGAACATGGCTTTGCGGCTTTTCTCTGAGATGCCGCCCAAGACGTACATGTCCATAGTGATTGGATTCAATGATATGGTTTTGGAGTTCTTCCAAATGCTATTGATATCTTCTGGCGATGTCGCAACGTAAATGGTCTGACCAGCTACCGTCATGGTGAACGGCTCACGCGAAGGCGAGAAGTGCTTGCTTGGCACGCGGTCAGTACTGTTGTCTTGTGATCTCCAAACAGCCAAATTATTCATACCTGCCCTTCGCAATCGCGCCACTGAAGTTGACAAAGAAGCTAGAAGCATGGCCTGCTTAATGTCAGTGGAAGCGGTCTTGACATACACGCTGGATTAGCTACCAATGACTGCGACGAAGTCAGTGAAATGTTCTGCTCGTTCTCAGGTGTTGCCTACATGGGATCCAGTAAG
This sequence comes from Nothophoma quercina, assembly GCA_021642125.1. Lineage (NCBI taxonomy): Eukaryota > Fungi > Ascomycota > Dothideomycetes > Pleosporales > Didymellaceae > Nothophoma > Nothophoma quercina. The sequence goes on along the minus strand of JAKIXB010000034.1, from coordinate 219,835 downwards.
GGAGCTCTTTAGGTTCATTAGGATACAGCTGTGGCCGAACAGTGAATCTCCAAAGCCTCCATGAGAGCAGCAGGCCTAGCGCGGTGCCGATGAATTGAACGACCACAGTACCTGCCGCAGAGTCCATCTTGTGAGCAAACACTGCAGAATCAGAGAGTGACAATGGATGGGTGAGGCTGGCTTCGAGGAGCGTCAATTCCTAGGCCATTGGGGGGGTAGGTCCCGAATGCTCGGGCACTAAGCTAGCGCCGCATGTGGCGCAGTCGCGAGCAAGGGTTCGGGAAATAACAGCGCACACCGATTCGACACGCTCACGACCGCGGCTCGCCTTGAAACAGACCAATCTTCGAGGTTCAGCCCACACAAGCAAGCGTGAAAGCCCGCAGCGTAATCACAATTATAGAGTTTCTAATCCTCCACCCTTCCTCCCCACTGTCAGCACAGGCATCGCGGCCCTTGGATCTGACCCTTCCGGCCCCACCTTCGGCTACCGAACACCAAGATGCATGCTTGTTGTAAGACGGCAGTGAGCTCTGCTAGGGTGAAGATGAGTGCTCCCATAGCTGTACTGTAGCTAGGCTTCACAGAAAATTATGAGAATCAGCTTAAAGTAGGCTTATATGCACACCCGCATCTTTCGTCAGCTCCATCTCCAGTGTTTTGTCTGCATCAAGTCTCGAAGGAGCGACAGCTATCTTTCAATTTGACCTATCGAAGAATAAAACATGGCAGGTGCGATCGACCTCAGCAAAATCCCACCTGAACAGCTGGCGCAAATGCCGGCGGGTGTGCCACCTCCAGGCGTCACGCCCGACTTGGTCAACCCACCCAACGTTGGCAATTACATCATTATCGCAAATAGTGTTTTGATGTTGATCATGTTCATGTTTGTGGCTCTGCGATTCTATGTTATCTTCAAGATCAAGAAGAAGATGGGAGCAGATGATTGGACGGTCGTAGCAGCATTGATCGGCAGCTGCTACTACTTTGTCGTTGTCTGTCTAGGTGAGTACTCAGCTCAGCGAGATGCTACACTTGACTGACACATCTTCAGCTGTCAGAGTAGCTGGATTTGGTACTCACATGTACAACCTGTCCGTTTATCACTTAAAGACGAGAGATGTGGCTATAGTAGGTCCGGTTACACTCCATTGTTACCACAGAGGCTAATCGAACAACGCAGATCGGATTCTTGTCTAATGGGCCAGCACATATCATCTGGCCTTGGATCAAGACGACATTCTTCCTCATGTACCTCCAGATTTTCCGTCCCTTGGTTTGGCTTCGCCGTTGCGTCTATGTCGGTCTGGCTCTCGTCTGGGCCTGGTATCTGGCCATGTTTGTAGCGCAGATCGCCATCACAGCACCACCTCCTGGGAAGGGTTGGGTAGAATCGTTCGCTACGCCCCAGTACCTCAGAACCTTCAAGCTTTGTGTACCCACTGCATCCTTCAGTCTTGCTTCGGATGTCTACATCCTCATTCTACCCCTGGTAGCGATCTCGCACCTACAACTCAGCAAAGCGAAGAAGATTGGTGTTGCTACCATGTTTTCGACTGGTATTGTGTAAGGCAAAAGTGCTTGAGTACTGGGAGTTCAAGCTGACCACCTCCACAGTTGCTGTGTTGCTTCGTCTCTGTCCGTGTACTTCCAACATCGAGTATACGTTGATCAATCCGACTTCACTTATTACGTAGTGTTCGTCTACTTGACCTATACCTTGGAGATGTGCGTCGGCATCTCCACTAGCTGTATGCCCTCGCTAGCCCGGCTGCACAAAGATAAGACGGGTGCGAAGCTGAGCAAGATTACATCTTCGCTGAGGTCGCCTTTCTCAAGTTTTCGCAAGTCCATGGGTTCTTCGAATCGCACCGACTCAACAGGATCACTCTTTGGGAAGCACTCGAAATCAAGCTCCTTCTCATCTTCTGAGAGTGGTTCGGAGCGAGGGTTACAGTTGTCTGGGAACGATCGGGAGCACTGCGGACATACGCTTACAGCCGATCAGAAGCTCAATAAAGCTTCATCTGATGGTCAAATTCATCGCAGCGTGGCCATCAGCCAAACAGTAGCTGTAGCATCTTCCGCAGGACCGAGCTCAGATATGTGGGACAAGAACTATCCCTGAGACTGCTGTTGGTAGACACACAGCTAACAGCTGCTTTGGCTCTCATGAAATTGAAAAGGTGGATGCAAGCTTTGAGATCTCAAAATCATGTGAGGCATCAAGTTCTGATGCCCACTTTACCTGCGATATATTATAACTTCTAAAGACTACAATGCTATTTGTGCCTCGTCAGCCTCTTATGCCAACTGAGAGACAGGGTCTGCTTTGTTCTCTGACTTCATAATCCTTCCGCAATGTACATATTAACGATGGCATCCGCTTGAGTTGGATCAAGCACGATATACAGTAATATGTTGTAGGATCTTGACTATAACGAAAACACAGCAACTTCTGTCATGGTCCCGCATAGAGACGTTCAAGATCGCCAGCATCAAATGTGAGTGGAGCTCAGCAGCACCTTCCCGTTACGGTTAATCATCACGATCAGCCCGTGCATGGGTGCCCTGAACGGCTTAGACCTTTCACATAAGCGCTGTTCAATCTATTTTTAGATCTGGGTTAATGAAATCCACGAACCGGACAACGATAAGAAAGCCTGGCGGCATACCTTTCTTTGAGCATGCTTGAGTCAACGTGATGCAGTGAGGCTGACAGCTCGACTCAATGGTCCCCGATGGCGTACGTCCAGATTGTAAGGATTGTGCGGCCCGCAGCGACCACATTCGGTATCCGGGAAACCAAAGCTTGAATTGCCTGCTTATGATGTCCAGGGCCATACTCGAAGAAGCCATCAGGACCTGTGGAAACCCGAGAGGTCGGCCTTCATCCTTGCAAGCATCGCAGTGAAACTATACACGTCGGTTGACGATATTTTCAAGGTGCGTACTGGCTTGCTCAATGGATCATACGAATTCTGATGCTTGTAAGCACATTTCCGATCTCCCGGTGCACCGTCAGACTGACATGTGGTATCTGTATTCTACTTGATAAGCGAGATACACTCAGCTCGGCTATCTTGAGCGGTCAGCATATCTCTGCTCGGCATCTCGGGGTCCCGACAAATTACATACTGATACGCACGAAGTCTAACTGCTAGTGATTCACCATGAACAGAAGCGCCACACATCGGCAATGCCAACTGGACCGATAGACTATCGAGCTGTAGATTTGGCTAACCGTGGAACATCAGGCCAGCCAGCTGGCCTTCGGTCCCCGTGATCAAGCGCTGTCAATGCAGCTTTGAGTGGCGGAGTTCGATAGACCTCAGACCCTAGCAGCGTTCTAGATGCAGAGATGAACCAAACATGGTCTCAGTAATAAAGCCAGCTGCGGATGGCTACGTACATTGGCAATCGATCTTCGTAGTCCTCTTTCTACAGATCATCTCTTTGCGCCGAGTCTTTCTCTTTACATTCTCTAAGCCGGCGCTATGAACAGTGAGATGCTCCAGACAGTTGCATTTGGTGTCGCCTGCGTGCTATACGCATACTTCGGCCTGGGCCTTGACACAATCGTATGTTGCAGTAGTGGGCACTCCAGAAGTACTTGGAGATGGAGAGTATGCTAAACAGACGCCAGATAATCAAGGAAGTTAGTCTCTCGACTCCCCTCAAGCTTGTCAGAAAGACAAGGACTGTACTTCGTGACTTTGTAAGTCTATCCACATATCGTGCAACTTCATGTTGCTAACGACACAACGCCAAAGCGTTCCGCCAAATACTACAAACCATGGAACACAACAAAACCTATCATCGTGTCGAGCAAGAAACAAATCGCGGAGCTTAGTGAAGCCTCTGTTCTGTCCCAGAGAGCAGTGTATGCTGATGTACGTTCTTGTTGGTATCGTACCCGCGCTACGGCTGACCACAATTAGATGTTTGGCTTCAAGCATACGCTGAACAACTTCAATCACAACGAAGTCGCACAAGTGAAGTCAAGACTCCTGGGTAGACTCCTACAGGTCCAAGGCGTCAACCACCTACCCAAGGTCTTTCCATATTTGACAAAACGCGCGGCGCAAAGCCTTAACGAACAGATCGCGACAGGCAAGACACTTCAAGATGGCAGCATATCGCTCCCCGTAGCTTGTACAGTTCGCACCATGGCCTCGAGGATCATGGGTGTCTTGTTCTTTGGAGAGACACTATCATCCGATCCCATATTCGCCGACGCTCTGCTACGGCATCCCAAGGAGATGGTGTCGTGCATGGCGGCTTTCCAGATCACACCCTCTTTTCTTTCTTCGTGAGTTTTCCGGCCTTCGGGATAATAACGTGAATAATCGTGCTGACGGGTCTTGAGACTGGTACACGGCGTAATCACCAAGGGCGGTGAAGCGCAAGACATCATCCTTAAGCGATTAGCTCACATCATGGGTGTTGGACGGGACACCTGGAATGAGGATACTTCTCTGAAAGAGGTATGGTCCAAGCAGAGGTTTCTCGTCTCTTGAATGCAGTCAGCTGACTCAGGATGCAGCTTACATTTGCCTGGAACATCTCCTCACTGACCTCCGAAAGCGAATACTGGCAAGGTCCTGATCATTGCGCCCAGACGCTTCTTGGGGTTTGGTTTGCAGCCGCGCATCAGCCATGGATGAACCTCGACTTCATCATGCTGCAGCTGTGTCAGCGTCCGGAGATCCAAGACGCACTGAAAGAAGAGATTGGAACGCTCGAAGGACTTACGTATGACAAGCTGATGGGCCTTCCATTATTGGACAGCTTCATCAAGGAGACTGTGCGTCTGCATCCTCTGGACACTCTAGCCGTCCGCAGGAAAGCACTACAGCCTTACACGTTCACTTCCGGAGCTCCGCACGTCCCTGCCGGTGCCACAGTTGCGGTCTCTTCCTACGATCAGATGCACGATAGCAACCACTATCCATCACCTAATGAGTTCCGGCCTCGGCGATTCATTGATACCGAGTCGCCACTCCGAGGTGCGAAGTTTACTGAAGTCTCGGAGAAGTTCCCTGTGTGGGGATATGGATCGCTTGCATGGTGAGTTTCTCCTACTTGTACACCTGTGTGACAAGCAAGAGGCTAACACTGACATCCGTGTAGTCCCGGGAGATTCCATGCAAGCATAGTGATGAAGCTTGTCATTGCACACATCGTTATGCGCTACAGAATGAGACTCGAGGATGAAAAGGCGAAGACATTGTGGAGCTGGGAGACATTCATCATGCCGTACGAATCTACAAGATTCACCCTCGAGGAGCGAACATCACGAAAACGTTCTGATAGTGGCGTGGCATAGACAAGCACTGTTCGATTCGACAAATATTGGCTCGTGGGATGCAGTTCGGATTGTTGTCGAACGAAAAAAACCGGATAGAGACGTCGTAACGAAGAATGAGCGTGTACATGTCGCGCACGTTTCCACACAATGTCTCCGACCGGATTGGTTGCAAGTTACAAAGCACTTGTATCCTCTAGGAGTCCTGAGTTATCGCAGCCGAGCCAGGAATCGACACCGAATGCTTCCCTTAATCATCGAAAGTTCAAAGCTTACATCCACATCTCCTGCTTATATGAGATGCACATCACATCCAATACCATTAACTGTTATTTATCCGTACACTTATCGATTCAAGATATGATTGGTCGTGATAATAGCTGTAATGTAGCCCAAAAACGTCAGTAAGAGCAAAACACATGCCTACTTTCATGGAAGCTGCTCCTCCCTTTCAACATCTATTACACGAATCTCCAACCCCTCTCAACACCACTGTGTTCAGACCATCCCTCAGCCTCATCAAGCTTCTTGTTCAGCCTGATCGCCCTCAGCTTGATCAGTGCCGAGCTGACGATGCAGGCTAGGCATCCGAACAAGACCAACCCACCACCGAGACGGTAGTACGGTTCCTGGCTTGTGGGAAAGAAATAAGGGCTAAACCAATGGCTGACCTGGCTGATACAGTTTGCGATAGCAACCAGTGCGGCCTTCTTACTCCTCGGCGCCGGCACCAGCGTTGTCTCCCAGCTGAGCTGCAAATTTAGTCCAGAGTAGGTGCCGCTGATGAGCAGGATGAGACCGAAGTAGCGCGCGCCAACATTCAGGGTGCCGATTAGCATGCTCGCGCCGGCTGCACTGAAGACGATGGGAATTGCAATGTGATAGAAGGACTTTGGAAGCGGCCGGATGTGTATGCAAGACCGCAGGCGACGGCGTATGCGATAGCGTAGGGTGGGGCTTGAACGAGGTAGGTAGTGAGTGTGTCGAATTTGAATGTTTTCATGATCTTTGGAGGCTATCAGCTGTGTGTTCGAATACTGAGAAGTATTGCAGACTCACTGAAGGCATGAAATCCTTGAAGCTTTGCGCAGTGACCAACGCAAAGTGCATGAGGCAGAAGTACCAAGTGAACGGATCTTTGGCAGCCCCCTTGAGGCCATCCCAGGTGCCTCCGGCTTCTTCGTATTGGCCACCGTTCGAGATCTGAACACGATGCTGAGCCATCTCAGTCTCCTCAGTCGATAGCCAGCTAGTGTTGTGTGGCCATGAGGGGAGCAAGAAGTAGCCAGCGGCCGCCACGACGATGGACGCGGCGCCTTCAATGATGAAGAACCACTGCCAAGCGTGGAGGCCAAGAACTTCGTCCATGTTCGTAAGGATACCGGCAGCGAGGAAACCGGACAGAATGTTAGACATAGTATTGCCTGCGTGCCAAATAGCCATGCGCATTGGGTTCTCTTCCTTCGTGTACCACGAAGATGTCACTGAGTGCGCGTTAGCTTGAGTCAAAGGACTGTGGGCTTTCTGTCATTAGACTTACTAAGTGTAATACCGGGGAAGAATGGAGCTTCGGAGAGACCGATGAAGAAGCGGCATACTGCGAAGCCAACACCGCTGGTCATAGCCGACATGCAGATTGTGCCAATGCTCCAGCCCATCATCATCGAAGGCAGCAACCAGCGTGGATCTGCTTTTGCAAGCCAGTCCAGCTAGCGCAGCTAGCGAAGAGGAATCAGACGTCAGCACACCAGATTCCTCCCTGTATGCCCAAGAGAGGACTGTAAGAATTCATCATGCATCTGGCGCTATCGATGTCGGTGTTGTGGCTGCTTGTTCAGAGGAGTGGGCTGTTGTGGAACGATGTAGTGTGTCGAGAACAGCGAGGAGGCTTTTCGACGGGACGGTGTACTACTATCAATAAATGCGCTGAATAGAGCTTCCTACTTCCAATCTTCGGACTGCAGTACCCGTGCGCGCACTGTAATTTGTCAATCGATACCTTTAATATCTTCAGGAAGCAAAGTAGCACCTGTTGCGACGGGCAAGATACAACAGTGAAGATCCAATGATGTGGAGGAAGGTGATTTTGTTTATCCAGTAGCCGTAGTATTAAAAGCATTTGCGTAACACCGCGCACGTAAGACAATCCAGCTGCTCGCACATATCCAGATATCCATGTATCCAGATCAACAATATTACCCCATCCCCCTCTACGCATTCCATCTACTCCGCCTTCCTAGCCCTCGCCTTCTTCCCACCCTTCGCCTGCACCACAGTCTTCGGCACAACACCCCTCGCATACATCTTCCCAAAGCGCTCGACCTCCTTCGTCAAACTACTGTGACTTCTCTCTGGCCTCCTGACACCACCGACTTCCAGCACTCTGCCCTCGAAAGCCCTGTTGAACTCCTTAACGAATCTCTTCCACCCACCTGTCGGTTTGCCATCTGTCAGATGCGCAAGGATCCATTCTCGCTCCTCCTTGACGTATGGTTCGACGACTTCGCGGAAGCGGACAGGCGTGTTGCGGCGGATCTGCTGTACTGTGCGCTTGTTCAGCGTGGTTATGGCTTCTTGGTTGTTCCAGTCGCAGGGTGGCGGGTTGAGGAAGATGCGCTGGCGGTGTTGTTTGTCGGTCAGCTTGATGATGAGTTTGCGCTTTTGGTCGGATGCGATGCCAGAGGGAAGAAGCTCGTAGCGGCCGGGGACGAATTGTGTGCTGGGTGTGTTAGCACCAAGGTTGATGTTGGAGGGAGGAAGAACTTACAACTCTGGCTCTGTGGTGAAGTCGGTCGGGTTGGAGTGGTCCGTTGCAAGGGAGCCCCACTTCACATTGCGGAAGAGGTGTGGTTTGTTGGTGTCTTTGACGCTGCCAGGCAAGTCGTCAGCATCGCTGTCATAGTATTCAGAGCCGGCCTTGGGCGCGGCGGCGATCAGTCTCGCGTGTTCGGGGTTGGCGGGATCGAGGATACGCTCAGAGCGTTTGAGTACGTTGCTGTAAAGTACAAGCTGGTTGTCAGGAGTTAACCTCGGGATGTCTTCGTCGCTGGGATCGAACATTGCGTCATCATCGTCGTTGAAATCGCTGTCATCGTGTGTGATCTTCACCCTCTTGGCTTTCCGTGAGCTGGTGCGCGCAGCTGACTTCTCCACCGTTGGCCTGACCGCCTTTCTCGGGGGCGGCATGATGTCGATTTCAGAGTCGGTGTCGAAGTCATCGTCACAAGGTGCTTCGACTGATGTGCGCTTGCAAGTGGATGAGCTATATGATCTAGCTGAAGTGAGGTCGGTTTGGTGAACTGGTGCTCTGAGGGCAGCCTGAATACCGCGCAACTTTAGTTTGAGTCCAGAACTGAATGAGTTAGGGGGTGACGAGCTGATGGCGATCTGCTGTTGGAAGGTAAGACGTTCATTCTCTGGGGTCGCAGCGCGAGGCGTGAGAAGCAGCTTCAGGGGTGGTGAGCGGTAGGATGAAGATGATCCCTCGTCTGTGATACTTCCTGCTGTTCATGTGTCAGCTTGAAACCTTGCATATATCCAATAGACTCACAAACTGCTGTGTCCTGGCCGGTGCGCTGGCTGTTGTTGACACCGGTGCTGCTCGACTTTGCTAGAGTGGTCGGAGAAGGCGTCTCCAATTTGTGCGAGAGCGGTGACTGAGTCTCATTCTTAACTGGCGTGGTAAAGCTAGGTGAAACATCGACGTTACAAGAGTTCAGCACCTGCGCCTGAGCACTCATGCTGGTCTGGGGAGCGATTGCTCGGTAGTCGTTGGAGGCCATCGCACTGGTCGAAATCGATCCTATACAAAGAAGTCGTACAATAAGAAGCGCTACGTTGCAAAGCAGTGTGCTGCAGGAGAAGATCTTAATGTACAATTGACGCGTGCGCGTGATGACAGTGGCCGTACACAAGAGAGGAAGGCTGGAGTGTGTGTCAAGCTGGAAGATGGGCGAAGTGAAGGGTGGACAAAATAAAGTGGCTGTAGAGTGCGTCGGCACTGCTGTTGTTCCGGCCATATTGATTGTTCAGGTCGTCTTCACCGTGAAGAGTGGCTGATGTGGGCGGAGCAGGTCGAGGTGAAAGCGTCTTCTGATCTGGGACAACAGAGGCCAGCGTCAGTGTCTGTGCACCGAGACTGGATAGTCGGCCGAAAATCCAATAGACTAAATCTTGGAAATCAGCACGAATGATTAACCTCTGTTGGTACCTCTTGGTAGTGAAAGCTCAGATGCCGCCTTGCCATCCTGCTTCTGATATCGTTGTCTGATAATATGGTGGGCGTTTGAAAGATGTGTGCAGCGGAAACACACTGTTTTGGAACGACATGAGGTTTGAATAGAATTGTGCCTTCCTGAAGCTCGATGTATGACTGAGATCGATAGGTTGAGTGAAAGCTAGGCAAGGAGGGTACAATAAGAAGCATTGTTGAGGACATTGCGCTAGTCGTAACGCGTGTTGTAACTGGAAAACAACAAACACAGCGAACCAAGCAAGTGCGACTGAGCATTTCATGCATTAAAGGGCATCAGGTTATATGACTCAAGCAAAAGTGGGCTTACTCTAGGATCTCAAACCCAACAAAGTCGGGCGCCCAGCTTGTAGCGTTGCCAAAGCCACCGAGCACAACCGTGTTGTTTGCACCTTCGACAAAGCCATCGACTTCGATAGTAAGGCGTCCACTCTCCTCCCAGTCGCCTCCTGAAAGCGGGAAAGCCCATCTCTTTGCTGCACCGCCGTTGACTGCGATAGTCGCGTTTCTTGCGTTGTCGCCCCACTCCCATGCTGTAGTAAAGGCGTAGTCATAATTGACGAAATCCACGCCGAGGGTCTGCTTGCCGGACCCGGAGGCTGCAACGTTTGTGAACGTGGCGCTAGAGCCGAGTGCAATGTTGCCGACCTTTGAGCCTGTGGGCAGACAGGTGCCGGAGGAGCAGGAGACAATCTCGGCCGAGCCAGAAAGCGTAGCGTTCGAGGCAGAGTGGTAGCCTGTGGATTTGAGAGGCTCGGCTGTTGTGGCGTTTGAGATGAGCCAGAGGCGGAGCTCATGGCCAGCAAGATCAAGTTTTTGGGGTCCCTCGACTAAACCAAGGTCCTTTGCTGCCCACACATCACGCACCTGAGCGGAGCCAATACCGAGAGATGCAAGGTCAACTTCCACACTCTGAGAGTGATTCCTCCAGTTTGCGACACCAAGGATCTGGCGGGTGCCGGAAAGCTCGCCAAGCCAGATGTCGTACTCTTCCTCGGTGTAGCGGCGGACAAGCTGGGCTTGCTTCGCTAGCGGGTCCTGGTTCAATGCAATCACTTCCTTGTTTGACATGATATCCAAAGAGTGCTTGTTCAGTTTGTCTGGATCAACGGCTGCGCCAATGATCAAAGGCGATTTGTTGATGGCCCACATGCCGAAGTGGAAGCGCTCTTCTTCCTCAGATAATGCGTTGAGGCCAACGATTAGCATATCCATATCCGCGAACGCACCGACCGTGGTGTGTCTGAAGTAAGGCACGACCTGGTTCGTGATTCGCCAGATACTGCGCCATGCATTGTAGATATCGTTGCTGATTCTCCATGAATTACCAATCTTCGAAGCCCATTCACCAGTGTCTGTACCGATACCCCATTGGCAGACATAGTACTGGATGTCACGATCTACTGCATCTAATTCGGCGGCCATGTGCTGGAAGCGTGCTGGAGATTGCGATTCGGCTGAGGAAGAGTCAACCATTGTGGTGTTTGACGTAGAGTAGCAGTTATCATATCTAGTTTCTGGTCAGTCGTACTATCAACAAGGTCGACAAGTATTTTCGTACTTCAGACTGTCACCACCCCACTCAGCGAAGCTCTCAGCATCAAGTTGCTCGTGGCCCAGACTTGCCGGGAGGTCTGTACTTCCACACTGAAGGTAACCTGCGCCAGAGTAGAGACCGAAGTCAAGCCCAAGGTTGTGGATGTAGTCACCCAAGGCCTTGCCACCAGATGGGAATAAAGTCTCGTTCCATTGTAGCTTGCCTTCTGGACTGCGATCTCTTGACGGCCACCCACAGTCGACGGTGATGAAGTTGTAACCGAGTTTGTCGAGACCCAGAGCGATTAGACCGTCGGTGCTGTGCTTGATCTTTTCTTCGGAAGGGGAGCAGCTGTAGCTATTGTACGAATTCCATCCCATGGGAGGTGTGGGCGAACGGACGGTCTTTGCCAATGCCGGCGCGGCTAAGGCTGCCAAAAGTATGAGTGAGAGTGCCATGATCGATTGACCTATTGTTTTCCGAGCGTGCCGCTGCAGCGGTTCCAGGCTGGTGCTGTGTTCATAGCTCTTATACCGTTTGTCAGCTTGGCAGCGTCACCCCAGGTTTTCTTGCGTAACACCACGGGCAACGGCTAAAGTCGCCGCGGGGGAAGTCAAGACTTTTAGGACCATCTCTTTCCTCTAAAGCGTTCGCCGTAATCGTGTTCAGGACGATCAGTCCCGTGTTTAGTTGAGCGCATGTGGAAGGTAACGTCCGTCAGGCCTGGGGAATCATCAGGGGTGCGCCGGAGTCAAACCCACGATGGTGACAACGGCCCGCGTCTAGCGAAGATCTTCCCCGCATCGGAGGAAAGATACCACGATGAAGCGATGAGGAATTGTTCCGTTTCGCTGCTGTTGTCCATAGAAAGGTGGTGGAGGAGCCGGTGCATAGCCGAGCATGGACTTTGAGCGACGTCATCGGCATCTTCGCCGAGAACGCAGGAACATCTTCTACCAACATCACTATGTTGCTACCACTAGCATCTACCTAATTCCGCTGCCGACCAAAGCTGCTGGAGACTCAGCCTTCGACAGGGCTGACTGTGATGTATAGAAAAGAAGAACATACTGTTACAGAGCTTTATACGTTCCAAGACGTGGAGCCGCCAACCATGGCATACTTTGTGCGTAGATTTGGGCGCTGGGCTTATGCAATCTTCTTCGGAAAACTCAAGCAGAACGGCGCGCAAGCATGCGTTGAAAATTGGTGGTCTTTAGCAGAGAAGAGAACATATATTCTGACCCTCGACAGCTGATTCTAATCATGTCAATCTGGAAGGCGTTCCGAGCAGACAGCAAAACCTATACGATTCGAAGCTGAGTTTCAGGACGTCATATGCAGGTGTGCTTTGGGATTTGACTGGAAGGGATGAGGGCAAAAGAGTATTTGGTCAGAGTTCAGGTCGAGGTAGAGCCTTGTAGCCCTGAAAGTCCGCGAAAAACGGTCATCGACTTACTTGTGAGGATCTTGCATAAGGTACCCACGCCAGAGCTCTGGAAAAAGGAAATGTCGTGCCATCGAAGAACATAGCCCTTCTCGTTTTCAGACGAGATTTCAATAGTCTCGAAGTCTAGGTCCCTGAATCCGAATCCTATTCCCAAGAAATCAGCAAAGCTCTGCTCATGGTTGAGTGACCCGTAACGCAATCCTCGAAACTTACATTGCGGAGACTCATAGCGCCGACTAGCGTGACTGATAGCTGTTGCAAGGTGTACTGAAAGTACGGATACTGTACGCTACGGAAATGAGTGTCCCACATGTGGCTGCTCCTATGGTGGGGTTTCAGAATTGTCAAGTCCGCAGCGCAGAATATCGTGCCCTCTGAACATCTGAGCAAGCTTTGAGGATAATCCAGCTCAATGGACATAGATGAATCCGCCATGTACGGCCGTTATCACACTGATATGCGATCATCAATCAGGTCATAATGCAGCAGAACGATGGAGGGGCTTTGTGTTATGTAAAGACGCAATATTGATGGGCAGTACGGCGACAAGGCTCAAGCATCACTGCCATTTAGAGTGACTTGTGTTGTTCAAAGATCTATTGGACCTGTCGACTAACAACCGTAAGATCTACTCCTTGTCATATCCATCATCCACATCATGCACCGTCCGCCATACATGTACCATCATTACCCTTTCGGTAAACAATCGCGGATCGAACGTAAGCCAGCCAGGTGTGTAACAGCTGCTGTGAGGTATCATACTGGGAAATCCATCAATCCACCCATATCGTGTCGCTGTCATCGCGGACTCATCCATCTATGATACAAAACAAATTAAGGAACCATCGAAAACCCAACTCAGTAGATCGAGATTGGGGTGACATACCAGCATCCAGCTAAGGAGTGGCAGTCGAGAGAAGGGGGACCGCGTCGAAATCGTCAGAACTTTTGGGTGCATTCGTGAATCCGTCCGCCATCGTGAGAAACCGTGAACCGTGCGCCGTTCGCCGTTAAGAAACTGTTGTAACCATCGCGGGTCGCTGTCGATCAAGAGTGATACGGAGCGAGTCCTACTCAGTAGCAACTAGAAGAATTTAAGCCTTAGCCTCTTCCTTAGTCTCCTCCTTGGGTGCCTCCTTCTCGCCCTCACCGTCCTTATTCTTGACGTATTCGTCGTAGACGCTCATGGCCTCGTCGACCTTGGCACGGAGAGCAGATTCGTCAGAAGTGCTGCGAAAGTTAGCAATTGAATCGTTAGGATGATGTGAGGATACGTACAGGTTGATGAGCTCGCTGTTGTCCATCTCGAGGAGCATACCGGTGATCTTGCCAGCAAGCTCGGGCTGCATCTCGTGGATCTTGGGGTAAAGAGCCTCACCAAGCATCTGCTTCTGCTGACCGGCAGGAGCCTGGTTGAGAACGTTCAGGTCGATGCCAGCGGGGCGACCCTGAGGGAAGCCAGCCTGAGCACCCTGACCGGGGCGGCCGTTAGGACCACCGCGACCACCCTGAGGGAAGCCCTGACCACCGCGCATGGCAGGAGCCATCTGACCCTGAGGCATGCCGGGCATACCGGGCAAGGGGCCAGCACCGCGACCGCCGCGACCACCCATAGCCTGCTGAGCCTGAGCGGCGAGCTGCATGTACTGAGGAGTCATGTAAGGAGCGGGGAAACCACCGGGAGCCATGCCGGGAGGCATGTACATAGGAGGCATCTGCTGGGGGCCGCCACGGCCGCCCTGCTGGGGCATGCCACCGGGGAAGCCACCACGACCGCTCTGCTGACCGGGAGGGAAGGGCATCTGGCCACGACCACCGGGAGGGAACATCATAGGCTGGCCAGGAGCGACGAACATCTGGGGCATGCCGCCGAACTGCTGCTGCTGTTGCTGCTGCATTCGGAGCTGGTTGCGGGCCTGGATGGTGGCCTCGAGCTGGTTCTTACGGACATCCTTGCGCTGAGCAAGAGCGACGTAGAGGGGCTTGCCATCGAACATGCGCTGGTTCATGTCGGTGACGGCCTTGGTGGCCTCATCGGGGTTGCTGAAGCAGACGAAACCGAAGCCCTTGCTCTTGCCGAGGATCTTCTTCTCGCCCTTGATGGTGACCTTGTCGCCAGCCTTGGTGGAGTCATCCTTCTTCTCATCAGATGACTCGTCCTTCTTCTCCTCGGTCTCCTCCTTATCGTCGGTCTTCTCCTCAGCATCAGCCGTCTTCTCCTCAGAGTCGGACTCAGCCTTGGCGCCCTCGGCGGGAACGGCGTCGCGCATGACCTTGGCGGAAGTGATAGTACCGAAGGGGGTGAACATCTCACGGAGCTTCTCATCGTCGACCTCGTCGCCGAGGTTCTTGATGTAGAGGTTGACGCCCTGGTACTTGGACTGCTTCTCAAGACGAGCAGCCTCGTACTGCTTGCGGAGCTCCTCCTCACGTTCGTGCTTCTTCTGGGCACGGCCGACGTAGAGCTTCTGGCCCTTGAAGTCGGTGTCGTTCAGAGCCTCAACGGCGGCGGAGGCAGACTCGTGCTTGATGTAGTTGACGAAACCGAAACCACGGCTCTTGCCCTGGTCGTCTCTTGCGATGGAGGCGGAGGTGATATCTCCGTGCTTCTCGAAGAGCTCACGGAACTCTTCGTCGGTAACATCGAGGTCAATGTTCTTGACGTAGATGTTGGTGAAGTTGGCCTTCATCTCCTCGAACTTGCTCATGCGCTCCTTCTTGGGGATGTGGTGGCCGACGAAGACCTTCTTCTCGTTCAGAAGCATGCCGTTAACGTGCTTGATGGCGTTGTTGGCGGCCTCGGCGGTCTCGTAGTGGACGAATCCGTAGCCCTTGGAGTTGCCCATCTCGTCCTGAGCAACCTTGCAAGACAGGATGTTGCCGAAGGCGGCGAAGGTGTCGTGAAGAGCCTTGTTGTCAATGGCGTGGTCAAGGTTCTTGATGAAGACGTTGCCCTGACCAGTCTTGCGCAGAGCGGGGTCACGCTGGGACCACATGATGCGGCAAGGCTTTCCCTTGATAACGGTGTAGTTCAGCTCCTCGAGGGCCTTCTCGCCGTCCTCAGAGCTGTTGTAGTTAACATAGGCGTAACCGAGCGAGCGACGGGTGACGGCGTCACGGCAGACACGGATAGAGGCGACCTGGCCAATCGAGGAGAACAGCTCGAAGAGCATGGCCTCGGTGACGGAGGGGTCGAGCTCGCCGACATAGAGGGAAGCAGAGTTCTGGTGGGCCTGCTGGGCAGTGGGGGTAGGAGCCTCGCCCTGGGCGGCGGGGACTTGGGTGTTGACCTCAGCGCCGTTGGCGTTGGCGGCAGCGTCCTGGACGGGAGAGGCGGCGTTGGCGACTTCAGACATGGTGAGTATCTGCGTGGTGTGTTAGTGGCGGTGTGCTGTGAATTTTGCGGGAAGGTGCAGGGTGCGCATGTGCAGGTGCGCTCGCTTCTCCAGAAAAGTTTGGACTCACCTGCGCGTCAGACGACTTGCGACGAGAAGCTGAGTGGTGTAAAGAGGTCCTGATAGAGACCTAGTGAGCGGACAGGCGAGTGCGCTGCTTTCCTTCTACTTGCGACGTGCGGTCGTGAAAGGGAAAGTCGCTCGACAACGGTGGAGGGGTTGACGAAGCGGGCGGGTGCGTCGCACGGGATTTTTTTGTAGTTTTCTGGATTTTTTTGTTTCTTTTCTGTTATGTGACGATCCGCGTGAGGCGACCGGGACTTTGGAGAGCTTTGTGTGTGGTGGTGGGAAACGGTAAGAGGTTGGAGGGCACGCTGTAGTTTTAGGTGGGATATTTTCTGTGAGGGCCGTCAGTGCTTGCCGCTAGCTGCATTGGGGGTTGGCGGTGAACGAACGAGCCTTCCTGGCACCGAGCGAATGGGAGTTGCACTGAACAAAAATTCGCACTGACGTCAAATCGCGGAAGGCGAGCACCAAAGACGAGGATTAACTTTTCGTATTGTTTGCTACTGTCTCGGGAGGCGCACAGAGGCACACCAGCCCTTGCGAAACGGCGTCCCTGCAGCCGGTGACCACCACATGTCAGACGCTTTCGGTGACGATAAGCAGCCACATTGTACGCTCAATACGCGCTAGGTACATCGCAGAAGCATATACTACCCAGACTGTAGCCATCAAGAAGAGCCCTGGAGGGCCCCAAGGTCTTGATTCATTTCACTGGTGGTGGCGTGATGATGGTTGAAGGCAGCATTCACATGTGAAGGCAGGCCCAGGATTTCAGGTGTCAAGGCGGCTCCCATATCGCATCAAAGTCGGTCACAGCACGTAGGATCTTTGTGTTCTCCAGCAGCGCTATCACGCAAGTGATCTGGATTCTCTCCTAGTTGTGTTCATGTTTCGGTTGCATAAGAGGGCAGCTGTCAAAGCGAAAAGAACAATGCAAACGCCCTGCAAACGTCTCAATTCAACACATTCACAAACGACAGCTAAAGATGGGTATCTGTGCTTAAATCCAACAAAGAACCAAACGAATGTGCAATCCGCCCACACTACTCGCTCAAACTATCGTCCCAGCCTCCTTGCTCAGTGAGAAACTCCTCGACCTTTGTCTTGCACTCTTTCAAGCCCTGCCCAAGCGCTTCATTCCACTGGCTTTCTACAAGGCCAACCTTCTCTTTCAGATCGTCTGTCAAGCGTTGTTCTTCGTCTGCCCTGATGGCTTTCATCTCGAGGTCTACGCTCGCCAGGTCTTCGCCTTCCAGCAGCCTCTGTGTCTCTAGAAGGCGCGAGCCAGCGGTCATGACGGCTGTCTTGACCTCGTGCAGCAGACATAGAAGGTTGATCTGGGACTCAATGAACTGATACGCCGAGCGACCTGCATGTGCAAGGAGGGTGTACAGGTACTGCAGCGGAAAGTCGTGGTACGCTGGGTTCTCGCTGTACTCCTGGGGCGGGATCAAGATGCCGAAACCGTCGAGTCGGTGCGGCACTTTCTGCACGATCGCCAACAAGCCGGGTGCGATGTCCCAGAAGGCTGAGAGCTGTGTCTCGACACCACGCGTGACGTTGCGCTCGATGACCTCCAGGAACTCCTCGTAGCGCTTGAGAATCTCCTTCTCGAAAGTGACCTTCCGATCTTGCGCGTCGCGGCGGAAGAAGTCGGATGCCTCTTTGACTTTCTGGTCGTTCTTGGCCTGTACGTAGGGCAATACAATGATGTCTCGATACAGGTCATTACGTTCATTCTCGAGTTCAAACAACTCTTTGTGCAGCTGCTCGCGGAGCTCGAACAACCACTTCAACAGTGTCAGCATCTCCAGCAGTTCCGGTTTTTCATCGCCTTCCTCTTGCGTCTGATTTGGATTCGACTCTTGTGCTGCTGTGGATAATCGACCCTTTAGGTGTTCGATCGATGCCGTCACCTTCGTGATTCGCTCGCAGAACATTGCATGAAGCGTGTTCGCGACCTCGGCTTGAAATGTATCGAAGATGTTTTGTACCACATCCTGCGCACGCTGGTGTTCGCGGGCTTCAAACTCTGCGTCGGCCTTGGCAGCATCCTGAAAGCTCATTTGGCCATTTCGAAGGTTCTCTTGGATGTTGTACCGAATCTCCGCCCGACGAGTGTTCAGCGATGCGTTCTCCGTTTCCTTCCGTGCCTCTGTCTTCGTCTGAAAGTTTGCCTTGGTTGTCTTCACCTCTCCAAGGTCAGTCAGTGTTCGAAGGCTACTGCGGATGGAGGCTAGATCAGGATGATTGTTGTTGACGGCAGGGTGATGACGTGGGTATGGCGGCGGTAATGTGACAAGTCGAGACACGTCGAGCTTGTGAGGATCTACAGCTGGTGGAGTTGGTGCGGCAAAGTAATCGTACGAGGCCGGTTGCTTTCCTTTGCTGTCGTGAGCACCAACCTTTTCAGGTGGGTACTCGTCCGCTCCGTACGCTACTGTTCGGCTGCTTGAGTCGGCTCGGTAGTGCTTGGGTATCAGCTGGGTCTGCCCATCGCGATGAAGGTTGTCTTGTGTCTCCATCACCAGACCCATATACTTTGACTCTCTTTTGCTTCTCTCCAGCCTTCGGCCTCCAACACCCTGCGAGCCATCATCACTTTCCCACCAACGACTTGCAGAACGCCCCCTCGAGTCTTCCTCATCTGGTATTGTACTCATTGCCATGCTAGGGATTGGCGACAGCGAAGGATGATAGTTATTAGCCCAAGAAGCATCGCGAGCACGTTGACTTGAAGCGCTAGCAGGCGACGCAGGCTCAGTATGTGGCGTGAACTGTCCTCGGGAGGAAGCTGGACTTGCAGCTGTTGTTGGCTCCGATGGCCGTGTCTCAGGTGATTCGCCGGACACGGATCCAGAGCGCTTGCTTCTTGGGTAAGAGGGCGTAACTTGCGCGCTAGGAGTGATAGCTCTTCGTCCAGAACTCTTATTCGAACGCCAAAGATCTCTCGTTAGATCCATAACTTCACCAGCCATAGCATCAAAAGCGCCAGAATACCGGTCTCGACGATACCTTGACTCCATGACTATGAACTCAGCGAAGAGCTCCAGTCTTTCCTCGTCATTTTCAGCATGCATCTCTTTCTCGATAAAGGCTCGATGTCGTTCGATCGCTGCTTGAGCAAAGACCTCTCGATCTGTCGGTCTCGGAGTGCGGAGTGCCGGATCATGTGGTGTGGAGGTAGAGTGCATCGAAGCTTGCGACACTGAGCGGTTCGCAACCCCTGATGGAGTGGTCAGAGCTCTCTCGTCCTCTGTAGAATGTGGTGGAGGTGTAGGAAGAGCAATGGCAGGGAAGGCTACCGGTGCTTTCTGAGAGAGGTGTTCCGTACCTGGCGAGAAAGGCGGCGTCGGTGCAGCACCAGACGCAGCCCGTGGGCCGGTGATGATGCGCGGTGTGGAATTGGCGGATCCTGGGTCATCGTACAGATGTGCACTTCTCGGTGATCGCAGTGCACCACCGCTTCGTGGGGTGTGTCTTGTTACAGCACCACGTCGCGACAGCCCACCATCAGCAGGCGAGGCCAGTTCTAGATTAGCTGGCTTCGCTGTGGAGATCTCAAGGTCATGTGCCCAGGGGTTGTTGCTTGGTTCAACACGCCGTTCACGAGCGGCACGGCTCTCTTCTCTGCGCTCGCGAATGCTACCTCGAGTACTGCCCTCTCGCCTGGAACGCGAAAGCGTGCTACCTGAGCCCGAATGAGAAGTCAATGAAGGTCCAGATACTGTCGACTCGCTCTCCGTTTCTGGAGGTGGTGCAGTATACTCCTGATGACGGCCAGCTTGTGAGCTTGTATCGACATGCAGGCCATGCGCTGCCGGTGACCGCGCGGGTGGTGGAACTGGGGCTGGAACTGGAGCTGGAACCTGAGATGGCTCATCCTCCCACCCCATAGGGGTCGGTGGGATGGGGCCCAGTGTAGATGCCCCTGGTCTGCGTGTCGGAGGCGCTGAAGGGTAGCCCGATGGACGATCTGAGTCGTAACCGGGTCCCACACTCTGCGACCTCGAATTACTCGGAGGAGGACCGGGTGGAGGTGGTGGCAGAGGCATGCCTAGACCCCAGCTCGACTGAAGGTTGGGCGGCGTCTCATCAATAGGCGTTCGAGTCTCCGTACCATGACCGAGGACGCCAGCAGATGCGGCTCTTCGAGAGTTCGGTGGTCTAATAGGCGACTGCGTATCGGCAGGAATCCACCGTCTGTCGAGTGGACTCGGCGTGTACTGTGCGAAGTTACGCTGCGACGCTGGCCCCGGGTCACCTCTCTGGAGCGCATCGTGCGTGCTCATGTGCAGCGACTCAATAGCACTCGGTGCAGGACTATGGTCATTGTTCCTGTTACGGAAGTTTGACAAGCTAAACTTGTTAGACAGCCCACGGGACGAAGACCTCTCCCGGCCAGGCACCACAGGTGGAGGTGCGAATTGGGTGTTCACTGGCGCTGCAGCCGAGCCGGACGGTATGGCTATCGAGACGGGTCGGTTGTGGAAGCTTCGAGCTGCGCGTGCGCCTGTGGGTGTGCTAGTCTGCGGTATAGGTGGAGGCGGGGGGTGGTTCTGAGGGTAGGCATGGCCGGGCGACGAGCTCAGAGCCTGCGATATGTTCTGGCTTGGGGCTTGTCCAGGCGTGTACGGCGGTGGTGGAGAGGGCATAGCATCCTCATGTCCAGTCAAGTCCTGAGCCCGTGTCGGATTGATCGACATCTGCGTCTGTGCCGGCGCATACTGCACGCCTGGTCGTGCATTCCCTCCTCTCCATTGCTGCGGGTTGTATGGAGCGGCCATTGGCGAGCTGGCTGCCGGCGACGGTGCATACGGCGAGGGCGTGTTGTTGACAAACGGGGAGAACGGGCTTAATGAGGTCGCGCTCGCCGGAGTCTGCAGATTGCCATGGGTCTGCGCAAAAGCAGTGCCTTGCGTGGTGATCCCCGGTCGCACGGCAGCAGCACGGCCAGGAGAGATGGGCTGCCCGTGTCGCGGCGTGGTCGCTGGTGGAGGAGGAGGCACCGCGGGATAGCTGTGTGAAGACATGCTTCACACCGTCTGTATGTATAAACGGGCCTGAACGCCCCAAAGCCTTCAGCGGCTCCAGCGTGCTGCACGACGAATCCTACTCGGTGTTCTGAGACCGTTCGTTCAACGCGTTGGGGCTTGCAGAGCCGTGTTTGTCACCTTCGAGTCGTCACACCAGGCCATGCACAGGAAACGGCCGCACCCCTGCAAGACTGGGCATGCTGTGGCCGTCGGAAGGAAGACGAGGCCGCATGGTGATGGGCAAGTCGAACGCTGGCTGTCCTATTCGCTCCGTTGCTCAGCACGAGAGAAGATCCGGGCGTTGGGAGAGAGGGTTGGCGTGAAGCTTGAGTTGCGCTCAGCGAATGAGAGGTGCAGCTGGGCTAGTCCACCCCAGGCGGGCGGCTATGTAAAGTCCAAGGTGGGATCATGCCAGTTCACGGACGTGGTACAGAGGCTCTGTCTTATCGATACTGAGGCTGCAATATAGCTGCAATCTCCGCAGATGCATACAAGACTGTGATTGTTCCTCATCTTGCAGTAGTAGACATCAATGCTCGTGAATGCACTCTGTGTTGACAGTCAACAGCTCTGGCATCGTTCGGCAAGCCCCAGCTGCACGCTAAATATAGCACGGCATCTTTGCATGCAGCTGGAATCACATCCCACCACCTCCCACATCACATGCATGACCAGAATAATTCTCCTGCAAATCCATGGCTTCACCAACGTTGGCCTTTGTCTCGGATGTTGAGCATGCCGGTATTATAGGCATGGCGACCAGAAGGGATATTTGGGGCGCGGGAAGGATTGTGACTGTGGGCGAGTCGAAAAAGAGACTGTTTGCAGTACATCTTGAGTGTGCGCGGAGGTGTACATGGCGGTGACTGAGTCGCATCCATGTCCAGATAGAAGAGCGAGACTGGTTGTGCTGGACAAAGGAGCGATAGCACGAGGGTGATGATTTAGTCAATGCTACGTGTAGTACCTGACGGTATGTATGCTGCACCGTGTTCATAATTCAGTCGTACGGTGAAATCACTCGAAAAAATACAGCACAACCACCACATGCAAAAGAAGCTCACAAAGCGACCAATATATTGATCAACCCTTCTCCAATGCTTTCCGACGTCGATATCTACTCCGCAATGACTTATGAGGGATTCATCGCGTGGCTCTTCCAGCATCCAACAAGTGGACTGACCACGCAGCCACCAACACCAATACACTCGTGTTGTCGATCCAACCCGCACTCCTCTGCCTCTAGGGCCAAACTCCACAGCCTCGAAAGAATATGCAAGTCGTGATGTGTTCATTCATAGAGTACTAGGTATGTGCCGGCCCAATGCTTTTGCCAAACAAACTCGCTGAAACAATCAAATCATCCCATGAATGCCTATTTCTGGTGCTTCTTGTGGGTGTCGATGACCTTCTGTACCTCCTGCTCCGAGCCCATGAAGATACCCGATCGGTCGTGGATGTGCTCGGGCACAACTTCGAGCATGCGATCCATCTTGCTGTTGACAGCCAGTCCGCCAGCTAATGTCGAGTCAGTCTGAGTGTCCGAGTACATGAGATGATTAGGTCAGAACTTACCGTTCTCGAAGACCATGGCCATGGGCGCACACTCGTACAGGATACGGAGCTTGCCCTTGGGGCTCTTCTTATCCGAGGGGTACGCGAAAATACCACCGTACAGAAGTGTTCGGTACGCATCAGCGACCATGGAACCGATGTAACGCGCGCTGTATGGCTTGCCACCCTCCTGAGGGTACTTCAAGCTGTTGATGTACTCCTTGACCGGCTCCTCCCAGTAGAGCGAGTTACCCTCGTTGACAGAGTAGATCGAGCGCGACTTGGGGACGCGCATGTTGGGGTGTGTGAGGATGAACTCGCCAAAGGCGTTGTCGAGGGTGAAGCCGTTCACGTCGCCGCCCTTCATTGTGATGACGAGCTGTGCGGAAGCACCGTACATGGTGAAACCCGAAGCAACCATCTCTGTGCCGGCCTTCAGAAGGTCCTCTTTTGTGCCCTTGGCGCCCTCGGCGAGCTTGTAGACTGCGAAAATGGTACCGACTGAGACACCTGCGTCGAGGTTGGAGGAACCGTCGATGGGATCGCAGGCAACGGCATAACGGGCGTCGGGGAACTCGTCGAATGTGATCAACTCCTCCTGCTCCTCTGAGACCAGAACGCGCACGCGACCACAGGAGCGCATGGCAGAGATGAAGAGCTCATCGCCAATAACATCGAGCTTCTTCTGGTCGTCACCAGTGGCATTTGACTGACCAGCTAACCCAGTGAGCTACATAAAATTAGTTGCTGTCATTTCTCGAGAGACTTCGAGTTTACGTACGTTGACCAATGTGGCTCTGCGAATGTAGTAGGCAATACTCTTGAACGCAAATTGAAGAGCATGGCAAAGCAATCTAAAGCTTTGGTCAGGCGCAATCTCAGCAAACCCTAGGTCGCAACTCACGTGAAATCACCGGTGGCCTCCTTGTGCTTTGCCTGTTCTTCCGTGAGGAATCGTGTGAGGGTGATGATGTCGGTGTTGATGGCCTCCTGGTTGCCCTGCTGGCCGTTTCCGTTGCTCGCCATGTTTACAGCTGGTTTTTGGTGGTAGTATTAGGTGTTTTGGGGTATCGTTGGGACGAAAAGGGGTATCTGAGAGTATGGAGGTAGAGGAAGAAGTGAAGAGGGCTGAGAAGAAAAGTCAGAGCAAGTTCACGATCATCGACGCGTGGGGAAGGCGCCAGCACTTATTATGAAGTCAGATGTCTGGGTCCAAGTGGGTAGAGTCGGGCATGCGGAGTCAAATCGGTATTCGTTTGGGAAACACATCGGTTGGACAGCCGTAGACAGCACTCCTCGGCAAGTCACAAGCTCACGATATCTCAGCCATTGGGGCTCTGGAGGTGCGCAATTGTGGCGGAAGATCTCGCAGAGAGCTCTCGGAAGCTGATTGATGGCACTCCTCTGCGAAAAACACCGCGTCGTCGCTCGAGCGCCGATATCGATGCGCTTTGCGGCGGCAGCGTGGGAGCTTTGACGATGATGCAAGTGCGGATACCGAGTGGAGGGGCTGGCAACTGCGGTTGCGGGGCGCTCTTTCCCACTTTCTCCAGCTGACGTCTGCCCCGGGATCTTCCGACCCGCGGATATAGATTCAAACGCGAGGTTGCCCGCATCAGCCTTACGATGTAGATGGTTTGTCTGAAGACCGCATGGATGTGCAAAGTAGGGATTTCCTGCGATATACTGCTTTGTGAGGTCTGTGATTGCCACGCACACATGTTCAAGTGTGGAAGGGCAGCACCTCATAAGGTCTTGACACTTTGACAGCCTCGAGCATCACGCGTACCTGAACTAGTCCCGCATGTTCACCTATCGTGCCGGAACGGAGGATCTCTGGCCAGACCAATATCCCGCGGTTCGAGACCCAACGCCTACTCGAGATGCAGGATAAATTATCCAGACCGCTTTTGCATGATTCGGTCTACCTCGCACCGAGCCAACCGTCCGTGCAATGGGTATCACATGGTGTATCAGGGGAACGTTGCAAATGGGCAATGTGTGTTAACGATCAATGAAATCCGATTTTGTACATTCCTACACATACACTCATAGCTATGCAAATGTACAGGAAGAGTCCCTATCCAACCCTTCAACAAGCTTCATGACGCTCAGAAGGAAGACCGTCGCAAAAATGGGGGATAAAACAATGCAAGCAAATTCGGACAGACTACTGAAACAAATAGAAATTACTCTGCACCACTGCTTTGCTCTACTCGCCCTTCAGCTTGTCCTGCTTGACGGTGAAAGCCATCTCCAACAGGTCCTTCTCCTCCTTCTTGTGGGAGGCCTTCAGACCAGTAGCGACGGAAGCACTTGGGTTACGTCCAGCATACATAACGTGGCGCCTGTTGTGGTGTTCTGTCTGGTTCAGGAGAGTCTCAATACGAGGTTGTGTGAAACTCCAGGCACCAGCGTTGAGAGGCTCCTCCTGAGCCCAGATGATGTTCTGAGCGTTGGGGTAGGAGTCGAGGTTCTCCTTCAGCTGCTCCCACGGGAAGGGGTTCAGCTGCTCAATACGGGTGATGGCGACGTCCTTGAGGTCACGAGCCTTACGCTCGTTGACGAGAGCAGTGTAGACCTGACCTGTGCAGAGAATAACACGCTTGATCTCCTCATTTGTGCCGATCTCACCAGTCTCATGAGCAGGATCCTTAATGATCCACTCAAAGTGTGACTCGCCAGTGAACTCCTCAATGCTGGAGCGCGCCATAGGGTGACGGAGCAGCGACTTCGAGAAGAAAAGGATGAGAGGCTTGCGGAACTGGCGGTTCATCTGGCGACGGAGCAAGTGGAAGTAGTTGGAGGGCTTTGTGCAGTAGGCAATCTGGATGTTGCAGTCCTGGTGCTGGCGCTCAAGCTTCTCGGGCGCAGGGAAGATGCGAGGGTCTTCGTTGACAAGCTGCAGGTAACGCTCCATACGACCAGAAGAGTGCTCGGGACCCTGACCATCGTAACCGTGGGGCAAGCTCATGACAAGACCGGAACGCTGGAGCCACTTGACTTCAGCAGAGGCGACGAACTGGTCAATGATGACCTGGGCTGTGTTGGCGAAATCACCGAACTGTGCCTCCCACATAACGAGAGCGTTGGGCGAAGACAGTGAGTAACCGTACTCGAAACCAAGGACACCGTATTCACTGAGCGATGAGTTGCACACAGTGAATGTCTCCTGGTTGTCGCTCAAGTGCTGCAGAGGAGTGTATGTCTTCTCGGTCTCCTGGTCGTGAAGAACGGCGTGACGCTGAGAGAAGGTACCACGCTCAACATCCTGGCCAGAAACACGGACGTGGTGGCCCTCCATACACAGGGTACCAAAGGCCAAAGCTTCAGCAGTGGCCATATCGATGTTCTTGCCGTCCTCGACGGTCTTGGTACGGCCAGCCAAGATACGCTTCAAGTTCTTGTGAATGTTGAAGCCCTCGGGAGCACCGCCAATCTTCTCAGCAATGTGCTTCAGCTGCGACGCCTCGACAGCCGTGGGCAAGTGCGGCAGAACCTCGGTGGCGAGCTCCTTGGGCGACTTGAAGCCGTTCCAGGCGGATGTCAGCCACTCCTTAGCGGTGGGCTGGTAGTCCTTGCTGCGGTTGAAGCTCTCATCGAGCATGCCCCAGACCCAAGCCTTGTGCTCGTCAACGTCTTCTTTGGTGAAAGTCTTCTCCTCCAAGAGCTTGTTGACATAGAGGTCAAGGGTAGGCTTCTGCTCCGAGATCTTCTTGTACATGAGAGGCTGGGTGAAGAAAGGCTGGTCAGTCTCGTTGTGACCCTGTTTACGGTAGCAGACCATGTCGATGACAACATCCTTCTTGAACTCGGCACGGAAGTCAGCAGCAAGCTGGCAGACGAAGTTCATGGCCTCAACATCGTCACCGTTGACGTGGAAGACAGGTGCATCGATAGCCTTGGCGATATCAGAGCAGTAAGGGGTGGAACGGGAGAATCTAGGGTCGGTGGTAAAACCAATCTGGTTGTTGACGACAATGTGGATGGTTCCTCCGGTGTGGTAGCTAGGAAGCGCGTGGAAACCCATGGTCTCGTATACGATACCCTGACCGGCGAAGGCGGCATCACCGTGGAGGAGAACACCCATGGCAGTGCGGGCCTCCTTCTCGTCGTTGTTGTAATGCAGAATAGCGCGGGTCTTGCCGAGCACGACGGGGTCCTCAGCTTCCAAGTGAGAGGGGTTAGCGACCAGAGACAGCTGAACGCGCTTTCCGGAAGGAGTGGGGCGCTCGAAGTTCATTCCCAAGTGGTACTTCACGTCACCAGAACCCTCGTCGGAGGGCTCGGTGCTACCGGCGAACTCGCTGAAGATGGACTCGTTGGGCTTCCTGACGACGTTGGACAGAACGTTGAGACGTCCACGATGAGGCATACCAATGACGATGTCCTTGACACCGTAGTCGACACTGCGATCAATCAGAGCCTTCATACCAGGAATCAAACTCTCACCGCCCTCAAGACCGAAACGCTTGTCGTTGGGGTACTTGGTCGCCAAGAAAGCCTCGAAGTTGGTACCCCAGATCAGACGATCCAGGATGCGGCGCTTCTCGTCGACAGAGTACTTGAAAGGCTGGGGAACCTCGATGCGCTCACGCAGCCAGTCGCACTGCTCCCTGTCGGGGATGTGGATGTATTCAATACCGTAGGATCCGCAGTAGAGGCGCTCGCAGGCCTGGATGATCTCACGCAGGGTCATCTTGGTGCGATTCTCGGTCCTGAAGCGAGGCAAGATACCGGGACCGAGCTCAATCTCCTGTTCCAAGTCTTTCTCGCTGAAGTTGTAGTGGGAGAGCTCCAGCTCGCGGGGCTTGCTGTAGCCGAACTGCTCGGCCTCTGTGCGGATGCCAAGGGGATCGATGCGCGCCTTGTGGTGCCCTCGAGACTGGTAAGCGCGTACGAGCAACTGGACCTTCAAGTGGTTCATGACATCTGAGCCCTCGCCAGGACCCATGCCGAGACCAGGCCTGATGTTAGAAACGCCAGATGAGGAGGGAACGATTGTGGGTGGTGGTTGAAAGGCTTGCGAGACGGGCATGTCGCCAGACTCCATGTTGCGAAAGTAGACCTGCCACGAGATGTGGACACTCGAGGGATCGCGCTTCCACTGCATGTACATCTCATCGACATAGTTGGCTGTGTTACCGCTCAAGAAGCTATCGTTGGGGTCCTATGCGGTCATAGTTAGCTATGCCCTCGAATCCTTCACAGCTTGCGGTTTCTGGCCACATACAACGCCCTTATCGGTCTCCTCGGCGGTGAGAGCATAATGGCGACGCTGGGCCACTGCCAACGGGCGGCGGCATGTCGAGATGGCATTTGTTCTAGCTGGCGAGGCGGCGACCGTCGAGAGCCTTGCTTTGGCCGAACAGCTCTGTAGCTGCCGGGAGCATTGGCGCAACGTGGTGCGCAACATGATGAAGCGAAAGAGAATATGAGGCGAATTAGATGGGTGACATCCAAATGGACGACGGGGGACAGAAGGGAAAGCTTCTGAGCAGCTGCTGAAGCGGAAGACGAGGAAGGAGCTGCGGAGTCTGTCTCGCACGAGAAGCCGGCTAACCCCTTTGAACTAGCTTGTTTGGCTTCGAATTCCACCTCGACAACCTCCACAACCCGGAAATGCCTCAAACACTTGCATCAGCAGCTGCGTCTCATGTCATTGGTGCCAAGCTGATAGCCTGTGCATCTGCGTCGCGCATGCAGCACGCTTCGACCCTCGGGTTCTTGGTCGAGCATGCGCAAGAATGTCAGATGTGCACCTGGCAGCCATCGTGTGGTTGCCAACGCCCCAAAAGGCTGGCCAATAGCGGCGGTCTTATGTAAAAATCCACGTCCTGTGACGTCGCCCGAAAAACATCGAGATGGCGCTGAGCGGAAAAGTATCCGCGGAACAGTCAAGGAAATTCTTGTATTTGTTTGACGGGAGCAGACATGCATACGAAGTGCTTGATGTTGATCTAGAATTCTCCCTGAGGAAGTACACACCATGATGTTGGCGCAAGCAAGCGCATGAAAGCAATATTATCTAGCCATAGGCTCAGAAAACTTGCACCTCTTTGCATATAGCCTTATACCTTATCTAAAGGAAACAATAGCTCACACTGACATATGGCTTGCACTCGAGTGTATCGCTCAATCTCGGCATTCTAACAAGATCAGAGCCCCAAAGGTGAAGTTGTAACGTGTGGGGAAGTTCCTAGGTTAGCGCGTCTGTTAAGCACTATCGCGGCGCGTGTCAGCGATCGCCGCACCAGGCTTCCTCCACCAGCATGTCCAGCGCTGCAGCCCAGTATAAGAAGAAGGATGGCACGCTCTCCGTGTCGGCGGATGTCAAGACAGTGTCATGGGAGGCTGCTGGAGGAGTCCTTGCGCCGCTGGCGATAGCCATAGCAGACGTTGGCAGTAAGTCCCTGGCGTCATACGGAGAAAGTGGAAGCTCATAGTACCGCTCCAGATCTCCAGCAGACGCCCGCCACCGCCTCGAAAGCCTCTATCAAGATCGTAGTTGTCGAAACCTCGCCGCAAGCTGGTAACCACACCTTCACATTTACCTCAGCAGCCGCCCGTGATGATCAGCAGATGATCAGAGGCCTGTTGCAGAAGGGCATCGAAGCTGCAAAGGCACAGGAAGCTCCAGCTGTAACACCAGCGGCTACTCCTAGTGGTGATGGCGGGGGTGCATCAGGTGCCATTACCATGGCGCAGACAGTCGCTGCGACTGCACAGCAGGATGAGGATCTTTACGCTGATGCAAAGCTACTCAGCGATCTTGAGCTACAAATGTCACTGTTGAACTCGAGTCCAGCACTGCGCCAACGGTTTGATCGGGCTTTGAACGAAAAGCCAGCATCCGTCACGATGGGACAGTTCTCCACTCAGTTTTGGTCGACACGCCTCAACCTGCTACGATCGCACGCCGCCGAGAAGACTCAGACAACGGGATCGTACAATGTGCTTTCAGTGATCAAGTCGAAGAACGTCAACGGTGCGTTGATGCTGAATTTGACGAAGGAGCAGATCGAGGTTGTCTTTCGACAACATCCTATTGTGAAAACGGCGTACAACGAGACGGTGCCACCTTTAAGCGAGGGCGAGTTCTGGGAACGTTTCTTCCACAGCCGGCTTTTCAAGAAATTGAAGGGCGAACGCATACCAGACGACTACGTCACAGATACCAGACTTGACAAGTACTTGAAGTACGATGAGAACGCGGACGCTGCACAACAGATGCTTGTTGGCAGTATACCAATGTTCATCAATATCGAGGGAAATGAGCAGAATCATAGTCAGCAAAAGGGCAATCGGCAAGATTGGACCATGGTCCCATCAAGCAACGAGAAGGCACCAATTCTGCGCGTCCTGAACCGTATGAGTGAGAAGCTGATGAAGGAAGTTCCCTTAGTCGACAACCACCACACGCCCGCTGGACAAGACGAAGACACATACAAAGAGCTGCAACTCCGAGATTTGCAACGTGCATCTGACGACAACAGGGTTGTACTCAGAGTCCAGGACCAAAGTCGATTCTTCTCCGCAGGACAGAGCGTGCAATCATCGACTAGTGCTGCGGCTTACACGAAACGAACCCCTACGGAAGTTCTCGCAACGCTGCAGCAGGATTTTGCTAGCATCAACACCAACAGCAGAACTCTAGGTACAAATCTGCACTCCAAGATCGCCATCAACGATGACAGTGACAGCGAAGATGAAAGCGGCGCCCCAAAAAAACCGAAAGTCGGCAGCAGGTCGGCGCGAACCGCAGCAACGACACAAGTCATGGCGGCTATCAAGAAGCGGCATCTGCACGAAGACGAGTTTCCCTCCGCAAAGGGCGTCCTGAACACCGAGCAGGCAGCGAAGCTTGGTATCTCAGAGACCATCCTCGACAACCTTACCATGACACACAACACTACAGTGGAGTTTCTGCACTACTTCTGGGACGTGTATCATTCTGGTGACCCTGAGCGGGCCAACGAAGTTGCTAAGTTGATTGAGACGCTGGACAGGTCGTTAGACCGGATCAACGCAGTTGCAAACGCTGCGGAAGCTGAGCGTGCGGCTCGAATCGAGAAGATTCAGAGGGACAACGAGATGTACACACAGCGAACGGGAAGGAAGCGTAAATTTGACCCTGATGCTATCCCGGGTGGAGCGAACTCAGTTGCTCAGATCGTACAGCCCTTGAAACGGGCCATTGACGCGGCACGAAGTCAATACCAGGCTTCCCTAAATGAGCAGCTAGGTCAGGTCGCTCCATCGAACGGCCTGTAGGTGTCTTGAATAACAAGATTATCTCTCTCTTACTGCATAGCGATGGCGTTTTAGGGTTACAACCACTGTAGATCACTTGTAGCTTATAATGTCAACACGACCCTTTAAGACATTGGTGCGCCACAACGGCTGACTTTTGTCAGAAGTGAGGCTTCTCTGGCATTCGATTATTGACACCATACAATTGAGGCCTGTATCAGGCAATGTGAATCTGCATCCCATGCGTATGCAAGCCGCTGACGCTTAATGTGGGAAAGCTGCCGCTTTCCCGTAGCGAAGCTTTGTCGATCATGCGCGATCCCTGCAATGATCGACTTTTCATGATGAAAGTCGCCTGACTCTGAGACGAGGCGGCAGTTCATGACAAGGCTGCACAAGCAATGTGTAAGCACATGTCCCAACGGAAGCCTTACTTACATTGACATGGATGTTGTACTCTTCAGCATCTACACATTATTTTGCGCGAAAAGTACACTGATTCCGATGTATCTATTCCGCACCGGATTAGCACTCAGTTCATCTATACTTTGCGAATCGAACGTTCCTCCCTTCACCCTACATTGGCTCAACTCGAAGTCATAGCTGAACGGCCGGTGCCCCAATTCCTCCATGGCTCGAGCTATCGGTTCCTGACCTACCATCTCCCTCGCTCTTCAGCTCGCTCAGTCACTCGTACATAACAATATAGTCAGATGGATACGATACACAATGCATCGACCGCCAAGATTACGCAGAGACCCCCGCAGAGATTCGACGCCTCGCACAACGTTGATAGAGAAAGGGGAGCAAGACGATTCATCTACAAGAGGTATGCACGATGTGCCTCACTACACTAGAAGCGGTTGAGAGAGATACATGAGAGGGAAACAAAGCGAAAGCGTGCTCTCCGAACAGGCCCATACCAGATTACTGAAATGTCAATATTCGACCAAACGACGACCCACGTCCGAGGAAGCGAACTCTTGTGACGAAAATGGGCACACACATCTACATCCCCATTTGCCTGGTCCGATCATCCACGCGGCCACCTGGACATCTACAAGAAGCGGCACGCCATTGGAGATCGATTTTGATCGCCTGACGCCGGTGAGTTTGACTCTCCAACGGCAGGCACCGTCACCACTATGGGTTTACCTATCGGTAACGCCCATATACCGGATCGTAATAGCCACCGACGGTACCATAAGTTGCCGTAGTCCCTGTCAAAGATCAGTCACAACTCTCTGTCACTCTCAACGAAAAGGAATTTCGAGAAGGTACTTGCCGCCGTAAGCCTGGTGCCCGCTGTTGGCCGTTCCCCGAGTCCTATTGTCTCGGTTGTCCCTGGACGACCCAGTCAGTGAGTTCCCCCGAAAACGAAAGGGTACCACGGACCGGTAGCGAAAGCTGTGCCACAAGTACCATCTTGCGACCCAATTCTCCTCGTTAACATTGGTCACGTAACGGCCCATCACATAGTATGGCCTGGTCTGTTGGCCAGCATTGTTGACGACGGTCAGGATCTCGTAATGTTTCGCGGTCTCCGAGATCTCGTCCCATTTGTACGGAGCTGTCACGGAAGGGTCTGCTCTAGACTGGTCCGTGAGATTATGCTCACTCCTACTGAGTCTGTCTCTTGCAGCTTGCGCTTCTCCCTGTGGAACGATGCCCCGTCAGTGCTGGATGATAGCTCTGAGCTTTGTTACTTACAAGAAGCAGTTTATGGACCTGCTCATTCAGGCCCAGTCGAGAGAAGAGTAGCTGTTTGTCGGCGCTCTGTGCGAGCGGACTAAGTGCAACTGAGCTCATGGTCAACGATACCTCGAAAGAAAAACGAGTTAAAGACAAGACAAATCCGAAAGAAGTCGACGCGGCGCTCAGCAGGTTCGACTCGACAGCCCGCTACCGTACTTCACAACTTATAGTCACACTCGAGATTGAGAATGGCTTGAGGAAACGGTACCCTCTGTGTCATGTGACGGCAAGACCTGTTATCACCTTACCACTGCTGCGGGACGCTAGTAGCAGGCGTCTGCAGGACGTAGAGGCGGGAATCACTGGAGGTCCACACTCTGATCCAGCCGGCTTGAGAATACCATTCCGGATCCAGATCCACAAGCCATCCCGTTATATCGTCTACTCTGTGCGGGCCGTAATGATCAACGCATCTTGGTATGCAGGAAGCTAGGAGTCTCGGTTGTTGCCGATCTCTGGGGCGTGAATAGGGTGGATCACAATGTCGCTCGCGTAAGCTGCCATGCAGCTTTGGCTTGCACCAAGGCCCGTCTTGAGTTGCAAGGGATGTAACTCGTACAGTAGCTGAAAAGTCCCCCAACCCTGACCGCCAATCAGTCAGGAATACGCACCCTAAACGTCTTGTCCCAATATACACAGATCCAGGATGGAGCCCAATAGAGTTCTGAATCCCGGTGAACCACAACTGACGGGCACACCACAGCGCCGACAGCCAGGATTGCGGACATGAGCGCTAGTCACTGCAAAGAGGCAGCTGATTGCAGAATGGTAGCGGGCCAGTGCGGTGACCTCACCGTCGCTGGTCTTACTAGCGGGTGTACAACCAGAACTTGGCGCGCCTTACTGGTCTCAGGCCCTGTCAACTTGATGTCTCGAGGCGTTCTCTCATTACCCCTAGCGCCCACCGGACAGTCCTTCCAAACTCACCCGCGAAACCGCAGCAGCAGAAGGCTCCCAGATTGTGCCATCCAGCAATTCAAGCGCACATCACCCCACAAACTCGCATGACTATCAGGCCACAAATTGCAAGAGACGGTATACGGATAATCATCACGTAGCGATGATTCTGGAGGCTCTTGGGTAGTGACAACCTACGCTTATTTTGAGACTGTCCTCCGGCACGTCGTCAAGCATATCAGGATCTTTCAGTGGACCAACATCTGTCATTGTGGAGAAGATCGATACGAGACTCAATGTCGCGGAATGGGATGTGCGAACACCAAACATGACGAGGCTGATGTTTCAGATACCCCGGCCGCTTCTGCACATGTCAGCTTCCCCATCTGGAAACCTACTTCCAGGCCGGATTTTGAACCAGAGAATTGTATCTTGCTTGCACCTTCGCAACGCAGGATGTCCGTCATCACGCACAGGGCATCTTACGTTCACGGCTTCTTCTAGAAACATGCACCGAAGACCCTGCAGCGTCACTGTGTGTTCAAACCTGCGCTTGGATCCAGCTGCGCGAGGACCTCTCCGAGGGAGAGTCTCGGGTTGTATGGGCATGATCGGCGGCAAGAGCGGTGGTCATGCAGGCCTGTCCTGGCGTCGATTGGAGATCGAGCACCCGAGGGCTTCGCCCTTGCACATCACGTTGTGCAGTTCGACAATCCTTGCTGTTGCAGTCCCGCGTCCAACTGTGTGTTAGACACGATCTCGACATCTGAGTCGCTAAAAGCGTGGCGGGAACGCCAGCCAATCAGAACCAACACCTTACGACTATCCGGTTGCATTGCTCCACTCCAGCAGAACCACGCATTGCTCGACTGCGAGATCAGTGAAGCACCGCACATTGCTGCCTACCGGCCTACCATCATCGATTCAGATGTGCGCCACCCGTACACATCTGGCTGTCATGACTCGATGATGGCGCAAGCAGCTAGTAGAAAAAGCAACGACAGCACTGCCGCCATCCAAAACGCCAGTACAAATCAAGTTACAACAGCACTTCTATTTATCCGGCACAGTGGACCAAAAAAGTGACTTTCTAGATGGCATAAGCATGTCTGCGAGTCCGTCACACTTCCTTCAACCTGCACAGCCTACGGTTGCGGCGCCTGCTATGGTCACGTCCCTGTTCCACGTGGAAGACCTCTCACTTCGCTCTTGTGTTAGCTATTGCAAGACAGGTCATGTTGGCGAGGACGCATAGAGGCATGTTGCAAAAGCGGACCAATAATGGCCAAAGAAAAACCCGTGCAACATCTTCCTGCAAACAACTTGGTCTTTTCGAATTGTGCGCGAATCCCGTTAGACACCCCGGTCTTTATCGATCCGCAGCTTCATTTACCACATGGGGTTACTCGCCTGCAGCTGCGACTAGCCTGGGCAACAAAAAGCGAAACTCCGGCTTGACAAGGGACGACAAGCCCAAGGGCAAAGAGTAATTATTATCACACCACTTGAGTGAAGATTGAGAACCAGGAAGCTTACGTCTGTTGTCCACTTTGGAGTGTCTGCTAGGTCATCTACGCTGTGAGTGAATAGTGGCGGCACCTTCGACAACGACGCTTGACAATGGGACATGGCGAACCCAGAATCGTACAAAGCCACGTTAGAATGATGACGACTCCAGCGTCAGGTCTTTCGAGATCTCTGCGCGTTTGCTCATAGTGTGCGACGAAGACGCATATCTGGTGGGATCTCATTGCTCTCTCCAAGGAGGGCTTGCTCCTAAATTCCGAGAAGAGCTTTGAAGGAGATGGCATAAGAAACCCATCGAGAAAGACACTGGACGGGAAACAGCACATTGGCAGTTACCTGTCGTCATGACCTGTTGCTCTTGCCGTCAATGACGTTTCTTTCTCAGAAGTCTTCTCGTTCTTTCCGTGATGTTATGGCGCTGGAAACGGCAAGCCTGGAGACGTTTGCCTGCACACCACGACTGCCTGTTACTATCCATCTTCAGTCTGGCAGCTCTCCCAGCACCAAACACATCTTCCATGGCTACCTCGCAGCCGCACAAATCCAGTAGGACGGTTCAACCCCTACCAGCCACCGTCGTAGCTTACAGAACCGATGCTGCAGTGGAGAACCGCGCAAGTGGATTCACTCGAGGCGAGAAAAGAGCTGCAGCGCCTCTTGGTTCTTTTACATCCTGCAAGACGTACCTTGACACAAATGTAACATTGCTCGGCGACCAGCAGGAGTTCGAACCAGACGTGGACGGTTACACCTGCCTGCCAGGAGCTGCAGCAGCTTACGATGCGTCAATCGACGATACCCAACCACAAGCCAGAGGTCACACTGCCGCATACAAGCTTGCCGTACAACTTGCAAATCGCTCCAATGGAGCACCGCTCGCAACAATCATTGAACAGGGCTCGTATTCTACCCTGAACTCTTATGGATCGCTGCTTAGCGTCGGGCGCTTCCCGTCCATCAAAGCTGCGGAAAATACATCGCCCAACCGGGGTTCGAGGCGAAGATCATGCAATTTAGATGAGAAGGCTCTGCATGATATCCAGGAAGACCTGACTCGAGATCACGATGCCCCTTTAGTGGCTGTGCGGCATACAAGGCTGAATGAAGATTGTGGAGGGGCAGATCCGGCAAGCGGTACCGCCACGCCTTTGACATCGTACCGTTTCGAGCTACATCAGTCTCCATCATCTCAATCTGGCGATGAGCTGTTCGGCCAGGACAGTCGAGGGGTGAAAGAAATCATTCGTGGCGTCATGCGAAACGTTCGAGGCGTTTCGAGGACCCGGTCTCGATCATCCTCAATGACGCAGGCGCCTATCATGGAACATCGGGAGAGCCCGCTCTCTACTTGCGAGAGTAGTCCACATATTGAGCAGCAGCACGATCAGAGGTCTGAGGTCACCCACGTGCTAGGATCCATTAGCAACATCCAAGCTCCCGTATTAGACACTGCGGCTATTCCCCCAACCCCAAGAGATCAGACGCAAAACTGCGCAAAACCTTCAGTCGCAAGGCCTTCAGCTAGAGTGCATCGGTCTTCGTCGCACTCTCGCTCAGAGTTGGCCGAGTCCACTAGCATTCTCGGCTCTATACCTGTGTTGCCAAACCGAGCTGCAACGCGCTCGCATGAACGACCCTTCTCTATCTCCGTCGTACGTTCAAGAACACGCGATGTGGCGTCGGAAGGTGGTACAGCTCAAGCCTCAACGACCCATCATGACACCTTTGATACCTCGACTCGATACACGTTCGATGGCCTTCCTTCGTACTCTCGACAGTCATCTTCAATGAGGGAAGCGAGCAGCGCAAGGCAGGTGTCCATTGATCAGAACGCTAGTTTCTGCAGCACCATGACGAGCTCGTACTCAGGGACTGTCTTGGGTGTCGACTTGGACCTGCAGCATGACTTCACTCACCCCATTCGCCGCTCACAGTCGCCACCCACACCTGTCTGGTTCACACCACAAATGGCGGAGCTTGAACGGCAAGCTTCCTGCTCCGAGTCGCCTGAGTCTATCAGGACGATCATGCCGCCGTATGCCCCAAGTCATTCGGTCACTTCGTCTGCATTGACGTCTCTACTTCCTATAGCCGCAGCATCTGGTATTGTACGTCCAAATTTCGACACCCCAAAAATCTCATTCTACTCGCCATCTGGAAATCTCATCCAGCCTGAGAGCAGTTCACCTCAAGGAACCAGTCCGTCGGAGTATGGTGGTTCGCCAACCATTACTACATCTTACTACAATAGGCATACCAATGCAGCTTCAACGTCTGGAAGCCTATCTATTTGCCCACCTTTGGTGCCAATGACCACCCCACCTACCCATAAGGCTTCACTTCCACCACATCTGCGGCACCACCATAACTACCGTCATCCAGAGATGTCCCAGATTAGCTCTGGCGAGCCATCAATCACGCCGAGTGGTCCAGTCAAGGGTTGTGATGGCATCGTGCGCGAGAATAGCGTCACTCCACGCAGTGGCATTTTCCATCCAAACGGTAAAGACAAAATTCATCGCTCGACCAGACTGACTATACACGACCTGAAAGCCGAGGCAAAGTTCTACAAAGCTCGCTTCTTCGCACAGGCAGCAGCTCAGTCCTTCATTCCATCTACACACAAAAGCAGAACTCTACAGAAGCGACATGTGCATAAGTACAATACTTACGCCAGAAAGTCGCATGTCAATAATGTGAGTGCACACAAGGGTGCGCATAGAGGGGATGTCTTGGCTCCATTCGCTGCGCACGCGTTGCGTGTCTGCTTTTGCCAACCGTACGACGATGCAGAGAGGCCGACACGCGGCACTGCTGCGAGTGCATGTTTGGCGGGAGGGCTATTTTCTGAGAGTGGAAAGGCACACGCGGACCAGGGTGCGAAGGATGCCGAGCGATCGTTACCTAATGCAAGGGTCGTTGGCAGCGGAGGGCGCAGTGAGGGTGGAGACACAAGGAGGGCGACAAGAAGGGCGACAAGAAGGGGGACAAGGAGGGACAGCACTGTGGGTAGCACCACTTGCCGAAGGTTAAACTCTGGGATGGCGAGGAGGAAGGTGGATTGAGCACTCATATGGTCCCCTTCCTCGGAACATGCACCGAATTGGCCATGCGGTACCTGGGTGCATGCAGGGTATGCAGTGTGACTGATCGTCATCGCCGATCATCCACAAGTTGTAACACCTCAACAAAGGTTGCGAGTTCGACACAATGTTTGGATACCAGGTCAGTATTGTAACAACCACATGCTACAGAAACTGTTGCTGATCATTGCAAGGATGTATTGGTAACTCTGGATAAGGCCATGGCATGATGATAATTCGGCATGCAGTCAGACCCATATCTGTACACGAATTCAACATTGCTTTTTCCGTCAAACTTTGCTTTGTGCGTTGATGTAAAGAGAGAGTGACCAGTCCGAACGTGAACCACAAGTCGCAGATCGATGCATCACCACTAAATACGATATTGTTCCAAAGTTGTCAATACATGTCCTTTGGACAAAGTGTCATCCTACGATGCTATCTTCTCAGCCACAAGTGACAAGATGCTGGCGCCAAGCCGTCATCTCAAATCGCCATCTCGATCGCGCCTCACTCTAGCTACAAGATCGGAACCAGCTAGTCGGTAGCGACATAAGACCCACCGTCTACCCTGCGTCTTTTTAGGCACGTCGTGACGGGGATGTGAAAGATTTTTGACGGCGCCCTGTCAGTGCCACTTTTGACAATTAATTAGGGCCACATTGTGACGCGCGATTCTTCTTTGAGGACAAGGGGGTGTCGAGACGCAGGATCAAGCAGATCCGCAGGATCGAGTGGCCTCGTAACGAGTTACGCTTTACACTACTACGTTGGAAAGAGGCGGAAGGACAGACACGTGATGGCGATTTAGCGGAGAGTGGCAACAGCTCCACTCCACTCCCTTCCCGCCTTTGTACTGACGATGGTCACGCCCAAGGGTCCTTTGGTCTCGGCGCAAATAAATCGCTCCAGAACTGCTTGAAGCCGTACTGCTTTGTTGTTCGCTCGTCGCGGATCTTGACTGGCGCGCCGCCTAGTGTCCCCATTAGTCCGCGCTCGCTCAGCTGTGCTCCGAAACTCTCGTTCGCTTTGCGCACTGGCTTGCGTGCTCGCTCTAGGATGGCTTCGGGGAGTAAGGGCGCGACGTCCGAGTACATGCTCTTTAGCTCGCGGTCGAGATTGAAGTAGGGTTTCCGCGCTAGCTCGGGGGCTTGCAGATTGTAGCTGCGCGCTTTGGAGTTGAGGTCTGCGATGGCGACGGTGAGGTAGGGTGTTTCGTTTGCAAGCCAGAGGGGGTCGCGGAATACGGTTAGAGAGGGTGGTGGTGGTGGGGCGGAGGTGGATGACGGGCCGTCTGTGGATGGGGCTGCGGCTGCAGGTGCAGGTGCCAGATGCACTTGGATCGTCTGGCTTGTTGTCGGGGCGGGTGTGACTTCGGTGCCGGAATCGAGAGGGGTTTTCGAGGCGGTGATTTCGGATACGAGCGTGCTGCCTGTTGGGTCGGTGGAGGAGTGTTTCAATTCGCCTGACAGCGAGATCTGAGACATTTGGCCGTCTTGGTCGACGCTCGTCAGGACTTCCTTTTTGATCTTTGACGGATTGACAATCTGCTCTGCCCTCGCGTACGCCTCTGCGCGCCGAATATGGTCTTGCAATGAACCCCCCGTACTTGCAATCACACGCGCAGCATGTCTTTTCCAGTCCGCCCTCAACCTGCTCCTGAACTTGGACGCCGCGCTTGTGAGCTCCTGCTGCTTCTCGATCCACGGTGGCACAATCTCCTGCTTCTGGATGATCTTGTTCATAAAGTACTCGGTGGTGTCGATAAATGGCGAATTGGCATTGTGATCGCGCTCGACGTTCTTGCCCTTGCCACGTGGAATGTTTTTGAATTGTCCCCGCGCGATGGCGTCTTCGATGCGCTTGTTTGCCAAAGAGGCGAGGCCTTGAATTGACCCCGGTACGATGGTACGCGCGCCGGGTTCAAAGCGTTCTTTGAGCACTTGAAGGCGTTGCTGTCGCTCTGTCTCGTCGAGGCTGGGATCGTCTTGCACAGAAGCATATACGTTTGTTCGATCGCGGGCGTTGGCGAGGCGTAGCCCTTGCCCTCGTTTGCTGCGGCTGCGGCCGGTGTCGATGTTCTGTGGCATTTGGACGGCAGGTCCAGGTGCGGCGCGTCGCCCCATACGAAGCGGTTTGTGGGCATCGTTCAGCATGCGGAGCGATGCGTCGTGAATGCTTTCCGTGCCGGTCCATGCTTCGCTCGTCGCAAGGTCGCGTGTGTGGCGGGATGCGGAGGCGGGCAGACTCACATCGGGCGACTGCACGGAGGCAGCGGCTATGCGTTGTTCGAGCTGGGCTTTGAGTTCTGCGCTGAAGCCGGCTTCTTCTACCGCTTTGCGGGCGCCGTGTCCGCCACTTTCGAGGGCTTCTTCGCTCATGGAGCGCATCCGCCGTGTGAATGCTCCTTCATCTTGCTCGCCCCTCACCGCGGCCGACTGCTCTTCCCCCCGCTCTTGTTTGTCGGTATCATCTTGTCGTTGTGTTGCCGCGTCTGCGAATCGCCTCCTGCTCCCACTTGCAGCTAGCTGGCCAGAGACCAGACGGTTCCGCGGTCGGTTGGCGCGCAGACAGCGTGCGCAGGTATATGGTCTTGTTGCCAGAGATGCAGTCATACAGGATACGATACACAACACAGAAATTGAAATGCTGAGACAGAGACCAGATGCAAAAGAAACTATCATTCACGTCATCACCGCCGTGGCGGACCTCCAAGTACTAGCGCGCTTCTGTTATCGATACGCGTCGGCCGAGGTTGAGCCTCAAACTCCATCACCTCCATCCCTGCACTTACACCCTCGCACCTCTTTCTCCAAAAGCGCAATTCGACAGACTTAGACCCATGTTACCTCGTGCCCGAGACACGTTGGAATGCGTGTTGTACGACACACGCTTCACCGCCTCATGTCTCAGTCTTGAGTGACTATTGCTGTCTCAGCCCGCATGCCGCATGTCGTCGCTAGTGTCACGTCCTTCACGTTGCAACTCTGGTTCGCACCCAAGTTACACAGAATGACACGAGCATGTACTGATCGCCCGGCCCGTATGTTACGCTTTCGGAGTCCCGCAAACACTTTGGAGCACGGGCTCGGGATGCAGGCCTAGCGCACAGTCCTTGCTCGTTCAACGCCGCCAGCGAAGCCGAACATGGGACTGCTGTGATCTTTTTGACCACCAACCTGAGCTTCAGATCGATTGTAAGGACGATTCTTGTCGGGCGACAGTTCTGGAACTGCGAACATGTCCACAGGGAAAAGAGTCGTAGCGCTGGAGT
Source organism: Nothophoma quercina (assembly GCA_021642125.1). Classification (NCBI taxonomy): domain Eukaryota; kingdom Fungi; phylum Ascomycota; class Dothideomycetes; order Pleosporales; family Didymellaceae; genus Nothophoma; species Nothophoma quercina. Next base: position 178,448 of record JAKIXB010000034.1, on the reverse strand, counting down.
GGAGATGCTGCATTTGTAGGTCTTGAATCGTGATCTCCCGTCCAGATTGCCCTGTCGACATCGCCCGCAGACATACCTACTCAAGTTGAGATATCGATCGCTCGGGCTTCCGAACTCGTATCCATCGGCAGTCTGCTGTTAAGACATAGCAACTTCGCTGCTCAATTTTGGTAGGGTTTTTCGAAACGCTGGATATAGAGGGAACAAAGATGGGAAGTTGCAAGAGTTGGAGTTTCTTATACCACAGCATTTGGCGCATTGATTCTTGCAGCAATCGTCGCATCTGACCCCATTGCTGGTGACGATGTCCATGTTCGTGACATAGAACCACTTCAATTGATCTTGGTGCAACGCAGTCACATCGGACGACGCCAATTAGATTCCAAGAGGTACATGCTGGCCGCCTATGTTATCTTCTGGATCCTGGCAATCGGTGATTGACTTGATTGTGAAGAGGTAGTGGATTTTGAAGAAAGATGATTCCGATAAGAGAGAAGAGTAAGGAGAAATAGGAGTAAGTTTGTACAATCCAGATCACTCCCTCTACATCGACGGTCTGATCACTCTAGAAGACCTCGAGCACGTATCCAGTACAAGCTGGGTCGACCTCGACCTACATTAAGCCGCGATGATGTATTTTCAAGTCACTTGCTTGGTATCATTACCGCGTGTCACGACTTTTCCAGCGCCCGACATCTCATACTGCTGTGTCTGGCTCTGATCACTCTTGATCTCCCCAGCAGGAAGCTCTGGTGCTCGCTTAGCAGGAAGCCTCGGCGCGTCTGTTACGTGAAAGATCATGCACGGGTCATATCCATCCCATTCGACCCAGAGCTGGACCTTGTAGGCATACTTGTTGCCACCTAGTTGCGCCTTGTGCTGCGCTAGAAAGTATCCGATCGCGATACCGTTCGGTGAGCCTATTCTACGGTCAGCTTGAGTCTCAGAAGTAACAATGTGGGAGTGCGAAGACTAGTTTCGCACTTACCAAGCATAGCAGCTCCCTCCTCGCTGTCGGTGTTGAACGTCAGTCCCGGCCATATAGGCACCTTCGTCGCACGCTTCTGGCCTTCGGGGACCTTATAAGTCTTCAGCGCCTCAGCGATAAGATCCTGCGTGACTTTGTTCCTAATATCATGCACAAGAAACAGATTAATATGGTTAAGGTCCTGACCGTCAGGATGCATTCGGCGCCATGCTCCCCAGGCCATATCCGAGATCTGCCTCAAAGCAGGCAACTGGTCAGCAGGCGGATTGGTCTGTAAGCCCCAAGCTTGTTTGGCACCTTCGACAGCGGACACGACGTCGAGGAAGTAGATGACCCCGCTCTCTGCATTGACACCGAGGATAGCTTTCGCTCTAGTTGCCTAGGGCGCTAGTTAGGCGGGCTCATATCACAGAAGGTAGGTACTGACCTTGTAAGTCTTGCCGTCCACTTGATACCTCTGCTTGTACTCCGGCACCAAGAACCCCTCTTCGTCCTTCTTGCTCGGATCGTAGTGCTGAAAGTAGAAACATTCGTTGGGTCCTCCGCGTACACTGCCTTTGGGATCAATGTTCAGCGACTCCAGTGGTTTGCGTAGATACTTGTCGAACATGCATTGGTCGTCCGCGTCGTCATTGCGCTCAATGTAGCCCCAGTGCTTGAGCTCATTTTCCAGTGTGCTGTCGAAGGGAGTGTCGATGGGCGTCAGGAAGTTGGTGGCTTCGTCCTTGTTGTTGACCATTGCTTGCCATAGCCTTTGGCCGCGGCACGTGTGCTTCTGCCATGCCTCGGATTTGGGAGCCCCAGGTGGGTCGCCTGCTACGGTGAAGACATCGCTGGGTGAGAGAAGTGAAGTGACGTTGGTGACGGCGTTGAGTCGAGCCGAGACACGAACTACCCTGCTTGCGACCAGCAGAGGAAGGAGCGCGGTTGCTGCCATGTGCAACAGCTTCATGTTGGCAGGAGGCAGCAAAGTTGAATCAGGAGGTGGTTGATCGTGGGTTGTGGGTCGGGGTAAGGGACTGCTCCGCTGAAAGCTTCTTCGCGATTGTGAGCGCAACGGGTGATATCGAAGTGAAGGTGAAAGCAGAGACGACGCACGCTTGACCTTGGTAAAGCACAGTTGATGCGGTATTAGCAGAATCGAGGGAAACGGAGCTTCACTTTCATGCGTATAGTATGCTATCTAGTCAACTTCTGCAGCTGTGCCGTCTGTAGCTAACCTTCAAGATCGAAATAGTCAGTCAACAGATCCTCTACCAACTTTTCCGCGTGAGCATAAGTCACACCTTGTGTGCCCAGATGGAGTGAATGAAAAGCTCGATGAGTCGACAACTCTCAGTCGCTGCACACCAAATACTCGTGCCTTCGAGTCGACCACAGCCATGGGATTATCCGGCTTACCCATCGCACAGGATGATGACGCATGGTGGATCGGAGCGATGTGTTGCTTGATATAGTCCAGCAGCTGCGCATCTGCCGTAACATTGTTTCCTGGACTCACTTCCTCACCGATACGGATGCCATCTGGTATTGCCTGCCACGCCCGTCGAGCCCTGCGGTACGCCTCGATTGCGACTTCTTTGTCGCTTTCCTCACGTAGCGACCCAGGATTGATGACCGGCGGGTCCATGTTGTCGGCAGACTGGATAGTCATGTTCCCTCTGCTGGCTATGGCAATGAGAATGCAAACGATGGCACCGCACTGTTTCTCCGCACTGGACGACTCTAAAATGCGGCTCGAGCTGGTCAACGAATTCTCGATGAGCGGCCAGTCTGCTGGGATGCTAGATAGCGTCTCTTGCGTCGCTGCACTGAAGTTAGAATGATCTGGGAACGTCTCCCATGCGCCAACGTCGAGCCCGATGTTCGTCAGCGGTCCACTGCTGTTTGCCAGCAGTTGTGACTGGGCTCCGGCCATAGAACTGGGCTGCTGCCAGTACGTGTAGGTTGGCAGAGATATCTCACATCGACTAATGTCTGTCACTGCGTCCCGCAAATCCACCCCTGCCGCAACTGCTTTGCAATCTCGTAAGATTGAACATCACCATTTGGTCTCTGTTAATCTGTTCTATTACATAAGTGATTATATAGTTCATGTTCCCTATAGATACAGCTTTGGAAGGAAACATCACATGCTGTTCAGCCTTACATCTTGGTACGTTGACTCGTGAATCAGAAGCTGAGATCAGTTCACGCCTTGCTTGGATACTATCGCAAGGGACAACCTTCACATCGGCATAACAGATAGGAAGTCTGATAACGAGAGAGTAAGAGCCGAGATTTTTGGAGATGCTGAGGTTCAGAAGACCACGTTCCGGATATGTGCGTGATCGAACCTCAATTTCGTTCCGTACTTTTCGAGCTTAGCGTACCTAGCATAAGCTTCAGCGCAGTGTATCATATGCTGTATTCTATTCTCTGGTTAACCCTACAGAGTTAGATTGTGGCGCAGTGACAGGACGCAACAGTACTGCCTCCTTGTTCTGATATTGCCCCTGTTCTGCGCTATTAAATGGTGGTCTCGACAAGCGTGCCTTTCCTTACACTAGCTTGTCAACATAAAGTAGGCGTAGGGAAAGCGCGTAATTTTCGGAACTGAACTATCTATAAGTAGCTAGTTCTAGCTTACTAGGTTTTTAAGAATAGGGATAAACGTTATATTGCTAGAAGACTACTTAGCAAGCTTCTAAGGGCTACCTAGATCTTACTATATATCTACTTCTATAATAGCCTGTGCATTATAAAGCCTACCTATAGAAATACCCTCTTAGCGCGCTCTAGGAGAGCTGTCTGTATAAATGCTAAAAAGTTGTTAACCAAGCTATTGATCCTTAATAGCTTGGCGATTCGGGCAGACACGATTAGCTCCATGTTGCCAGGTACCTTCCTGGTGTTGTTAGGGTCTAGTCTTACTCTAACGCAGCCTTGCAGGCCAGGTATTTATCAGCTGCGACCACCAACTTGAAGGAGCCTTTGATTAGCGATGGTGCTCAACTAGCAAACAGGCTTACAAGTAATGGCAACAACGATTATAGCGTGCTTTCTCTATACTCCTTAAATCCGTTAAGAATGCAGAGCATCCTCCCAACCTAGGCGTTGGTAAAGAGCTTGTCAAAAATGAGCCACAGCGCCTCTAGAGATGATAGCGCCTGCTACGTCCTTACCAGCAACCTAAAGTACAGCAATGTATGCTTGACCAGCTGCGGCCGCTTAGTAATAACCTAGTCCACTAGTCCACGCAGCACTGCTACGGTTGTGTTGCGCTTCTCGTCCTCTGCGCTGCAAAACAAGAAAACTAGCTCTGCGTTGTCTATGTGCTCTGTGTGCCTTTCCAGCTCCTCTGTCAAGAAGACAGACGTCATCGTCTTGCCATTGCCTGGCCTGTCAGAGCTCCACAGCAGGCTTGTGTTGTCGTTGTCATTGCCATCCCAATTGTTGCTGCTCAGCCACGCACGGTATTTCGCATCGCGCGTGATCCACTCGCAGGTACCCGTGACTCTTGTGCCTTTTGCGCGGATCATGCGCTGGCGCTCGACGTAGAAATTGGTGAGGATATGCGCGTTACGACACGCGATGGCCGCTTGTTCTAACGCTTCTGAAAGGCGACGATGTCAGCAGCGAACCTTATGAGAGAATCTTGTCTACTGTACGTCGGGGACTGTGCGACGCAGCAAAGTAGACGTCTCTTGCCGAACCTACAAAGGTTTGTGAGTGGTTCCGGGTGAAGATGCTGATGGTGGGGCACCTCGCTTTAGACATTACACAGCCCCCGCATTGCTAAATTGCTTGCTCTATTTAGACCTAGTAGATTGCTTGCGGATTCTTCCAGAATGTTCTTTTTCCTTTACCCAGATAATCGTATATTATCTCTAGCTCTAGCCGTTGTCTTACCTCTTCTCCATCGTTAAAATTTTCACCATGGATAACTGGCGCAAGGTCAATGTTTCTGAAGAATCGCACCAATGCCAGTATTGCGAGAAATTCGTATTCACAGTTGGCGATTCGGTTTCAATTTCATATGAGGATGCAGAACAAGCACAACAGGCTGGATGCATGTTCTTTTGGTTGATTCTCAAAAAATGTCCTGTCGAGGATGCTGTTTCACTATTACAACGTCCGACTTTGGAAGTATCTTGCGACGATGGAATGCAGATTTCTGCTAAGTGGATATTCCCTGGCGACCCAGCTTCCACCGAAGATCACAGCGTCACAAGTCCTATTTTCGCTCCACCTCCAGAAGACAGATCGGAATTTGGATTATCGTTACCGAGCCCGCTGAATCTTACTCCAGGATCACATGACAGTTTCTCCACTATACGTAGGTGGCTCTGTCAGTGTGAAGAACATTCGTGTTGCAAAGATCCACGCAACTGGCAACGCCCCACTCGACTCGTCGACGTTGGCAATAAAGACAGCAAAGATGTCCGCATCTACATTACCGATCCTGAACGCCCTGTGAGATACGCAGCTCTTAGCTACTGTTGGGGAGAGGGTCAAAAGTCAGAGACAGTATGTAGGACACTGGAAAAGAGATGCAGAGGCTTCCCACTAGCAGAACTTCCGAGAACCATCCGGCATGCCATACTTACTGCGAGGAGACTTGAAATACCATATCTTTGGGTTGATGCACTATGCATTATCCAGGATGATGACGCTGACAAAAAACGGGAACTGCCTATTATGGATCAAATCTATGCAGGCGCTTACCTCACCATTTCTGCAGCAAGAGCAGGAGGGGCCAATGATGGTTTCCTCCAGCCAAGAGATTTGAAGCAATGCTACGGAACATTGTGCCGAGTACGATACCGCAAAAGCGTGGAAGGAGAAAAGCTGCTAGGCTATATCGCTGAAAACCCTCTGCACATTGCATTCGACGACCCTATTGACTCGAGAGGATGGACTTTTCAGGAGCGTCTTCGATCTTTCCGCACTCTTCGGTTCGGCATGAGACAAACAGTATGGCATTGCCCGTGGGGTGAGGAAGTTGACGGCGGCCAGAACTACGTCGAAAGGTTCGCGTGGTCGACGGACGAGTTTAACCCGTCGAAATTCACCGGCGCGCCAACCGATCGACCCTATCCATACTTGGTTAGCGATCCAAATCATAAGTGTCAGCTAGACGAAGCCTGCGAAATCTGGCAGACAATGGTTCGAGAATACTCTCTACGTACTTAGGAAAGAGCATTGACAGACTCCCTGCTTTTGCTGCTATTGCAGAGGCCTTTGGAAGCTATCTGGGGCTGGGACCTGAACAGTACTATGCGGGACTCTGGGCTTTCGATGTTTGTATGCAGCTTCGATGGCGGAGACCAAGCCACCCACAAAAAGATTGGCAGTGCACGGAGAGACATGGACCAACGTGGTCATGGGCGTCGCTGAACGGTGCTGTCAAGTTCGATGATCAACGTCTACCGATGGGTACAGATACGCTTGAGTTGGTCCACGACGAATGCCACATGACGTGGGAATCACCAAATTTCAAGTACGGCCAAGTGAAGTCTGGGAAGCTAAAGGTCAGAGGGTTTTTGCGTCGGTTGCGTTTGACCGACGGGAAATTTATCGATTGGCACCGTGGTGAACAACGTGACGTTCTTCTCCCACTGGAGGCTTATTTTGACTGCAATGAAAGAAGAGGTCCCGAAATTTGGTGTTTAGAAATCAACACATACGCTATACAGGATGCTGTGGATTCGGTCGGCATTCTCCTGGCTAAGACAGGCGACAATGTCTTTAAACGGGTCGGTTATTTTGAATTTGACCATACAAAACTGATACCAGAACCGATCCTGGAGGCGCTAAAAAATCCAGACTTACCACCGAATTCCAATTGGTTCTATAATGGTGGATTTCAGGGGATATATATTGAGTAAACAGCTAGCGTAAATCAGAATACATATAACTTCTGTATGCGTGTTGCTAGTCAAATAATAGCGATATACCAAGGTTTGCTAATGAGCCGTTGTCAGTTCCTGGTAATTGGGTGTGAGATGCTATATTGAGCTTGGCAACGTTAGAGCACATGCAATCAACTAGATTTCTTGGAAGAATTATTCATGAGGACATTACACTAAGAGACAATCGTGCAGGAGATTGTACTTTGTACGCGTTGGATTCGATGATAGCACAAAATCACGAACTAGCCTTAAGTAGCAGTAGGGCTGGAGCGCGGCTGAAGTGCAGCGCAAATGAACCAGATACTGCAATTGCAAGCCCTTCAGCATCTGAAGGCAGCATGAAGGTTAACAAAGGACCAAAACAGGATGTTCTTTACACGATAGGTCTATGTTCATGATTGGAGTATGCTGACCGTGATAGATGTGTCGATCTGTTACCACTACATCTGTGTCACACTCCTGGACAGAATAAAGAAACGCGTTCATGCTAAAGATGCAACACGTGATGATTCCAGAAGCATGACGGTCCATGCTTTCAAGGAAGCAATCCTCGGTCAAGTCCATCAGATCGTCCCTCGCAGGCATCAACTGCTTCTTACGCAACTTGCACATAATTCGCCTGAGACTTTAGTAGCCAATAACCAACGCCATGTCATGACCGAGTCGAACAACTGCTGCAATGCAGTCGCCGGGCTCCTACGTCAACACGACATCCTCCACCGCCAAATTCTTGAAGACCTTCTACGTGGCATCGACATCGATATTCGCACCCTTCAACAAGGCGGCATCCTCATTCCCGGCTTCGAGCAAGTCCAGCTGGACGGAGACATCACGCCGCCTGGGCCTCATGAGGAGCCCATTTATTTCAAGCGCTTCCACTTGGTCGTCGACTTCCGCCTTCTTATGGACGCTGGCATTCTGATTCCCGGTTTCGAACAATGTCAGCTCGGCGAGGATGTTGTGTCTCCTGGGCCTCACGAAGAGCCTGCATGTGCGAAGTACCGTCGTGCCAATAGATCCCTTCATATCAATATCCAAACACTCAACAACTACGACTTTGTAGTGAAGCATCAAATTGTGACTCTGGAGCCCATCGCAGGGAGCATCGACACACGCGAGCAAATCGCCCTCTCACAAGCGCGCATCAACAGCGGCAAGCCGTTTGACCTCCAGCCTGAAGAGGAGTCTGAAGCCCCTGATTATATCACACATCACATGTTTGAGAAGACATGCTGCTGGAATGAATGGTTTCAATATCAGCAGCAAGACCCCAAGGGTTTTGAATGTCGCCTTGCTCAGAATCCTGAGCTGGAGAAGGATATTTTGGTCCAGCATCAGGCGGCTGAGAAGTACCGCGCAGACTATCCGGAAGACTTTGCTCGATTCTTTCCTGAAATGGCGACAGAACATGATTTGCTGGCCGACGAGAATTCTCTCAACGAGTTGGACTCAGCACCAGTCTCAGCATCGCAATCTCCCACCACGACAGCCCCTCCACTTCCCAAAGACTCGACACCCGGGCCACCAGACTGGCTAAACCCAAAGCCCAACAACCGCCGAGCCTCCACCGACTCGGGCTACTCATCCGAAGATGACCTCTCCAAAGACGGCGTCTGGAACGACCCCGCCACAATCCGCGTAGTCATCAACTCCAAGAAGCGCTGGTCCAACTTTCCCGGATTGAATGACTTCCTCGCACACGAGTCCTGCCTCACTCTCCAGGAGTACATGGACAAGAAGGCAGCAGCGTATGATCAGGGTCTGTACGGTCCGCTGTCGCAGTGGGAGTGAAGTAAGGCCTAAGGGGTGTTGAAGTGCGACTGCACGAACACTGCTACTAGTACGACGCGGTCTCGTACTGCGGAATCTGCGTGACAGAACTGCGGTAGCTTCTAACTACACATACCATTGACCGTCTTTGGCTTCGACAACACCGACAGGAAAAGGAGCGCCAAATTATGGAGCGTTTTGGAGGTGCCGAAACACGCTTGCATGGCTCATACAGACCGCAGAGATGTAGCGCCAAAGCCATGGTGACGTTATCTGGGAAGGGAAATTATGTAGCATGTCTAATACGCTGGATTAGGGGAAAGCGCAACACTGCACGAGGCCAGGGAAGAGATGATGGTGTTTCACGAAGAGAGAGGAGTGATGAATGGCTATGTTCAGGCTTACTATGATATTTGGTATTGCTTGCTCAATATATTCTGCTATTTGGCTGCACTGACGCTTAAATCATGTGGTGTAACGATACAAGAGTACGGATCGCTTGACACACACCAGCCTGCTATCGGGAACAGAAGTCAAAATGTTTGTTTGTGGAAGCTTCGTGTGTCACCGGCTCATCCACCTCCTTTCAACCCCCATCAATACGCACGCTTCGACTGCGCATACGTCCCCGTCCCCGGATATCCCTTCGCAATACTTAGCTTGCTGTTCTCCAACCAACAATTAGCACCAGGATGGTTCTGGTAGCCGTTCTAGTTATCTGCTGCCAACACTTCGCTGTCGCAGCCTCCGAACCGTGTAAAACGTGGGAGGAAAGGTGTCAGCGCTTGTGAGATGCCAGCGTGCTCGATTGCTGCTCATTCCAACCTTCTGACCGCTCCATCTTCTTCAGCCCGTCCACTTCGCGACGTTGTTTGTAATCAATCTTCTAAACATCTCCAGCTGCTTCTTATGCACCGCCATCTTCGCCTCAAGAACATCCGGCCGTTGCTGCAGCGTCTTATCCACACGCTTCTGGCACCCACCAAACACAACCGTATAATCCGGCAGCACCGTATACGGCTGAACAACCGACGCCGCCGAAATCGTACAATACTGCCATCGATCAGCTGAACCGCTCCGCCCCTAACACATCAATCCACACTACATACCTTGCCCACCACGGCTCCCCGCCCAACCACAGCGCCAGACTCTATCGTGCTCCCTTCCCCAACCTCAGAAGCTTCGACAACAGCCCCCGTCTCAACAACTACATTACTCCCCAACACTACCCCGTCCCCCCTCCCATTCCCATTCCCACTCATCCCACTCGTCCGTCTACTCAATTCTGGTCGCCCACCATCCACATCCGCGACCCCGACTCTCGCCCGTTCAAACACCACACACCCCTCGCCCAGCATGACGACGCTGCCCGTGCTGTTGACTTTGGAATGCGGGTGCAGCACAGCGCCTGGCCCGACGGTAATAGGGTGTACGCCGGTGAGCTGGGCGTGTTGGGCGATGAGGGCGGTGGGGTCGATTGCTATGCTGCTGGGGCGCGGGAGGAGGGAGGTGCGTTTGGGGGCTGTGGAGGTGCGGCGGGGGTCTCGGGAGGAGTGGGAGGTTGACATTGTGGGGGAGTCTGTGTGGGAATGGGTTTGAGGCGTGCGCGATTTCGGGTTCGGTAGTGTGGGGTTCGGGAGGACGTCTGAGTTTGTGTTGTTGTGCGCGTGAGGGTTGGGGGTAACGAGGTGTTGGTGAGATGTGGAAGACGCGACTGGCGACGCGTGGGATTTAGCGTTGTCGCCAGAACACGTGGGGACGCTGCCAGCCCGTAAGCATTGGAGGGGTACGAGATGAGCAGATGCAGAACAACTCATATCACTGGAGGCTCTCTCTTCTCGGGGTTTATGGCTCGCGCATGTTGCAGACGGTATTGGGAAAGTCTGTACTTGACGGAGTTGGTATTGGAGTGCTTGCGCGATCCTGATCATCTACTAAATGCAACCTCACAGAACGGAGACGAGATCCCAGATACTCCCAAACATGCAACAAGACAGTCTCTTCCACACACGCACAGCCAGGTTCATTCAACATGATACTTCCCTCACTCCGACTTGACCCTACTGCGTCGATAGCTTCCCCTCATTCTCCTCAATCCACTTAACCATGTCCTCGATCGTACACACCTTGATCCCCCACTTCTTCCCAAACGCCAAACAATCATCCGTCCTCATCATCCCACCGCCTACAAGCTCCGGCCGCCCATCCACGCTCTCCCCATCATTGATCATCTCGCAAATCACACCCACAGGCTGCTTGCCCGCCAACCGGCACAAATCCACCGCAGCCTCCGTATGCCCCCTCCGCACACGCACACCCCCATCTCTCGCCTGCAGCGGCAGGATATGCCCGGGCCTCCTGAAATGGCTCGCCTTCGCATTCGGGTCCGCGAGCATCCTGCACGTCAACGCGCGATCATGCGCCGAGATGCCCGTCGACACGGACTCGGCGTTTGCGTCAATGGAGATGGCGTACGCGGTGCGGTTGGGGTCAGCGTTGTCGGCGACCATCTGCGGGAGGTGCAGGGCGGCGGCGCGCGAGACGGGCAGCGGCGCGCAGATGTAGCCGCTGCTGTAGCGGATCATGAAGGCGGCTTTCTCTGGGGTCAGGGATTCGGCGGCGATGATGAGGTCGCCTTCGTTTTCGCGGTCGGGCGAGTCGAGGACGATGACGAATTCGTCGTTGGCTGGAGTCATTAGTCTACAGTCTTACGGGAGGTGTTGTGTGTCTTCTTGCCAAACGCTGCTACGACGTCTGGTATCGAGTCGAATGCTGAGTCTGCTGGTGTGGGGTTTGCGAGCGCATTTGCGTGACCGTTGACGCCATTGGGGCCGTTGGCGGGGAGCCCGTTCAGTTCAGCGGGCATTGTGGTGGTGGTAGTCTTCTCTGTGCAGATCTGCTAGGTCCTCCTCTTCTCTTGTAGTCTCAAAGGTGTTCGGAATGGTTCTATCCGCTCGTCGCAATGTTGGTTGTGGATTGACAATGCTTAGAAAGAGTGTCTCGACGCTTTGGTAATGCGATGCCGGAGCTATCCGCAGTCGGCGATGGGTAGATTGTATGAGTCGTGGTGTCAATCGTGTGTGGAGTGTGGAATGGGATTGATAGTATCTGGCGCCTTTCCGTATCTTATCACGATCTCAATTACGCATGTGAACGTCAAGATCTCGGAGGTCGAGTCAATGTGCGGTTCCGCCCCTCCAAGCAAAAGTCCAATGGTGGGATGGAGTGGGCCGAGGCCCTGCATGAGCGGCATCCGAGGCTCCGACATTGCTTGCGGCTGCATCAGGCCTCCCACTGCCAGTGCCGAGTGGTGACAAGGCATCGGTCAGCATGTCTCGCTTTTACTTCGACGACCTGCTTGTTGGTCAGTACATCGTTGGAGCGGATGAGAGCAGCGGCTATCTGCTGATGCGACGGCGGGTAACGGATCAGTCCGTCTGAAGGTTTATAGCGTCCGCCAAGACCAGCGCCGGTGTTTCCGCTCATGAGATTGACATTCGACCGTCGCCACAGGTTTCACGGGAAGAGTGTTTGAGGTTGCGGTGATCTTTGCTTATTCAATTAAAGTGAGGGTATCTACATTGGCTGATCAACCAGCCGGCTCACGCATTACCAAATGCAATGCTATCAATACAACAGAACGCAGCGCCGTAGCGACTGAATGCAACGCCTACAACTTTTGCCAACCTAGCAAGTCCAAACATAGAACGAGCCGCTTACATGATCTTCTCACCAGCAGCCTGCTTATCCTGGATATAGTGCTTCTCAGCCGAGTTGTGCGTTGAGCTGTTCTCGCTCGTCTGGCCAGGGCCAGTCACGCCATCAGTCTCGGGGTCGCGCTTCCAGAAATCCTTCTTTCCGCTGGCGATGCGCTGAACCCATGGGGGCAAGAAGCCACCGGGAATGCGCCATGTCCAGGGCTCCTTCTCGTCCTTGTTAGGAGGAACGACACGGCCCCCGGAGCACTTCTCGATGATGTAGACGAGCGTGTTGATGAGGATGTACGAGCAAATACCGGCAATGAGACCGTAGGCGATCGAGTAGGTAAAGGGCATGATGGCGATGGTGAGGAACGCGGGGATCGCGTCACCCATGTACTTCCAGTTGATGTCCTTGGCCGACTGAGCCATGAGGGAACCGACAATGACAAGCGTACATCCGGTGGCCCACGGGGGAATCGAGGCAAAGATGGGCGCGAAGAAGATGGCGATAAAGAAGGAAAGACCAGTGAACATGGCAGTGAGACCGGTCTTACCACCCTCAGAAATACCAGCACCAGACTCAATGTACGCAGTAACGGGAGAGCATCCGAAGAGGGAACCGATTGTTACACCCATAGCATCGATGGTGTAAGCAATGGAAGAGTTCTCGAAATCTTGCGTGCGCTCATCGATGGCACCACAGTAGCGGGCCATAGAGTACATGGTACCTGTGCAGTCGAGAATGTCGACATAGAGGAAGGTGATGAAAGCAAGACCGAACTGGCCGGCATACTGCGAAACGTTCCACTCCTGAACAACGAGGATCTTCTCGATGGGATGGAAGGTAACGACTTTCTTGAAGAAGTCGAAGGAGTCGTTGCCGAGCGCGGTGTAGGGGAAGTAGGTAACCTCAGTGGGGCGGGGCCAGGAGATGATGGAAACCAGCAAAATACCAAAGATGATCGCGCCCTTGACACGGTACATCATAAGCAGGACGGTCAGAACACCACCGCAGAAGATACCGATCCAGAGAGTGGGGTTGCGCATCTTGTGGCCTCCCGGGCAAACACCGGCCTCGTCCTTGTACTGGTCCTCGCATCCTGCAAGTTCGAGAGGGGTGGAGGTGGCACCAGTGATGAGACCAATACCGGCGGAGTACGTAAGACCGATGATCGTAAGGTAGAGTCCGATTCCGACACCTGTCGCGAGCTTGATACTAGCCGGGATAGCTCTGTACAAAACAAAATCAGCGTTGTTCTTGTGGAGAGTGACGTGTGGCGAAGTGGCTGGCGATGGAGACCTAGTGGGCCCGAACCGCGCCGAGGTGCAAAACTGGCGCACAAATTTATAACGCCAAAAGAAAACGGAGGAACACGGATGTGAACATACCTTGCAAGCCATTGACGGATTCCGAGGATGGTGAGGCCGACGAAGACGAAGCCTTCGACGAACACAGCAGTCAATGCAACCTGGTATGGGACCATACCTAAAAAGTAATTAGCAATCGTTTTAGGATAAGAAATTCGTGTAACCAATCCAGACTGAAAGGAAATGACATGTATCACAAAAAGTAATACAAAAACGAAGAAGGCGATCAGTGCGACTTGACGTACCGGAACCGTGGAAACCAACGACAGTGTAGGCAAAGTAGGCGTTCAGACCCATTCCAGGAGCAAGGGCAATGGGCATGTTGGCGAAGAGACCCATGCAGAAGGAAGTCAAGGCGGAGATGGCAGCGGTAGCAGTGACGAGATCACGCTTGACAACTGCTACGCAAAGGAGATACTCTTCGTTGGTTGCGCACAGGTCAGACATGGAGTCAGCCGGGCAGACGCAGGTACCGCCAGTATCAGCCAGAATGGTAGCTGAAGATGATGAGCATTGCTTTTAGGAGTTTCAAGTGGTGATCATACAGTTGACCGAGATGATGTAGGCCATGGCGAAGAAGGTAGCGAGACCAGCGCGGAACTCAGTGAAGAAGCGAGCATCTTTGCGTTCCTTGGGCTACAGACGTCGTCAGTGAATGTGTCAAACCTCAAGTGAACATTAACATACGTGACCGGAACCGTCAAGACGGAAGTATCGGCCTACGAAGGAGCGCGCAATGGCGCTGTTGGCCTTGTCAACGAAGCCGACCATCTTGAGAAAATTCTGATGGCGATCTAGAGAGTGTCGAAAGGGCGGAGGAAGTCCTCAAGAAAGGGACCGTCCAAAGAGTGTCAAGGGAGCCGGATAGGCGATCTGCACCGAGCTTCACGAGCACTTAAGTGAAGGAGAGGACGAACTTTTAAGTTCAAATGGTATGAGCATGGGTAGAGTATCCTCTGCATCCCGCACCTAGATAAGGATTTGCTGGGCGGCGACGAGGCGTGTCCACTGATGGTCTCGCCGTTAAGGTGCCCAATCCGACCCATGTTCTGATGATCGGCCAGCGCCAGTCCTGGCTAGCCAAGCGGGGCCACGCGAAGGGACTGTCCACCGTGTCTTGGCGCGGCTTAATGCGCGAAGTCCGCCGGCCAAGTCGCGCTCTCAGGGTTGGGGAACTGGTGCCGGCGAGCGGCTGACATACGCTTCTTGGGGTGTGCTGCAGCTCGCCAATCGCAGGACCAATTGAGGTTGCTTTTATCAGGATGACCTCAATGAAGAGCGCCATATCGCTGGAAGGGAGGCGGAGGCTGCCGAAAAGCGACAGCTGCGACCGCCATCTTCACCAGGGAGTCGCCTCTGGTATCTCGTTCTCCACGATGGCTATCATGGCTGCGGACTCGTCGCCGCGCAGTCCACAGGAACGACTGAATTGCAAATGGATTCTTGTCAGGATGATCGACTAGTTCGGTAACAGTGCCGCATCCGGTAACTGACTAGAACGCAGTGTCAGAATGTGGGTCGAGTGCTGCTGAAACCGTGCAAGAGCGCTGTGGAAGGCTCCCATGTCACACGGCTGCGCTGGTGATGAGAGGACGCGCTGGAAGACGCGGTGTTGTGCCAGAAAGCGAGCCCACTGCCGCGACGCTGCATCAGCCCCTCGCTCCTTCGTGGCGCCGGTTCTTGGCAAAAATCTGCGAGGGCGGCCAGGATGAGCAGCATTTGGAAGGCCGGGCTTACTTCCCGTGTTGCACAAGATGAACCGCCGTGAAGCGAGTTGCTGCGAGTGGTGCATCTTTTTGTAGGAAAGGCAGAGACCCTTTGCCCCGGGTTCTTACTAAAATTGTGGCCCGGTAACCGCAGCGGAATAGTATCCAGTGCGGGCCCTACAGCGTCTATACATTGCTTCTGGACAACTCAACACGACTCGACCCTTGCGGGTTGTCATGCCACGGCCTCTAATTTAACACCTATAGGCGCATACACGAGACGCGTTTGCAAGGGAGATATTGCTTGTGACATTTCTGGACATGGTCACGCAAAAGCTTAAGCTCATCCGCGGCGGCTTGCCTGCGAAACCACGTCTTCCAGCAATCTGGTATAGAGTCAGTGCATCCTCAGTCTATTGAAAAGGAGATGGACACCTGAAGCAAACCATTGCTCCACTCCTGGACGCCTTGATAGACCCCTAATTGCGACACTGCTGCCAGCACGCCATCACAGCGACATCCTCATGTTTCGACATCGTTTGGATCTTCATGCACGTCTCCATATCTCCACCATCTACCATGCGAAAGTCAATTCTTCGGCAGCGCACAGCATATGCAGATCGGCTGCCGGCAAGCTAGGCAACGGGCCGCTGCTCACTTCAAAACGACTTGCGCAGAGTTGGCTGGCCTTGTAACACCTCTTCTGGAAGAGTCAAGGACAATCCTTACATGAAGGACTATCTTACCGGTATCGGCGTGGGCGGGAAAACCATCATTGGCATCGCATTCCTGAGCTGAGCGTCAGCAATCTTGTGTCTTGAACGAAGATATGCTGACGTTTGATATGCTGCTGACACTCACCGTGAGCTACGATGGTCACCAGGTATATTAGATGTATGCACGGTGTTATATCCCAGGCAACTCCACTACCTCGTGTCCTCTCTGCTCTTATATGTCTGTTGATGACAATCCCTTCGTCGAGCCCGCGAACAACAAATCAACCCCGGATTCAAACCGTCCTCCCAGCTCCAATCCTGGCGCACCGTGCTACAACGAGGTTGCGCATACCCAACAAACGGCCAGACCGGGGTGCAACTACGTGGCAATGTATAAACAGATTCGTACTCGACTGCTGCTCGCCGTTGAACGACACGTCGTACCCTACCGGTAACCCGGTCGTGCCGAGCTGCAGATCGTTTTTCCACGAGGGCTCCAGCGCATAGCACACCATCCGTGCGAGCTATCGCTGCAGATCCTAGACTCTGAACTGAGCTGTCTGCTCATCGACAAGAAGCATCATCATCATCATTATCATCATCATAACAGAGTACAGCAAGACCGTTTACAGCGCGGTCACGCTAGACTTCGCTTGTCGCCCCTTGCGTTGTTACACACACATCACTGCCTCCGCGGACGCAAACTAATCCTTCAAGGAGAATAGAAAGGGCGCATACGTTCTGTCGTCTCCACCGATCGCCACATAGCTCCAAAGCTTGAGCACCGTGCCACAAGGTAAACACAACGTCAACTCTTACTCTTCGTAACACAGCGATGTCGTATCCTCTCACAAGAAAGACAAGGCAAGGCGACAGGTCACCGCAATGCGCACAGGTATCTTCCCAGCAGCAGTTGCAGGACGCTATGGAATTTGGTTTCGTACCTGGATGTGTGATGCTGCACGTCAGCTTTCTTCGGTCCGAAGATGCAACGCCTGATCAGCGCCGTTGCTGGTCACACAAGAAACGCCAAAGCGTGGCTGGTGCAGCAGAGAACCTGGACACCGGGAAACGGCCAACGGAGATCACCACCATTGAGACACGACACAGCATTGAACAGAAGCGAGCGCGTCAGGAGCTGCATTGCCAACATTCTCCAGACTGTGCCGCAGTCGGGAGACTGGCTGAACGCGTGGGTATCCTGGAGATTCTCAGCTCAACGTCCATCGCCTGCTCAACAGTATCGGACAACCCTTAGAAGTGACGGTTGTCTCTGATCTTTCTCGACAAGCACGAATTGCCCTCCACAACAATATGGATTCCGCCACTTCGACATGCACACCCCACGACAGTATGCGCCGAGCACCTAGCTATCTCATCGCACCTAGCTATCTCATCGCACCTTTCGCAAGTCAAGAACTCGCATTTCTTGTCTCCCTGGCGTATGGACAAGGTTCGTCTGTGGTGACCCCGAGCAACCACGCAGCCACCATGCAGTCAGACGTGTCAGCGGCGCAAAACGTGGCAATCCTATCTCCACAAAACAATAGCAGCAATGCCATCTCGAGTGCAGTTACCCTCAAACTGCCGGCGTTCTTTGATTCCACTCTCCAATCTACCTCTGCCACGAGGTGGGCGCGTGGCCTTGCGAGCATGCAGCTGCTCTACAGCATCCTCAGAACTCAAAGCATCATGTTATTGTGCGGAAGATTGTTCTTCAATTTGAAATTTCATTGATGCTCTCGAAGTTGTAGCCGCGTATGGACATGAAGCTTTGGCTTACTGCCTGCTTTTATCGCCAGGGTCAGACCCAGCCAGACACCACACATCAGGCTACTTGGGTATAGCAAAGCCGAATGCAAATCTCGAGCTGACACTCTTCGGTTAGCTTCGCGAACGTATTCTATGGTAGTCAAGCAAACAAAGCATTGCCATGGAGTCTTGAGAAGCTTGCACAGCGGAGTTCATCTATACCTCTTGGCAGTTGAACAAACTCGAAACGCTTCCCTCAATTTCCCGCCAATGACCTACCCCACATTGTCTCTCCGCACCCAAATCCCCCGAATCGCAAGCCTTGGAAGATCTGGGGCAAACAAAGCTTCGACAGGTATATGAGAAGGCGCTCTTGGCAGACTGAGCATGTCTTAGCCTGTCAACGAATTGGCGATGTGTGTGACCAAATCTGGCGGAGGGCAGTGTTGAGGTCCAGAAAAACGAGCGAATAGATGAATATGGCTTTCCACGGCGAAATATCGCGAGATTGCAATTGAGGGATGCATGGTGTTGTCCGTCTCCAAAAGGTACATGTGCCGCGGAGGGTATAACAGCATAGGAAGTATAAGAGTCCGTAGACGCCCAGAAGTCCTACCAGCAGCACTCTATTCTCTTAGACCCAATCAAATTCTTCGAGCAACACACTTACGCTATGCACTCCTCAGCCCTGCTCCTCGCTGCCGTGGCCGGCCTCGCAGCAGCGCATCCTCACAATGAGCACGTCGCCCGCGCAGCAACCAACACAGCCCTCCAAACCACCTTCCCCAAATCATCAGGCACCTCCGCCCTCGCTGCCGCACAGACTATTGCCACGAAAGCAACCTTTGATGGCGGCATGAAGCAATGGGACCGCAGCACCAACACGTGTGAAGGCCAAACCGAAGGCGGCGACAAAGACGCAGTCTTCATCCTTGAGGACGGCGCCACGCTATCCAACGCCATCATCGGCCCCAACAACGGTGAAGGCGTGCACTGCTTGGGCACATGCACGTTGAACAACATCTGGTGGGTCGATGTGTGCGAGGACGCAGCGACGTTCAAGCAGACGAGCGGGACGAGCTATGTCAATGGTGGCGGCGCGAAGGGTGCAAGTGACAAGGTGTTGCAGCACAACGGCGGTGTAAGTTTGCCCTTATTCGTTTACCTTTTTTTCTGCGATGAGATTATACGCAGCACGAGACTAACAGCCTCCAGGGCACCGTGGCGGTCAAGAACTTCTACGCCGAAAACATCGGCAAGCTGTACCGCTCGTGCGGGAACTGCGAGAAGCAGTACGCGCGCAAGTCGAGCTTCACCAACATCAAAGTCGTGAGTGGCAAGCTTGTAGCGGGTGTCAATGGGAATGAGGGCGACTCGACGACTATCAAGGACTCGTGTTTGATCGATACGAAGTTCTGTGACTTGTACAAGGGTGTTACGAGTGGTGAGCCAACAAAGACGTTGTCGGGTCCGGATGGGAAGACTTGTGCTACAAGTGGGATTAAAACTAGTGGGTGCTAGATCGAATGCTGATGGTGGAGAGATGACGAAGAGGGAAGATGGATTTGTTAGTACATATTGAAGCAATGAATTTGCGTTGCTGTCTTTGCATTCGATACTGTGTTCGATGCGTGAGAGACACTTGATCATTGTCAGGCATCATAACCTGCGTCGAAGTATCTGAATTTCCTTTTCGCTGGTACAGAACGTGGGTGATTGACGTGTGAAGAAGAGGATGAAGACGTAAGCCACATCTGGCACAGGCCACAGGTGTGGCGTCCATCAAGCCCCAGACAAGGGATCAAGATGACGTCAATGTACACAATTACCCTGCTCGTCGCGTATGGCTCCCCTGATTGCTAGCCAGCTTTGGGCGAGCTTCATCTTTGCTGTCTACGTGCTGCCATCCGTCTTACCCGATTTCCACGGCTTCACGGCACTGCATTGCTTCCAATTACTGCAATGAAGCACCGCTTATCGTCCCTAGCGTTCTCTCGCATCTCGAATGCTCCACGCGCACTCCACACACCTCTGCTATCGCGGACACCGGCGCGGACGTCTCTACAACATGGAAATGTAGCACAGCCATTGCAGCTAAGAAGCTTCGCGATCACAGCGCGCTTGAATGTGAAGCTTCCAAGCAGGGACCGTGGGAGCTATGAAGACTCGAACGCGCGACCAGCGTCCGAGCTGAACCACAACATTACGCAAGAAGAGAAGGACGACTTTGCGAGGAAGCTGCAAGAAGACAAGGGCAAGCAAATACGCACACCATGGCACAGGGAAGGCAGCGACAAGCCACCTGTGGCTCGACAGCGTAGCGCTGGTGCAATGACGAAGGGTATACCTCACGTCAACCCCTGGCATACCCGTTACTAACACGATGCAGGCAAGCTGCTCACTACTCCCTCGCGCATGCTCAAGATCATCCTCCCTCTCACGACCAAAGACACGAACTCGGACCGCAAAGACATCGAGCCGCTCGCTCTCCTCGTCCACCCACAGCAGCCCATCTCCTACCTCGAACGCCTCATTCAGGCCGAGCTGCCCACGATCAAGGATGAGAATGGCAAGGAGCGTATACCTGCAGTCTACTTTCGCGCTGAAGACAGCATGCAAGACCCCCTGCAAGGCTCTGAAGCCAGCGAGACCACCGTCAGCGAGGACAGTGAACCCAGCGAAGACTTCGAGCAGGTTGACGAGCACCGGATAGATGGCAAGACAGTCAAGACCGGCAAGATCAAGTCGAAGGATAATCCTGGGACCGGTGCGATCACCGACCGCAAGACGCCCGATGAAGCCATCGAATTGCGCGGCGGCCACGGCAAAGGCGGTGTCGAGTCGTACTCTGGTCTGGGTCAAGACGCACCCAGCGACAAGATATCGAGCCGCAAGTTCGTGCGCTGGTCCAGCAGCACTGAGATTGGCGACTTCATCCGCGACGCCGCGCGTGGGCAGGAGTTTGCAATCGAGATCGAGGGTGCACCTGAGGACATTCGCATCGGCGTGCCCTCGTTCAACGACCGCACATACTACCTGCGCATGCGTCTGAGGAAGACGTCCAAGCAGATCAGCGAAATGGCCGACATCAAGGAGGAATGCGACAAGCTCGCGCACAAGGCAGCACAGCAAGTCGCTACCGCCGGTTTCGCCGGTATTGTTGGCTGGTGGGGAGTAGTCTACTACCTCACCTTCCAGACCGAGCTGGGCTGGGACGTCATGGAGCCTGTCACCGTACGAATCCTCACCCCAATCCCTCGCTCTCTGACTTACTAACGGGCACCACAGTACCTCGTCGGTCTCTCCACCCTTATCGGCGGTTACGTATGGTTCCTGTACCACAACCGAGAAGTCTCGTACCGCAGCGCCATGAACTTCACCATCTCGCGCCGCCAGCAGAAGCTCTACGGCCAGCACAACTTCGACCTCCGGAAGTGGGAAGTGCTCATCGAAGACGGCAACGCGTTGCGGAAGGAGATCAAGGCTATTGCGAACGAGTACGATGTCGAGTGGGATGAGATGAAGGAGGAGAAGGATGAGAAGGTTGCGGAGGCGCTGAGGAAGGATAGGAAGAGGAAGGAGGGCAAGAAGGATAAGGACGATGATGAGCCCAAGGCGGGCAAGACGGAGGTTGATGATGGACGGAAGACAGAGTAGAAGGCCGTCCTGGGCTGCGTGCGCTTGGTTAGATTCGGGTGTTTGAGTGATATGTGAACATGTTACGTACATTAGCGCGGCGTTGAGGATAGATATAGTCAGCATTTTCATTTGTATAAATCGAAGTTCGATCTTCGGCTCCTGATGTCCTGTTCTTTCGTTACAAGCTGCAGTCAAAGCTTCCAGATCTTGTTGAGCTTGCCGCATGGCTTTCTTTGGCGAAAGAAGGAGCTGAACACGAGCTAGTAGAGTCGGTCATTTTGGACAGACAGTTAGAGCTAACGATGAACAGGAATGAGCGGGAGCAAGAGGGGGCTTGTATATCTCACTTCAGCAGCGTGCGCGTGACGATGCTCGAAAGAGATGTTCATGTTCGGCATCGAACAGACTTAGTTACACATACATGCCTACATCATACATCACTCAACCTGATCCCTCCTTCCAGCGCCCATCGTTGTAGCCACCGGATCTGTAGCCACCGCCGCCACCGCCGTTTCCTCCCCTTCCACCACGACCACCACCACGGTCATTGCGTGGCGCTCGGTCGTTGTACGGATTGTTACCCTGATACCCTCCATTCCGTCCGCCGCCATAGTTGTCCCTTCCTCCGCCACCGGAGTACCCATCACGTCCTCCTCCACCATATGAGTCTCTGCCACCACCGTAGCTGTCTCTGTTTGCGCCTCCATAACCGTTTCCGCCCGCATGGCTAGGAGGAGGCCCTCGTGGCTGCTGCTGCCCCATCCACGCCGGTCTTTGCTGCTGCTGCTGCTGATCCCGTGGCGCAAAACCAGGGGGGCCGGAAGGCTGGTACCCACCCGGCGCAGCAAAGCCCGGAGGTGGAACCCATCCTGGTGGCGGCGGCGGAATACCGTTCTGCATTGCAGGTGGAGGGGGCCAGGACTGCGCGCCCGGGACGAAAGGAGCGGGGAAACCTGGGGGACCTGCTGCGTAGCCTCCATTGCCACCATTGTTGTAGTTGTTGTTACGGTCATTGTATCCGCCGTTACGATCGTTGTAACCGCCGCG
This sequence comes from Nothophoma quercina, assembly GCA_021642125.1. Classification (NCBI taxonomy): domain Eukaryota; kingdom Fungi; phylum Ascomycota; class Dothideomycetes; order Pleosporales; family Didymellaceae; genus Nothophoma; species Nothophoma quercina. Next base: position 155,867 of record JAKIXB010000034.1, on the reverse strand, counting down.
GTTGTTGTATCCGCCTCCACGACCTCCACGGTCGTAGCCTCCGCGTCCGCCTCTGTATCCGCCGCGGCCGCCACGGTCTTGGTTGCGTTTTACGGCTGCGATTTCGCCTTCGCTGAGGACAGGGGTGGGGAGCTTGACGCCCTTTAGGAGGACGGATTTGTGGGCGTTGTCGGCAGTGAGGGGAGGCATTTCGTAGTAGACCCTAGTTGTGTCAGCAAGTGAAGGAGTTCAAGGAAGGGGATACATACCTCATTGAGCCGTCTTGGATGATCTCGAAGTCCGTTGCGCCGTCGGCGTCGAAGGGTGGGACGAGCTGGCTGTCTGGTACATACAGATCGTGAGGTTCGATTTCACCGTGAAGAGCGGCGGATTTGTCCGGATCGATCTGGTGTTTCTCGACCTTTGTGCGATAGAGCGCAGTGTTGGCATCTTTGTAGAGCTTGCCCTCTGTAGAGAACATGAGGGTCTCCTTGCCAAATTGGTTGCGTGCTACCTCGTCAGGCGACAACTCAGGATACTTCGTTGCCATGGCTTCCAGTAGTCGCTTCTCGTCGATGAACGGCAGCACAGCGACACCTTGCCAGGCAAACTTCTTGCCGTTGAGATCGATGGGGAAATCGACGGGGTAGAAGTCGTAGATAGGCGACTCGGGGTCTTCCATGAGGACACGGAAGGGTTCTGGAATAGCGTGGTTAGAGGCGGCGGGCAACACACCCATGAGTTGCTCATACGGGTGGAAGGGCTGGCCCTTCACGAACAGTTCACGAGGGTTCATGTCTTCGAGACCAACAAAGTCGGCGGCGAAGGGAGCGTAGTGGTGCGGGAAATACCAGGTCCACGAAGGGCAACCTTGCATATAGTATGCCAGGACCCAACACAAACCTTCGGCGTACTGACGAGCGACCTTGTTTCGGAAGGCAATGTCGTCAGGTGCGACGTTGAACTTCTGCTGGTAGTATCGCTCCTCGTAGCCAGGCTCCCAGAGCATGACGGTGTCCTCTGGTGGTGCGTCGTCCTTCTTCTTCTCGGCCTGAACAGGGTCGTCAGGCACCACAGGGGTGTTACGTCCAGGTGTGCCGTTGTCTGCATCATCGACTTCGTCTGCCTTGCGTTTGCCGAGGACTGCAGAGCTTTCCGCACCCGAGGCTGACTCCGAGGCGGGGGTAGACTCGTCTGTCGAGGGAGCTGTGCCGTTCTCCTTGGCCTTCATCATCTCCTTGAGACGCGCTGCGGCGCTCTTGTTCGTCTGAAGGTCTCGATTGTGGAGAACATCCTTGTGGGCGTTGCGGACCTCGTTGGATTGCGCGTCTTGTGGATTGAAGAATAACACGCCAGAGTTGAGATAGGTGCTGGTGTCCTCCTTGACGCGCTTGAAGGGCGGTGCGCCGTTGTTGCGATCGTTGTGGCCTCCACGGCCTCCTCCACGGCCTCTGTTACCCTGAGCCTCACGCTGTGCGCGCTTAGCGGCCTGACGGTCTGAAACTTCCTTACGCTTCTTGAAGATGTCGGCTTCCTTACCAGCGAGAGCAGACAAGATCTGCTGCACGCGGCGCATGTCTGGGAAACCGTCCTTGGTGACATAGTCGTCCATGTCAGCAGCCAGGTCTCGCCAGATGCTGATGAGCAGGTCAATACCCTGATCACGAATCTCCAAACTGGGCAAGTGAGGAAGGAAATCGTTACCAACGAAGAAGCACATAAACACCCAGTCATCAAGAGCGCGTTCTAGATTGTAGGTGAACTTCCTCTTAGGTGTGTCCATCTCAACTGCCAGATACTCGCGAAGGATACCGGTATGCAGCCAAATGTAAGGCTTCAACTGATGCTCGGAAGAGGCCCATTCTTCAGCAGCCTCCTCCTCGGTAAGCTTCTTCCCGTCGTCTGGGAACTCACAATTGCTGCGGATGTGACCCTTGCGTCCACATCGCGTGCATGTCTTGTCCTTACCCGAATCAAAGAAAACATCTTCTCTGAGAACACGGAAGCGAGGCTCATGGGTAGCAAGACTCAACATGATCAGATCGGCATCCAAACCGTAAATGACATGAGAGGTGTTGGGGTCATGTGTAGGCATAGCGCGTTGCGAGCGAACAAAGTTCATAATCTTATGCTCTCCCTCGCCGGGCACAGAAGCGTCAGAGATGATGACTTTCATGTCCTTCCACGAAGGGTCGGTTGTGAACTTGTAAGCACACCAGTATTGGAGAGACTCAGCAAGGAGATGCATGAAAGGTGTGCCCGGAGTGATAGCGTTAGAGTCCCAGGTCTTTTCAACGACCTCCTCTATGCTGGAGATATCTTCACCGCGACTGGCTTTCTGAGCATTGAGGATCTTGACGAACTCGGCACGTTCCTCATCCTTCTCAGCGGCCTCCCTGGCAGAGCGGAAACGACGCGAACGCTGCTGGTTCATCTTTGCACGAGGGGCGACACCATCAACAGCCATGTAAAGCAGCTTGCGAGGGCGCACCATACCGACAACACGGTCAGTGTACTCAAAGATGGCAACCATCATGTCAGCCTCGGTCTTAGGCGCAGGCTTGTCTTCGGGGTGCGAACACGGGTGCACAATGCCGTTCATGTCGAGGTACAAATTATCGAACTCTTCGCCGTTGGGGTTCGGTTTGGTGCGATCGACCGGGATGATCTGGCCATCGACCTTTTTCGGCTGATCCTCTACGACACTGGACACAATTTTGGGGTACTTCTGGCTGAGCCAGCGGAACATAGCGGGAACACCCATGTTGGCGGGTGACGCGCGGTGGCGTGTGGTGTAGTGGATGTGGTAGGGGTGCGACTGCTGAGATGGGTGGCACTGGAGAGAGCGAAAGCGCGTATACTGAGGCTCGAAGTCCTGTTATAGTATTTGCGATACACTACACGAAGATGGAAACTGCTGCTGTCGACCGTCCGTCGATGAATGCAGCCTGGAAGAGAGAAAGGTGAAACGTGGACTCGGACGCTGCTCGGGAGCGACAGATGCTGTCCAGGAAGAAAATGCGCGACGATCACTCGAAAGTCGCAGTCGCAAACTCGTGCCCTGTTACCGGGCGACGCGACGAGGGGATGGGGTGGTGAAGTGGATGAAGGAAGGAGCGCAAAGAACAGAGGCAATCGCAATGCAGTGAGATTATTCGCGCCAAGAACCTGGGGATCCGGAGATGAGCCGGTAGGGCAGGGTCTCGGAGCGCCGCAGCTGGATGTTGCTGTCTGTGCTCGAAATTATACGTGGAACGTGGATCGACGAACCGTCACCTTCAGTCAGGTGTGCCTTTCCTATGCATTTCTTCTGGTAGCGTTCTATTCTTCTGGCCTTCTTCCTGTAGCCAGCTGTTCATTTCACTAGACATATTGCATACTTGAATCCCCAAAAGAATGCACCCATAGCTCCACTAGCTGCACCATAGCTATCCCGCCGCGAAGATGATGCGAGTACTCGAGGCCAACGCGCCTCCCAAGCAGACGGCCACCGATACAATCAGCACACTCAGCAGCCGCCTGTCGAGTGCGACCCTTCTTGAAGACCGCCGGGCCGCCATTTTGGGACTGCGCAGTTTCGCCAAAGAATACCCAGCATCCGTTGCGTCAGGCGCACTGCGAGGACTCATTGCGTCCCTTACCAAGGATGCAGACGACGTGGACACGCTCAAGGTGGTACTGGAGACGCTGCTGGCGCTCTTCCACCCCAACGATGACAGTCCTGAGGCTTCGGAGGAGATCGCCATGTGGCTTGCGGACGAATTCACTATGGTGCGCACCCCTCTGTTTCCCTCCACGTCCGCCAGAACTGAGCTTATGATAGCGCCAAGATAACATGACCGTCCTCCTCGACCTCCTTGAGACGCCTGACCTCTACTCGCGTCTGTATCCTCTCCAGCTAATACGAGCCTGCGCCGAAGCAAGACCCCAGCGAACCCAAGAATGCATCCAGACCGCGCCAATGGGCACAAGCCGGCTGGCAGCCATGCTGGACGATCCTCGAGACATCATCCGCAACGAAGCACTCGTCGTACTGTCCGACCTTACACGCTCCTCATCCGAGCTACAGAAGGTTTTCGTGTTCGAGGATGTATTTGCCAAGGTCTTCAACATGATATATGGTGATGGCGGTCTTACACAGGGCGGCATAGTCGTGCAGGACTGTCTCTCATTATTGGCAAACCTCATACGGTTCAATGTGTCGAATCAGATGTATTTCACTAAGATGGAATACCCGGGTCATTTCGTCAGGTTGCTACCAGGTGGAAAGAAGGCCAAGAAGGCCAGAGGTGCACCCGAAGAAGAGGACGACTGGGTTAGCCCACAGAGTGACAAGAACGTCTGGGGGTTGCTCATCATCATGCGCATGTTTTTGGTCAAAGGAAGCGCAGCAACACCGCAGAATCAGGCTGCCTTCGTTCAGTACGGTTTGGTCAGGCAGTTGCTGAGTATTGCCTTCGATCCAGCAACGGTCATGTTGATCAAGGTTGAGGCCCTCAGCACTTGCGCTGACCTGATCAGAGGCAACCCAAGGATGCAAGAAGGCTTTGCTCAGGAACAAGTACGACCTTTCATTCAATCTGCAACGAACGGTGCAGCCACGCCTAATGGGGTCTCGAACGTGTATGTCATCGAAGCGCTACTGAACCTCGTCCTGACGCCGGCCTCCAACGAGCTCTTCGATATTCGCAGCGCAGGCGCAGATGTCATCAAGGCCTACTTTCACAACCACCCGCAAATCCGCGAACACTTCCTCAACCGCGCTATTGGCGGTCACGAAGCTGGGGACGAAACACAGAATGCATTGACAATCTTGATGGAAGGATCGCAGGCCTCACCCGGCGACCCCTACCGGATATGGTTCGCAGCCACCTTGATCTTCGATCTGATCTTCGACAACCTACCGGCCAAACATACGCTCATGCAAGTAGAGGAAGGCGATGCAGAAAGTGGAGAGGAGGTCGTCACTTGCATACAGACTCTGACCGCAAACCTGATTGCAAGTCTGCAACTCGAGGAAGATGAGCGGATATCTATTGGCTATCTTATGCTTCTGCTAGGCTGGCTATTCGAAGATGCTGCAGCTGTGGACGATTTCCTTGGCGAAGCAAGCAGTCTTCAAAGCCTTGTGCAGGCTGTGTTGAGACCCGGAGAAGATCAAACTATCAATCGCGGGCTCTGCGCAGCGCTGCTCGGCACCATCTACGAGTTTTCGACAAGGGACTCACCCGTGCCGCGGCGCGAGTTGCAAGGCACCTTGACCGGCAAGCTCGGACGCGAGAAGTACCTCCACGCCATCACCGAGCTGCGCAATCACCCTCTGATCCGTGACTTTGAGGTTCTGCCGCAACGGGGTGGAGGTGAGGGTCTGCCAGAAGTGTTCTTTGTCGATACGTGCGTCGACTTCCTAAAGGACAACTTCAGCCGATTGACCCGGGCCATCGACCGCAACCCTAATATCGAACAACACCAATCACATGACGGTGTTGATCGCGATGTTGTGGATGCGCTGCGAGGCGAGATTGACGGGAAAGAGCACAGTATCCAGGACCTAAAGGCACAACTGATGGCTCTGGAGCAGAAGCTGGATCAAGAACACGCAGACCATCGCAAGACCCAACAGGCCGCAGAAGAGCAACGAAATACACTAAAGCGCATCAATGACAAGTTGCACAACGACCTTGATACTGAGATCAAGGCCAAAGACCGTGATCACAAGAAAGCCACACTTGACTTAGAGAACAAATTCAACTTGCAGATTGCGGCGCTTAACAACAAGCTCCAGCAAGCGGCGAAAGAGTCGACACTAGCCGTGTCACGGACGAAGCAAGAGTATGATGAGAAGCTACACGAGGCGCACAGGTCCTCGACGGAATTGCAACGCCGCGTTGAGTCAGCAGAAAAGGCCCGTTCAGACGCTTTCGACAAAATTCAGCAGCTTGAGAAGTCGCATCAACAGGCGCGCAATGAGCTGTCCTCCGTCAATGAGGCCTTGCGCAAGGCACAAGCGCAAGCTCAGCAGCACGATGCTCAAATTCAACACCTTACAGAAGAGAACGATTCGTTGCAGTCGACAATCAACAAGTTGAAGTCTGATCATCAGACCGCAGTTGAGAAGCTGAAGTCGGAACATCAGGCGCACATCCTCGAATTGGGGGCTGCCAACGAGGCTGCCAACCAGAAGGAACTCGAGAAATTGAAGTCTAGCTACCAGAGTGCAACCGACAAGCTCACATCGTCTCACAAAGCCGAGCTTGAGAAATTGCGAAGTGAACACAAGTCTGCGAACGACAAAGCCAGCAAACAATCCACAGAGCACAAGTCCACATTCGACAAACTTACATCAGAGGTCACCGAGCTCAAGACCAAGCTCCAAGATCAGACATGGAAAGCCACCGAAGCTCAGCAGAAGCTCACCAGGGCAGAAGCCGCTACCAAAGAAGCACAAGAGAAGCTCAAGAAAGCCGAAGCCACAGCGAAAGAGTCGAGCAAGAAGGACATCAAGAAGGACGACAAGGCTGCAGAGGTCAGCAAGAAGCTCATCAAAGACCTGCAAGACAAGCTCAAGAAGTCTGAGGAGGCGGAGAAAGAGAAGCAAACAGAGCTCGATGACCTGTTGGTCATTCTTGGCGACCTTGAGGAGAAGAGGAGCGCGGATAAGGTATGCCTTGGTGTATCGTCGAGACCTACAGGCATTGTACTAACAGATCACAGAAACGGCTCAAAGAGCTTGGCGAGGAAGTCAGCGATGCCGAGGATGATGATGACGATGATGACGATGATGAAGATGAAGACGATGACGAAGAGGACGAGTAGGACGTCGTCCCAGAGAGGAGCAGACAATCAACACCCACGTAGTGTACCACCGATGATTGCACCTTGCCCTACTGAGATGTCAACGGAGGCTGTCGATGTAGAGGCGATAGTAGCATTCGCTCTGGTAGAGCTCTGGAGAATACAAAAATTACGCAAACATGCACTTGTGCCCAGTCCATCTGCAAGGGTGTATGCAAGTCGCTCAATCCAGACAAGCGCGATTTGCAACTTGCAGGCGCGCTGACGTTACAGCATCCCACCTTCCAACTTCCACTCCACGTGCACGTTCTTCCCTTACTGACTTGATCCTACTAAGAATCCAACTTAGACCTCGATCCTCAGCCACTCTGACCGACCAGTAGCACTACTCCAAGTTACTAAGAGACGCATCAGATCAGGCCACCCACTACAGCCTCACATTCGACCTACTTGACAACGTCGCTGTCTCCGACATCCTGGCTTTCTGTTGGATACTGTCTGTTGGATCCTGTCCACCATAGTTCAATCAACTCGTCATATCAGAAGACCACTTGGTTCCGCGCCCTAAACCCGCCCACCTCCAGAGCCCGGAAGGCCCAATCACCACCCTTCATAATGCCAGACTTTACCCTCGAGACGTCCCACGGCATCATCAGTATCACCGACACCGGCCTCAAGAATGACCGCCCCGCACTCCTCCTTCTCCATGGCAATTCGTCTTCCTCCAAGATCTTCCGGCACATCCTTACTTCCCAAACGCTATCCAGTCAGTACCGCCTCATCACATTCGACCTCCCCGGCCACGGCGCATCCTCCAATGCCCTGCACCCAGAGAAAAGCTACACCATGGCCGGCTACGCAGACCTCGCAGTGCACATCCTAGAGCACCTCTCCGTCGAATCAGTGATCGTGCTGGGATGGAGTCTTGGCGGGCACATTGCGCTCGAAATGGTTGCACTTCTCAAGACTGCTAGTGAGCGCGGGAGTCGCATTGTTGAGTTGAAGGGATTGGTTCTGACCGGCACGCCGCCCGCTCTTGGTGCTGAGCAGTGCGCCGAAGGATTCAAGATCAATACAGATCCAGATGTCGAGAAGGGGGAGGAGAATCTTATGGCGAAAGTGCATTGGACGGAGGAGCAGGCTGAGACTATTGCCATAAACTCGGCGCCTGGAGGTCATCCTGAGCTCTATGAAGATTGGATGCTGAAGGATGCGGTGAGGACGGATGGGAGGGCGAGGATGGTGATGTTTGATGCATTTGTCGACGGGCGCGGTGTTGATCAGGTGGGTGTTGTGGAGGGAGAGGACGTTTTGATTGCTGTAATTAACGGTGCGGATGAGCCGTTCATCAATCTTGACTATATTGATGGGTTAAAGTGGAGGAACTTATGGAGGGGTCAGTGCATTCGATTGGGAAGCAGGAAGCATGCACCGTTTTGGGAGGATCCAAAGGGTTTTGAGACGTTACTTGTTGATTTCCTGGAGGACTGCAGTGCTAGAGAGTAGGTGCAGACGTTACATGCTGACAGCGTATATATGCGCTTGTGCCTCAGTGCAGTCTTCCCCTTTCATTATATGCAGCCGCCTCAATCTTTTCAAACAAGGTCCACGACTAGTTTGTGCTACAGGCTCAAACGTACTTCTAAATTTTCTCTCCCGCCTTGGGTAGACGTCACTCACGACAACCCTGTTCTTTCCTCTTCCGCGGCCTTCGGCCCTCCTCTATCGCGAGCTGTTCATACAGTATTCGGAAAGGGGGTCGGAAACCTTCATGCACAACTTTGCCCTTCTCTCAAAGTGAAGGCGCTCGCCCGTTCGGCCCGCGACTTCTTCTCCACTTGTCCAAATTCCCAAACTTGCATGGCTGTGCACATTAGTCTGCTTAGGACAGTCATCTTCCATTTTTGTACAAGCCATGCCATGCGCCTAACATTTCCCAAACCAAGCAGGGTGCAATGCATTTTCACTTGATATGTTCACCTCGAACATTGATCTTCCCTTCCGATACTTTATCTAAAACGTACATTGCATCAACCGTTGAAAGAAGTTGTGGCTGCTTCTACGCCTGTTTATATACGCTCCCAAACATGTCCAAATCGATCTATACCCTATCTCTACGATGTAAAGCAATTCATGCTTACCTGATCCATCTCATCAAGTCAGACCTGCTGCGTTGCATGGCTGCGGGGCCAGGACTAGGGTTGGATTAGGACCTCGATATCGAGGACGTTGATTGGCTTCCAGAATCTCACATTGTCTCGAGTGCTCAAGCGCAATCGATAAATACTCCACTTTGTCCCCAAACTTCCTCCTGTCTGATTGTGCTGCTCATCTTGGCATCAGTCAAAAATGCGAGCGAATCCACGGCATGCCTCCATCTCAAAATTTCCGAGCAACAAGAATATGCCTTCTCCCTTTTTGCCACCAACAAATATATTCGTCAAAGCAGTGACTGTGGGCATTGTCAGCGTTCCTAACGGGCCGTAGCGTAGCTACGGCCGGCTAATCAACTACGACTGTACGGCTACGGCGAAGGAGTCAGAGAAGACGATATAGTAGCGTATACGGTCTAATTGTATAGACTACAGTGCGTAGTTTCCTAATCTAGTAACACGTGACAAGCGCACAGACTTGGGCGCCAAAAATAGCAAAAAGAAAAGCAAAAAGGAATGGTCTGTAAGAGAATTGAACTTGCAACTATCACAACAACGGTGTTAAGACACTTCTGAGGTACGCAACTATAGGTTCCTATCTTCAGGAACAGCTTGACAATTTACTATGGAGTTTTCTTGTATTTTTATCAAGGTATGAATTTTCAAGATACTACATATCCTTCACTGTATACCGCCGTATTACGGCCATGATTGGTCCTACGTTACGACTACGCTACGACTCACACCTTCACTACGGACTGCCCGCTCACGTAAGCCGTAGTACGCTACAACTACGGGCAGTAGTACGGACTGTTGGAAATGCTGAGCACTGACTGATCTTGCTTCTCATTTTTGCCACCCAACTGCTTCAAATTCACAATTTGCCGTCGCATGTCTCATTCGAGTGCTCTAATAGAATACGATTGACCATGTATCATGTCGCCGGAGAGACATCGTTTGTAGATCAAGGGGCCCCAGAATTGATGTGAACGTGCTGCGTGACATATGAATTTTTTCTTAAAGAGAATGGATCTTCTTATGCAGTCCGTTTTCGAAGCGTTATCCCTCTATCGGCGATTTGTAGTATATCATGACCCCTCCTTCTTTGGTTCCATATCTTCGCTCTAACAACAGCGCAGCAGGTCAGCTGTAAAGGTCTGGGTCAGGGTCTAGTCTACCGTGTATACCTGCCCCCTCGCCCTAGACCTCTATTGACCAGTCACATCATTCCCTCCTCTCTGGTACGCTTGTGCAGGTACCCACCAGCACCTGCATAAGTGTACCAAAGGGGAGGGGTCACGTTATACCACAAGTCATTATATCGCATTACCTTCTTCCGAAATCGAAAATCGACTTATGCTTCCGCATGTGTGTGCTATTGTAGTATCAAAACAAGGGTTCAAGAATGCCATTACTGGTGCTCCTTAGGGTCATTAAACTATCTCGAGCAATAAATTTGTGAACGATGTTGCAAAATGTATCTTTGAGGCTGCACTGATCTTTACGATGTCAGTGCTTTGCAAAAGTCTGTAACCCCCTAAGTCCCGTACAAACATAAGCCATGCGGGGTAGTATGTCAGGGGTAAGGGCCCTAGGGTTAGTAGAAAAGAGATATAGTGGGGTTTCAATGCGTAGGACCCTGATCGAAACTATTGCCACTACTAAGGACTTGCCTAGCTATATTATAGATCCTAAAACTGGTTTTTTATTACCACCCTCGACTTTTAGTACCATGCCTAGCGGGGTTGCAGACTTTTGCAAGTCACAATATGTTCGTAAATTTGTAGGTGCGAATGACACATGCTCAACTACGTAACAGCATACATGGGGTCCTTAATAAATTTAATAGATCTTTTACATGCTCACAAGACTCAGTGAGGGTGTTGGAGTAAGCAAATTTAATTATTACTATTAGAATTACCATTAGTCTTAGTTGTAACACACTTCACCATCCCATATGCACATATTTGCATGATCCACACCCTTGTCCGTCTTCTCTTCTTTCTATTCAGTAGTCGCCAACGCCATCCTCACCATACGAATCATAACCACTGTAGTCAGGCGCTTCGTCACTCTCTGGGTAGGGGTCTGACTCGTACTCGTCGCCCTCGTACTCATCGCTATCGGGCAGGACCCAGGCGGTGTCGTCCTCTGGCTCTCCAGCAGGGTAGGAATCCTCAGAGTCGTCGTATGTGGGATAGTCTTCAGTTGGGTAGCTACTCTCCTCAGTTGGGTAGCCCGTGTCGGTCTCGGTTGAGCAGTCCTCAGCTGAAGAGTCCTCAGTTGGGTAGTTGCTATCATCCTTCTGATCGGGGCTATAACCCTGGTATGAGTCGTAGTCAACATCTCTGCGCTTGGAACCGCCACCGGAACCAGAATCAGCTACGGAGTCTCCAGGTAGAGCATTCCATGCCGCATCGTCAAGGCCAAGCTCTTGAGTTGCTTGATCATAACCACCGGCATCGATGGCATCGGCAAGCTCTTGGGTCTGATCGGCGTCATCCCATGGCAACGGGCCGTCGGGGCCGGAGTAGTTGTTGTCAAAGTCATTCTGCCCAGCCTGGTTGTCGTCCGACTGTTGGTAGTCATCGGTGCCATCATCTTCCGAAGGCGCGCTACCGTCATCGTAGGAGCCATCGTCGTAGGAGCCATCGTCGTAAGAGCCATCGTCGTAGCTTGAGCCATCATCTGGAGCGTATGGCGCAGGAGCATCTGTTGGGTATGACTCCGGGTATGGTTCAGGCTCATATTCTGGTGTCTCAGTTGGGTAGGGAGCGTAGTCAGTCTCTGTAGGGTACTCAGGATAATCGGGGGTCTCCGATGGGTAATCAGGCTCCTCGGTAGGGTAAGGCTCGGGGGTGTCAGCTGGGTAAGGCTCGGGGGTCTCAGCTGGGTAGGGAGCGTAGTCAGTCTCTGCAGGGTACTCAGGCTCCTCGGTAGGGTAAGGCTCGGGGGTCTCAGCTGGGTAGGGAGCGTAGTCAGTCTCTGCAGGGTACTCAGGATAATCGGGGGTCTCCGTTGGGTAATCAGGCTCCTCGGTAGGGTAAGGCTCGGGGGTATCAGTTGGGTAGGCAGGGACAGGGTCGGGCTTGTACCCGTTATCCTTCTTCTGGCAATCTGTGGGATAGCTGGTCACAACGACAGTGTATCCTGGGACGTTGACAGTCGAAGTGGTAGGCTCCCAGCCCAGATACTTCTTGCAGGCTTCGACAATGGTGTCATCGTCGTATTGGACGAGGCGGCAGGGCCTGTCGTCGCACCAGGAGGCACGATCTTGAAGCTTCTTGACGGTGCGGGCGCTAACGTCGCGAGCATGGCGACGGTAGGGGGCCGGAGTAGCAGCGGGGTAGTCGGGGTAGATAGTCGACGTGCTAAAACAGCTTAGTAAAGTCAAAGAATGTATTTGAGGGAAATCCACTTACGTCCAATAGGTGGTCGTGGTCGTGCTGGTGACGGTAACATCGTATCCACCTTCCGGAATATCAGTTGGCGGGGGATAGTCAGGTGCCTACATGTCTTAGCTTGAAATTCGACTTTGTACACGATAGACGTACCTTTGTGGTCTCACCCGGGACCTTGGTGCTCTCGTCGGGCTTGGACGGCTGATGGCCCTCGGAAGACCCAGATGTCGGCTTAGGGTAGCCTTCTACGGTGGTGTTCGAGCCTGCACCCTGCCAAGTTGGCTTAGACGGCTGGTAGCCCTCGGAAAACCCAGGCGTCGATGTAGGGTAGCCTTCCTTGGTAGATGTCTCATAGCCACCCTCATCAGTGCAGGTCTGCGCATCGGGGTATTCGGTAACAGTGACCGGTTGTCCAGTAACGGTCACGTAGTCGTTCTCTGGCTCATAGCCATAGGTGAAGTCGTTGCAGAAATCGGTGGTGAGGTCTGCAGGAAGGTCATCGAGCACGAGCTTGCAGTTGTCGACATCTTCCCAGAAGTCCGCCTTTACAGGTTGCGCGTTGTAAGCGAGAGCAAGGAGCAGAGCTCCGGATGAAACGCGGGAGAACGAGGGCGCCATCGTGTCAGTGAGAGGTGTGTGAATTGAGACTGTCTCGGCATGATGTGCAGCACTTTATCTGAGTTTCAGATCAAAGAAAAGTTGATGTGCTGTTTTCAGCAATGTGGTGCTGATGCCATTGCCGCACTTTGACTAGGACTCGCACAAAGCCGTGTCCGTTGAAGCTTGCCGAATATAGAAATCTGTGTAACGTTCCATAAAATCGCTTGAGGCTCTTGCACCCGAATGTGGGGAGCGCAGTCGTGTAGCGCCAAACACGTGATGATCTATCACAAAGACGGCGATCTCAGGAATGTAAACAATCCAACGTTTGCAGAGGCTTCTTTTACAAGGACTTGAGAAGACCTTCGTGTTTCACAACCCAGCTTTCGTCTTTAGAAAAGCCGGGAGCATCGATTTGGGAGCCCTGCCAACCTGCTGCGCAATATGCGATAGCGAGTAAGAAGCCGGCATTGCCGGGAATGAATGGTGGTGGTGTCCCTCCGTCACCGCCCCTAATGGCGAAGCCTGCATCATCAAACTTCCAGTAATCATACGCAGTGAGGTGATAAATTGCGCGCTCAGGATTGCCGATCCTCGCGCTGTTGATTGCGAGCACCGGACGTCCCCAACCGCGGATGCGGGCATCACCCCAAATGTCCCAGACTTTGTCTGCAGTACGCAGAGCAACTTCTGAGTCGACTGCTGGTGTATCAGGCAGTATGCCTTGAAGCATGATTAGGCTGCGCGGATCGCCAGTCAGCTTCGTGTCATTCCACCAAGAACTGTTTAGTCCATCATACACAGCATACAAACCGTCGACGATCGGTGGTGGTGCGAGGTTTGTAGCTACCTGGATCCACTTTTCCGGAACCGTTTGGTCTAGTTTCCGTTTCCAGTCGATAGCTGCATCTAGTCCATAACGCCAGTAGGCGATTTCGTAAGCTAGGTTCCGTGTCGAGTTTGGCGGCGTGTTCTCAGTCACACCGTATGCTGGTGGTCCGAGATCGTATTTCCCTGTGGAGCTGTTCAAGCCAGGGTATGACGCCATATAGTCCGCAGTTGCAGTAAGTACCTTGTCCCAGCGTTGCAATGTTTCTCTGGTAGGTTTAGCTTGGTATGCTAGGTTGGCGAGGTAGAAGGGATGCGGCTGCTGCCACATAAGTACAGCATTGATATCGCCAGGAGAGCTGACGCCGGTCTCCAATTCCGTCATCTTGGGCCATCGAGCACCTTCCCAGCCCATTGATTTTGCACGAGCAATTGATGAAGGCAGCAAGGTCTCGTATAAGGCTGGGAAGATGTTGTCAAAGTATTGCTGCTTGCCCCATATTGACCAATGAGCAAGATGCCAAATGACCATCTCCATGTGGAATTTGCCTGTCTATTGTTAGTATAGACGGTTGCAGCAAGGCTAGTGTTGGGCATGACTTACCATACCAGCCATTGTTCATTAAACCACTTTCCTGTGGTGGCTGACCACTGCCTGCACTATTGACACGCACGTGGTATTGAGACTTTATGATTCGTCGTTGGAGCTCGGTCGCATTGGGATTGGATGAGGCGGTCAGGTCGATGAACCCACCGTCTTTCCAGTAGGCATTCCACTCCCGGGCGCTTCTGTCTTGGATCTTGGCAGGAAAGCTTGGTATACGAGAGTCAGGCGAGAAATGGGCTGTGAAAGTCACGGAAGAGCTGTTCGATTTCGAGTTCAGTGTGTAACGATGAGCCGTAATAGCGGCCGAATTCGGAGACTCGTTCCGTGAGAGTTTCAAAGGTGTTTCCTTTGGCCAACGAAGGTTAAGGAAGTAGCTCGTCTCCTGTAAAACATGTTGAACATGGGCAGAAGTACGATCTGTCCCATCACCAACGAGCTTAGTAGTATGATTTAAAGGGAAGTCGTACACCCCCACGAATACTTCGTACTTGTACTGAGTCGAATGAATGGGAGGGTACGGGAAATCCAGTTCAACCTGCAGATCACCGGATTTTACAAGATCAGATTCAATGCTGACTGCAATAGCGTCGGACTCAAAGTCCCCTTGAGTGACGACTTTTACAGCCTTGCCGTTGACGTCGAAGTTTGACGTGATTACGCCACTCCAAAGGTCAAGTTCTTGTAACGGGTTTGTGATCTTCGATTCGTTGAGGGTGGCGCCCTTGTATCTCAGGCCAATACGGCCAAGATTGATACGATTGGGGTTACCAACCAACCATTGCGTAGCCTGTTTCAGTCTCGGATCTGGTATATCGTAGAAGACTTCGCGACCGTATGTATCCCGTGGCAGACCTTTGTAATCGGAGGGTAGTTCGCTACACCACATGTCAATAGACCGGCAAAGATTGCATCGTAGATAAGCCATACCCGTTTGCTGGGAGCGAATCATTGTGCCAAGCCCAAGAAGACAAGGTATTGAAGGGTAGGAAAGTCTGTTTTGGTGTAAATGTTACGAAGGATGTGCTCTGACCTACAAGCGTACTTGCAAGCCTGTATTGTCGACGTTGAAGGCGAAGTTACCGTTGCCAACCTGGAGCGGCGTAGTCTCGTTGTCGATGAGAGATCTGCGAACGATGCTGAACTGTGATACGATCTTCTCTCTAGTATATGGTTAGCATTTGACATGCAGCGGTGTCCAGTGATCCCGTCGTTTGACCTACCTATCAATCTTGCACGAGCCTAACAACGGCATGAGAAGAGCATAACTAAGATAGGACCACGTTGATCGCATCGTGAAGATTTCAGCCAAAGTATGTACCGGGCGTTGATGCTAGTAGAGTTGACCAGGGCGCTGAGCAACTTCAGGAGCTTTGTACCCTGTCATATGTCAGCATGAGCATCCTTCAGAAACCTCCAAGTAATCCCATGGGAAAGGCCCTGTCCCGGGGTAGATGTAGACCGAAATTGCGGCAGCCGTTGATGATCTTGTGGGAATCGGGCTAGCGTCAAGCGCGTGGTGGTATTCCCCGCCCTACACCCCCAGTAATTTTTCCGGATGATTTCGCTAGGAGCACCTGATTTGATTCGTAGACAAAGCACACAGCATTCAAGTGATGATCATGGTTTATTGTCGACTTGTACATCTAGTGTAACATGTGGATCAGCGTCGTGCCTACTGCCATCTGTAGGCATCTCCGGGTAAGAAAAAGTTGGCTTCCTCGAAAGTAATAACGCGATCCATATCCAGGAATTGCGAATCCATGAATGTATCAGACAAGCTTAGTAAAGATTGGTCTTGCATGGCATGCTGATTGTTCGGTCCGCCTGGCCTGTTGCTGAAGTGGGAATTCGCGGCAACACCGTGGCCCAGCTGGTAGACATTCTGACCATTACTGGAGTTAGCAGCACTTGGATGTAGCGATGCTGCTGCTGTTGCAAGACCGTTTGGTGAAATTGCGTCCATGTTCGCCGGACGACCCGGTTGTTGTGCATATCCCATCGGAGAAGCTCCAGTAGTAGCCGGCATTGCGTTGCGTGAAGCTTGACGCGGACTAAGTGCAACATGTACGCCACTCAAACTTTGTTGTCGCGCATGAGCTAGACTTGGGCGATCTTGCGCAAAACTACCTGTCCGTTGCAACGGGGTCATGACGTTCATGGGGCTTTGTTGTGGCTCGATTGATCGACAAGTATGGTCGTAAAAGTCGAATCGAAAAGTCGGATCTTGAGCGCATAGCTCTTGAAGACACTCGAGATGACGCGCGTATATGCCTGCTTGATTGACTGGTTGCTGGTCTGCTGTGGGACTTGTGTCGCCTTGCACATTGTGTCCCCATCGCTTCGACATCTCCCATAAGTCTCGAACAAGTTGGGCGAACTCGGGCCGTAGTGAACCTCGGTTGTGGTCGAACAGAAGGGCTTTGGCGGCTACGAACGCACAGAAAGTAAATTGGACATTTACGAAGGGAATAGCAGTGAAGGTCAAAAATTTGCTGACGATGTTCGACGTCTCGATAGCGGCTAGCTCGCAAGTCTGAGCACTGCATTCTTTTGGCAGTGCGACATAGTCGTTCCAACTTCTGGCTGGGTAAGCAATAGGATGATGAAGTAATATCATAGAGGTGTTGTGCGTGATGTGCGCAAGAGTGAGATTTGGGTCCATATTGATAATGGTCCGGTCTTCTGAGATGTTTGAATCCCTCCAGCGTGGTGGTAAAAAAAGCTTCCATTGCACCAGTCGCAAGTCGAGCTCCTTGAAGCGAGTCAACCAACTGACTGCATGCTCTTTGTCTTGAGCATTGATCTTCTGCTGGAGAAAGAACGTTGTCACTTGACTCAACGATTCCGTAGCTTCCACGCAGTACGCAAAAGCGCCAAGCTTCGACGCATCGATATAGCCACTAGCCGAATTGGGGCTCGCCCCTTGAGGTTGCTCTGCCGTAGGATCTTCCTCGCTGTATGGCGCAGGTACGTTAGCAAGAGATCGACCAATCCTTGCAGCCGCCTTGTTCCAGATACCAAAGTATGGCGTGACAACAGGTTCTTCGCGGGTGAAGTAGCCACCGTCTGCTGGGAGTCGACGATGGACGTCATCGGAGGTCAGGCTGGTTTCCCACCCTGTGGTGACCGAGCAGAAGCGGTCCAGCATGAAGATGATCCAGAACAGCCTTCTACGCTCTTCCAACTCAGTCCAGTCAGTCGAAGCTTGCACCAGTCGTACAGGCTTCATGAGAGAACCCGACTGTGACTTAGCCGAGGGCTCGGATGTCAACTGCAAGTAGCCAACAGTCCGGGTAAGACTGCCTATAAGTGGCCACGCGCGGTGGTTTTGTCCGTTGTTGAGCTTGGAAACGTCAATCTTGATTCGAGTAATATTGGATCTGTACTCACGTAGTCAAAGACGATGAAAATCAATGCCTGCAGGCTCTCGACAGATACTGATCTGATCGCATGCGTCTCTACGATGATACGCGAAATACTTGACTGCCGTTGAATCTGATCATGATCCATGAAAAGGATATCGGGGTCCACATGCCGCAGCGCAACTGCTACCAATGCGTGCAGAACAAGTAACAATCCATTGCTACAGATCCCCTCGCGGACCTTAATCTGCAGTCGTTGTTTGTGCAGATATGGAATCCAGTGATGAAACGATGTCGTAAAGAAGTCAACGACTTTCAGCAGCAGAGGCTGGGGTGGTAAATGCTGAGCAAGGTCGACTTCCTCAGACGAGAAGAGCCAGCGTTCGGCTTCCGGCTCATCGTGTTTACGTTTTAGAAATTTTGTTGTTGTTCCGTTTCCTTGGATCGAACTGGAAGCGGGCGGTTGCTCTTGGGGAAGAGTTCTCACTTCCTCGTGGTTTTGCGGAGCTGGAACTACGACTTCTGCAACGTCACGTGATCTACTGTGAGAGAAGTCACCATCGTGCTGTTGCCCTACTTCCTGACTGTACTGCGGTCGTACATTTCCAGCTTCATCAAGCAGGATCTTTTCCAAGAAAGCTGGCAACGTCAGACATCGTGTATAGTTTACGGATGCATAGACGCGTACCGACACGACGCGTTAACGCCTCCACAGCTCCTGGCTTGAGGCCAGGTTTTTGTTTAGGGTTGTACACGCACTCAGTCGCTACATCTGGAGTCAGCATCGCTCCACAATGAGGTTCTTGAGATGCGCTTACATAACCTTAGACAATGTGAGCAGACTGGAGTCTCCCTTGAGCATCGCAGTTTCCGCTTCTTGCACGACGCGCAGGCTGGCTGATCTTCGCCGACGACCGATGGGCCATCTTCCTCACCGGTATGGCTGCCATTGCTCACGGAGAAATTGGTCCAGCCTGCCGACATCTGTACGACATCCTCAGTCGTTAGTAAGATAAGGACTATGGAGAGGATGGGCGCGGCGGGCGCCGGGTTAAATGAAAGAGTGCCCCAGCGACTAGCCTCGTGTTCGGCTGATCACCCCACCTGGGGATCCGTCCGACCCCAGCTTCCAATCTCACCATCCTATGGGACAATCTTCGAGATGCGCGACCGTTGTAGAGGCGACGCGGGTGCGTTGCCTGGAAAGGTTGAGATGGGTGGTGGCGCACACATGAAGCCGAGTGCGCCGACACAAACGCGCCAGGTACGCCGAAAGATCGTGCTTGCATATGACAGCCACTCCGCACCATCGGCGCCAAACACTATGGATGATCACATCAATCTATGAAGCGATACCACTGAGGTCCTCCGAGACTGTATCCACCCCGCAGCGACATGCCACCTCTCGCAGGTTTCTCCGACAATGATTTCAGCAATCGCCAAGACTTCAAAACTGCAGTCATAGCCTTGCTACGAGCTCTGAAGCCGCATCAGTCCCCAGGTGGAGCGCGCATTAGGCTGCCTCTTGCGACTGGAACCCATTTCGACGATGTTGCTGCACAGCTTGAGGGTTTTGCCCGGGCTTTATGGGCTGTAGGAACTCTGTTACACTCGAACATCGCCACGACAGACGAGCAAGATGAGCTGATTAAGCCGTACATCGAGGGTCTTGCAAATGGTACAGATCCCAATCACCCTGAGTACTGGGGTCCTGTGGTACTTAGAGACCAGCGCATGGTCGAGATGGAGATCATCTCCTACGCTTTGCTGGCGGCACCAGATGCTATGTTTCATTCGCAGACTGACCAAGCGAAACAAAACATCACGGGGTGGCTGGAGACTATCAATGGCAAGGACTTCCCAACTACCAACTGGCTGTGGTTTCGCGTCATGACGAACCTTGCACTGGTCAAAGTGTGCGGTATCCCCTATGAAGAGGTGGCAGATGCGATGGAAGAGGATCTTGATCAGATGGAACAATTCTATCTGGGCCAAGGGTGGGCAGCAGATGGAATGTGGACCGAAGATGGTCGACAGGCAGACTATTACTCCGGCAGCTTTGCAATTCAGTTCTCACAGCTGATCTATGCAAAGATGGCACAAGGTATCGATCCTGAGCGTTGTGCGAAGTTCCGAGAGCGCGCTAAAGCGTTCGCTCGTTCGTTCTGGAGGTACTTTGATCCAAATGGTAAGCGCTCTCAAACTATGAAAGATCCCTTAGCTTACTTTCAACAGGCGCCGCAATCCCCTTTGGCCGAAGTCTGACTTACAGATTTGCGTTTGCCGGCTTTTGGTCAGCGGCAGCCTTTGCCGAAATTCAGCTTCCTGCACCGTTGGACGACTGGGGTGTGGTCAAAGGTCTACTTTTCCGTCACTTCAGATGGTGGACGACAAAACACGACATGTTCAACATTGACGGCTGTCTAAACATTGGGTTTGCATACCAGAATTTCTACATGTGCGAAGACTATAACTCGCCGCAGTCAGTTTACTGGGCATTGAAGTCGTTCCTTGCACTTGGACTTCCGGACGAGCATCCCTTCTGGACCGCAGAGGAGAAGCCTCTTCCCGGGAATGATGCAGTTGCGACTGTTGTGGAGCCGCCGATGCACATTCTGTGCAACACGCGGAACCATCACTATCTTCTGTCTTCCGGCCAGTTCTGTCCTTGGCCTCTCAAAGCTACTGAGGCAAAGTATGGCAAGTTTGCATATTCATCACATTTCGGGTTCAGTGTACCAACCGGGCCTCTAATCCAGCAGATGGCACCTGATAGCACCGTGGCAATAAGCAAGGACGGAGGCGACACGTGGCGTGTGCCGTGGAAAGTCAATCCCAATGAACAGCGAATGGGAGCGTGTCTGAAACGAGGTGACGAGGTAATAGAGAACATACCAGCTTTCCAGAGCCTGTGGAAGCCTTGGAGAGACGCCGAGGTCAACGTCAGACCCCTTCTCATTGCGCCTTGCTCCCGGTGGCCAGACTGGTATGTGCGGTTCACCAGCATCGGCAATGCAGGCTCTACTCCTGTCACGCTTTCGATTGTGCAAGGAGGCTTTGCAAATCAAGGCAGAGGATCGACAAGAGGTGAGGTTCTTCCCGTCTTCACGACAAGCGCAGGCATCAGGGCCAATAAGGACGTGCCATTCGCGGAAGGCACTCTAGAATTCGATAAGGGTGCTTTGATCTGCTCCGACGCTGGGGCAAGTGGTATCCGATCCATCGCTCTGCAAAACGAAGCGGGCGACGAACATACACCCGGAAATTTCACCTCCGCTGCAGAGGTCCTGAAACCAGATGCAAACACCAACTTGATCTGGCAAAGAACTCTCATCCCTACAATTAGGTCAGAGATGAGAACATTGAAGCCGGGAGAGGGCATTTTTCTGATATCCGCGGTGTTTGCAGTGGCTAGGACTTCAGACAAGATCCAGCAGTATGAAACATTGGATGTGCAGAAGTTATGGGATGATGTCCCGATTATCCGGGCTGGAAAGCTGACTAGCCAGAGACTTGGAGAAGATCAGGAGTGTGTTGATGTGCGAACTGTGAACTAGGCTGCACACAATGTATAGACATTGACCCCCTCGTTGATTGCGCGCTGGAGTCTTCATCTATTATCTCACTGGCGATTGCATGCAGTTCGATCCACCGTCCCGGAATTTCACACAGTCACTGAAAGATAACAAAAGGTTTGTGTGCAAGACCTTTCTATAGAAGCCCTGTCCTCAACAACTTGTTACCAAACTCCAAAAGATAGTAATCCGCATACACCAACCCATGATCCTTGTACTTCTTATGCGCATCCGGGTTCCAGTTCGTCGTGCTGTTCCTCAGAATCGCATCAAACCCACTCTCCCGGATCTTAAAGCCCGCCGCTCCTACACCGTTCACAAGCCCCTTGCCCGGGGTCTCAAAAGACGCGAGATCGGGATCATACGACATATCGAGCGTCTGACTCATAATATGAAGCGCAATGTCAAGGAAATTTTCAGAAGGGCCAACAAGCGCAGCAGCTTCGTCTGTCGGCAGGGACTGCAGAGATTGGTGAATGATGAGGAGGCCGTTAGCTGTGGCCATAGCTGCTGAGACGTCGCGCAGTGGGTCTTCAGAGTCGTCAATGGGTGCGTCAAAGTCCCATAGTGGGACTAAGGGATGGTGCCACTTTCCCTCTCCTTCTCTGCACCGTTGCAGAAAGTACTCGGCGCACTTGATTGCTGTGTAGAGATACTTGGTGTCTTTTGTCCAGGAGTAGACTTGTGCAAAACCCATGATCGCCCAGGCTTGGCCACGACTCCATGTCGAATCGTCTTTGTGGCCTTGATTCGTCATTTTCGCTTGCGGATGACCGGTGCGTGGGTCAAAGTTGACGAGATGGTAAGAGGAGAAGTCTGGACGAAGGATCTCGTGTATGATGGAGTCGGCGTGTTGAGTTGCGATGTCAATTAGTGTTTGATCGTGCTGGTTGTGGCCAACGTAGTAGAGGAGATCGAGATCTATTGTACGTTAGTGCGAGAGCTTCAGGTGGTTTTAATGATGACTGACTACACATGCTGTCAATGATCACAAGGAAGTTCGTGTCCATGTCTGTGATTGAGTAGCGGTCGTTGATTGCTACATCCCAGCTCCGAATAGCCTTGACTTTCTCATCGTACCTGGATGCGAGCGCATACGCAGCGTTGATAACGGACTGCAGGCTTTCCTTATTTCCAGTCAACTCCCAGTCTTTTTGCAAGGCTGGCTGTACGATGAAACCCATGTCGTGGGTATCAGTGCGTGAACTCATCTGGTTGATTGCGACATTCCAGTGTCGACCGATCTTTAGAAGCTGGTCCTGGAACTGTGGGCGTATGTGATCTGGTATGTCTAGCGCTTGTGGGAACCGCACTGCTCGCTCGATGACAGTGTAGATGCAGCCTGGGAAGAATCCACATGTCCAGAAATCCGCTTCGCGCTGTTCATATCGCCCGGCATCAGGACCAATCTGGGGTACAGTGTGAGGGTATGAAGGCAGTGGGGCCTTGATCTTATTAGCAAATCAACTTATCTTGATAGTGCACTTACTTCGTGCTTCAAACCTCGTTGCGCGACCTGGAACACTTTTGCGGACACATTCTCTGAGTATATCTTGCTAAGATCAACGCCTTTAATGCTGTTGGTATGGTCAATAATGAGGCATCTGTCGTTCTGGCACGGGCTTGTTGCTTACCTTGAAGTTGCGCTCCTCCTCAAATCTGCAGTAGAAACGATCATCTTGATTTCCGTTTCGTAGAAAAGATTCAGCTCCTTCGAAAAGCTGGCTACAAGAACTGAGGATTCCTCAAAAGTTCTCGTATGAAGGAGGAGCAGTGCCTGCTTCGAACACGCCCTTCTGCAGACAGGTGAACCGAATCTCGAAGTCGTGTAACACGAACGGCCAAGATGGCTTGTTGCTACTGTATGCGCTATTCGTATGCCACATGGTGATAGCCGTATCGATAACGGGGCAATTAAGGGCGAGGTAGATGGTACAGGCTAATTGCGCGGGATCGGCATTTGTCCGGAGCCCTTGGCCTCATGAGGATATCATCCGCTGTCCGAACCAATACTTTTGAGGAAGCTGTTCGCGACTTTCATGGTTGTTCCGAGCATGTGACGTCAAAGAGTCCGACTTTGATCCTGGACGGACTTCCATTTCGGGCAATCTCGTAAATTGCGTTTCGCTCGCGGAGCTTGAGATTGCGGTGTTTTGCTTGACAGCAATCTGATCTCCACAGTTTCTCCGCAATGCTTTTTTGAGTCTGGGGAGATAGTAACGAGCTAGCAGTAGCGTCCGTGGTATCCGTATGGAAGGTCTACGAGGGCGCGCGGTAAGCCTCGGGCATGTATATAGTAGTGTCGAAGTCTGGGTCCGAGATGTTGACTAGCAGATTGTCGCAAACTGATTTGTCACTCTCGCGACCATGTTGTTCACCAACCTCGTTCCAGCATTACTGTTGAGCGCACTTGCATCTGCTCTGCCAGAAGTCAAGCGTACTGCTACGCTTCCGCTTTCCACCAAGGGCCGGGATATCGTTGATGCTAATGGCAATAACTTCCACTTCGCATCCACCAACTGGCCTGGACATCAAGAGGTCATGGTCCCTGAAGGCCTCCAGCATGCCTCAGTCAAGGACATCGTGTCTTGGTGGCCAAAGCTTGGGCTGAACTCGGTTCGTCTGTGTTTCGCCATCGAGATGGTCGACGACTATCTGGCAAACAGCCCAAACCAGACTCTCGAAAAGAGCTTTATCAACGCCCTCGGCGAGAAGAATGGTACTGTCGTTCTCAATAAGATCCTTGATATGAACCCTGAGTTCACCAAAGAGACGACAAGACTGGAGGTGTGGGATGCCGTCGCGAAGGAGTTCGCCCATCAGGGTGTGATCGTTCACCTGGACAATCATGTCAGCAAGGCATTCTGGTGCTGTGGTGAGAATGATGGAAATGGCTGGTTTGGCGAGGAGTTCTTCGATGTAGAGAACTGGAAGCGCGGCCTCGCGTTCATGGCAGATCACGTAAGTAAATGTCCAATAGCTGGTTGACGCCATGTGCTAAAACTCTTCAGGCGAAGAAGAACTGGCCCACGTTCTCCTCTGTCGGCCTGCGCAATGAACTCCGAGATGCGGCAAATGCCGAGCCGGTCGACTGGTATACCTGGTATGTCCACATGACAGCTGCTGCAGACGCTGTGCACAAAGCAAACCCAGATGCCTTGATATTCTTCTCCGGTCTCTCATACGATACCTACATTGACCCCATCCCTCTTGGAAAGACCTTGAACGGCACTGCTGGGAAATCGACAGCCAACAAGACTGCAAAGTTCATCCCCGACAGCTTCGCCTTCAAGGACAAGATTGTGCTTGAGATTCACAAGTATGACTTTGAAGCCACACAAGACGATTGCGAGACCTTCAAGAGGAAGTGGTATCAGAAGGGCTTCCAGAGCATCAACCCCGGCGATCCGGCTACCAAGTACGTCCTCCCCATAGTTGTCTCTGAATGGGGCTTCATCAACAATGGAACATACTGGAACCAGACCACGTATGCAAGATGCCTAGTCGAGATGGTGAAGCAGTATCAGGTCAGCTGGATGCACTGGGAGATCTCAGGTTCCTTCTATATGCAGACTCGACCAGGAAGGAAGCCTCAGGAGAGTATCCAGGGCCTGGAGGAATTCTGGGGTATTCTGAACTACAACTGGTCGGACATCCGCTCCCCAATCACTCTCGAGAACAGTTTGTACAAAATGCTTGGAGCTTTGAACTGAGAAGGGGTACTTTACTCTGGCGAAACAATTCTTCTGATGCCTTGAAATTTCAAGTCTTCTACCACACGTATGCCTCGAGTAAACGTTGTATTCCTATGTGTTGCGTACGCAATCTGGCGAGCAAGACGCTGATGATGTAACTCATTCTGTCTAAACATTTGGCTTGATGGAATAGGTTGTGTCGCCGTTGACTTTACTGACTGCCCTGTGTGAGCGCGGCGCATGCCTGGAAGTTAGGCGAGCATGGTGACGTCATTAACTCGAAATCACAGCTATGCTTATCGCAATTGCAAAACTTGCACGATCTTTTTATGTAGACATTTACTAGCAATATCCAATGTTGACTGCTTGCATCATGTGTCCACTTTCTCGTCTCTTCGTAAAGGCCTCGGTACAACGCTCACCGATATTGCCTCGCATGGATACACTCAACGTCCTGCAACCCGGGTTGGCGTTGCCTGCTGCTCACTCCACAGATAATTCGTCGGTTCCCCAGATCCTCCAGGAGTTCAGTAACGCTTACGCATCGGGTCGTTTCCTTCTTAGTCTTTGTTCGTGGAGAAATACCCCGGTCTTCGCCTCCCCGCATCGCACAAGCTCTTTTCGGTAATACGCCGATGCCCGGGACACGAGCAATACCTTCGTTTCCCAGCCTTGATGCCGAGCCATGGACCATCTCTATATTACACTGCTAGGGATGATCAGTAGCCGTCGCAACCCAGGACGCCGGGTAGCATCACATTTACCAACGGCCTGCTACCACAACCTGCCCGTGTGAACCAGGTTTTCGCAATGGCGGCAGTAACAGGTCCCCGCGACAAGGCAGCAGGTATTAAGTGTGGGACTGGCGAATTCAGCACCAGTGTCATTGCACCTACTGATGCTCCTAAACGGTCACCATGGAAGGCCTGGATGTACCTTTGGGAGTGGTATCCAAGCCACTATCCTGCGGAGGAGAGGAAGTTACTGCGCAAGATGGATGCATGTCTGCTCACTTTTTGTTCTTTCATGTGTAAGTGTCGACTATGCTGCATCCGAGAACCAGGTACTGACATCTGCAGTCTTCCTCAAATGGCTTGATTCGTCGAACATCAACAATGCCTACGTATCCGGCATGAAAGAGGAGCTCAACCTCAATGGCAACCAGTACTCACTTTTCGGCACTTTCTACAACTGCGGATATCTGGTGTTCCAGATCCCATCTCTACTCCTGCTCTCTCGACCTAAGATCGCGAAGTACTACCTTCCATTGATGGAGGTCCTGTGGTCGATCGTTACGTTCACTCAATCGCAGATGCGCAACGAGCGTGACATCTACGGTACTCGCTTCTTGCTCGGTCTTCTTGAGACTCCCGTAGCTTCGGGTACTACGTATGTGCTAGGCTCGTGGTACAAGCCTGAGGAGGTGTTCAAACGCACTGGTGTATGGTACGTCTCGAACAACATCGCTGTCATGTTCGGCGGATATCTCCAGGCCGCTGCCTACAAGAACCTCAACGGAATTCACGGCATGGCAGGCTGGAGATGGCTTTTCATCATTGACGGTGAGATCAGCAAACCACCTAGCCAGTATTTTGGGACTGATAACGACAGGCATCATCTCCCTTCCAATCGCTCTTGCTGGTTTCCTTATCTTCCCCGGTCTCCCTAGCAGTGCGAAGCCTTGGTGGCTGACACCCGCCGAACACGACTTAGCCCGGAGTCGAGTTGCAGCAGCCGGTATCGCTCCCAGCTCGAAGCTGAGCTGGTCTGTCATCAAGCGCACTTTTCGACGATGGGAGTTCTACATGGGTCTTCTGGCCTATACCTTCTTCCTATCTTCATCTTACCCGCACGGTCAGATGGCACTCTGGCTCAAAGATCAAGCTGCGAAGTTCCACAACTATTCTGTCCCACAAATCAACACCATTCCCACTGGTGCGCAGGGTGTCTCGGTAGTAGCAGCGCTCCTGGCAACATCACTTTGCATGATCTATCCGTTGTGGAGTATCTTCTCCATTGTGCAAACCATCTATCTCATCGCCAATATTCTGCTGCTTGTCTGGGTCATTCCCAAGGGCCTTCACTGTGAGTACTGGTCCAGTCCCTCTTACCTTACATATACTAACAGCGTCTTTAGTTGCATGCTACTACCTCCTTGGTGTATCAGCAGCCGTTACTCCGATTCTCATGCCCTTCATCAACATGGCCCTGCGGGATGATGCCGAAGCTCGTGCTATCACCGTCGGCGGTATGCTCACAGCTGGCTGGGCTGTGTTCTCCTTTTACCCAATCGCGGTCTTCCCAGTTGTTGAAGCGCCGCGCTGGACCAAGGGATACTCGGTCAATGTCTGCTTTGTGCTCGGATGCTGGGCTTGCTTCCTCATTATGCAGTACCTATACAAGAAGAGCGAGAGGAATAAGGTGGCGCAGTTCATTGGTGCTGCAGCGAGGGATGAGGAAGACAGCTTGAGAGACAAGAAACCCATCGACGATGTCAAGGAGCATGTTGAGGAGCAACGATAAAAATATTCTCAGATTATAGTCGATGCAGAGAAGGGGTTCCGGCAAGATTGATAGCCACAATGCCAACTGAGTTTTGATGACATTAAAAATGGATCGCTGGGCACTTCACTTCTTCAAGTTTCAATTGATTTCTTAAAAAAGATATGTACAGATTGGCATTGCCAACTCCAAAGCCTATATGTTCACTGTGAACACACTAGCGTCATCAAGCTATCCCGCCGTTTTGGAATATCCATAACTTCACGAATCAAGCTTTCTTGTGTGGTGTTTCATGAAGCTCAATAACCGTAGGATCGTTGATGACTTTGCTTGCTGCAGCAGTAAGCGCATCACGCTCATCCTTCTCAGACTCAAATACTGCATTATGGTCAGTAGGAACACATCCATCTTTGGAGTCCTCGACTCACAGAAATGCAGTTCTTCTAAAGTCTTGCCGTACGTCTCAGGAAAGAAGATGTAGATGAAGACGATCTCGAAGCAAAGCCATACAACATAGACGATGAGGTATTTCCAGTCAATGTTCTCAAGGCCGATGGGATTGACGAAGGATCCTGGAGGCAGTCAGTACACCCATGTGAACGAGCAAAGTGTTGCTTACCAAACATGACTGCCGTCCTGCCGAACAGCTGGAACCAAGACAGACCCTTTGTCCGCACATAGTACGGAAAGATCTCTACCATGTAGACGTACGTCAAGGCATTGTAACCAATACAGTATGCTGGAGAATAGAGGAAGATGAACACAAGCACGGCGTAGCCCGACTCTTTACTTCCTGTGATGCGATTCCTTGCCTGCGCAATCGTCCATGCGGTATATACTGCAAGCAAACAACTCGCGCAGAGCAAGTACATCTTACGTCGCGGGAACCTTGGGGTAACACTCGCCATCAACAGACTGACTAGGAAGCCCCAGCTTTCCTTGCCGACGTTGTAGCGTACTTGCTCGTAGCTGCTTGTGATACCGATCTTCTCAGCAATTGGGACGAAGTACTGGCTGATTAGATTGTTGCTAAAGACAAGACCATTAGCAATTGCTGGAAAACGCAGCAGATAGACACTGCACATACCCAGAGAATTGCACAAACAAACCCAGCGCAGCAGCAACAAGAGATCGGTGGCGCATGCCTTTCGTCTGGAATAGCTCACCCCAACCACGCGCACGAGACTCGTTTTCGATCTTGAGGGCAGCCTGGATCTCAGCAAGCTCGACATGCGGCAGCTCGTTACTCGCATCACCCTCGGCATGGTATTTGATCAGGATACCAAGTGCCTCCTCATGCCTGTCCTTCGATACGAGCCATCGGGGGCTCTCAGGTACTGTGAACGCGAAGATGAGCTGGATCAAGGACGGAAGAGCTTGCAGGATGGAAGGCAGCCGCCAACTCCAGTCGCTTTGGATGAGACGCGTTTGCACAACAATTCCAGCGCCGAGTACGGCGCCGACACCGAAAAAGGCGTTGAACATGCTGCCGAGGAATGCGCGTTCCTTGGGATGACCGAGTTCGCCAAGGAGTGCAGCGCCGGCGATGATGGCATAGACGATACCGTGGCCTAGGAAGATCCGGGAAAACACGAACATAGCGACTACAATACGTCAGTCAAGGGCTGTGTATGACAAGATGTACGTACGATTTCGCGAGAGACCTTGCATGATCGCGCCAATGACCATGATCATACTGCCGAAGATGATCGATCTCCTCCTGCCCAGGTGGTCCGAAACCAGGGAGATAAATGGGATCGAAGTGATGGCTCCGAGGTTGTAACAAGCGACCAATAGACCCAGCTGGCCACCTTTCGGATAGTTGAAGAACTCCTTCCAGTACGTCAAAGCTTGCATGCCATTCATCATCGAGGAATCGAAACCAGATGTCGACTCGATGAATAAGCAGAATGGCACAAGAAGGAGGTAAAGGCGGCGAAGATTCGGCTTATTCCACCACCGTACGTGGTCCTGCGCAACGAGGTTCTGGATGATGCTCTCGTCGACCGGAGCTACCGGCGGAGCCATAGTGTTGTATTGCTCGCTCGAACACTAAGATCTTGTGAGAGCCTACAGGGCTGAGGATTTGCTTGTCTCCAGGACCGCTTTTAGTGATTTCACAAAACTATTACCAGTCTTATATACTTGCACCGGCAACTAGTCGGTCGTTACATCGGCAAAGCATATCCCAGCGAATGCTACAATGCCGTTGCCCAGCCTGGGCATTGAGGGGCTGGTGGCCATACGGTCAGGCACCGGTTAGGGTAGTGATGATGTCCCACGAATAGCAGGTCCATGGTAGTGATTTGGCACCAGAAGCTTAAGTCAACATTCGATCGGGATTTTGTAACTGCGGCCACTGTCTCCTGTGCTCAATTTGTCTCTCGAGCGTTGCGCGAGTGCGGCAACCAAAGTATTCATAGACGGAGTCCCTGGTTTTCGCGTTGTAGCACAGAGTGTTTCGTGTTTCGTGATCGACTTCCCCACTGCCCAAATTCACAAGGTAAACCAATTTAGCCGCGGACCGTGCCAGATGCGGTAATGGTTCCATATATTTAAGCCTTATCCTAGGATTGATAGGACAGCCTTATCCTTCCAGGGTCTGCGGGGAAGCGGTCGATACTTTGTCGTTACAACCAGGTATACAGAATGGGCTGTCTACTTATCCACATGAACAGAAACTTGGACACCGGGCGAATGGGAACGAAAGGTGGCATACCGAACGGTCTTTGCGTTCGGTAAACGAGGGCTGAGGCTGTTAGATTGATGACCGCGGGCTCTGTTTTCGGTCTCTGCTATGAGCCACGTGACCCTTCTGGTATGCTTCGCACAACGCTTCGGGCGTTCTCCTCGGCTCCACCGCTTTCGGACCCAGAATGATACCCAAGGTTCTGGCAACAAGAAGCACGACAAATGATATGCCAACATCAACGACATTGCTCAGTCCAAGCCGCTGCAAGACACGAAGAACCGGGCGCAAATGGCTCCAATCAAGTACAATGGAATTAATTGTCCAGCTCCCAGAAGAGCTGCAGGTCGATTCACCAGTTA
The DNA here is from genome assembly GCA_021642125.1 of Nothophoma quercina. Lineage (NCBI taxonomy): Eukaryota > Fungi > Ascomycota > Dothideomycetes > Pleosporales > Didymellaceae > Nothophoma > Nothophoma quercina. Next base: position 125,319 of record JAKIXB010000034.1, on the reverse strand, counting down.
CTCAGAACGCGCTCGGCCATCCATTGCCGCGACGAGAGAAGAGTATCTTGCGGTGCCGTGATGATGCCGTTCAGGTTCTAGAAGAAGAGCGGTTTGCTGATGTCGCTTGGAGCTGTCCATTCTTCCACAACCACGGTCTCAGCCGAACCACCAGGCCACATGGTGAGCGTAAGGTTTGCTTGTCTTAGTGCGAGAGTTCAAGCTCCGGTAGTACTCATCAGTACGCCCCCGGTTGTGCTTTGTGTAACGAAGGACTTCAACTATCAGTCCTTCATCCTTCAATAGCCCGGCTTTTGGATCGAATTTGCCTCCTGAAAGTGTGCTGAAGAAACGCGTCTTACCGTCCAGTTCGACAAAGATGGCACCCCTGACAAGACGGAGATATTCAGCATGAGTGGCGTGGGAATGGAGTCCAGATGTCCAATTTGACCTCTCTGGTAGCGAGATTGTCGTATTGGAGGGCGTTGCGTTGTCTGAAGAAGGCGCAGTAGGGATCTCGTATACGACTGTTTTTCAACCATGACGTACAAATGGTCGTGTGCCTGGAGGTGGAGCATTTTGGACTTCCGATTCCGGCAACGTCTGCTTGGTTCCTACCATTGTAATAAGTTCGCCGCGAGATGTGTGACTGTGCTCACATTGTGGGCATGACCGCATCGGAAATCGATATAAGATTGGTAAGGCTGGGAACTCTGACACCGTTGCGTAAGCGGAACGCGACCGCTGTCATACTTCACGGAGGTTAGTGCGAGAGTTGGCGAAAAAAGTGTCATGCTGCGCGTAAAGGTCGCGTTTGTATTGGCGTGAGTAGCGCGTTTTCTTCGAGATTTGACGTCATACCATCGCGCCTCCTTTCCTCGGCATACTATTCCCTTCTGGCTTGCTTTCTGACCCGTTGTACATGTTCAGACTGCATCAAGTATGCCTACAGTCGGCAGCTCTAGATCTGCATTCTAAATTGTGCTTGGAAATCGATCGGGTTGCAACAATATAAGCGAAGTCTGATCAAGTCTACGGCTGCCCAATCTAGGCCTTGCTTAACCGGCGCAAACAGAGGGGAGACTGGACAAATCGACCACCATCGGTACGTTTTGTTGGCGCCCCTTTCTCTGTCATCCAACAGACCCTACAGCCGTTTGTCACAAGTTCAGGCATAGATCCGCTGAATGTGGGGCACACTCAGATGAGGCTATGACCTGTCACAAGACCATCAACAGCGGGGGACGAGTGCCGGTATCTGCATCTACGGGAGGCAAGTTCGCTCCATCATACGATTTCTTCACTGATCACTACAAGGTAGAGGAAGTCAAGGGCCCTGTCAAGGACGTCAGAGTGTGTGGCTTTGAAGTCTCAGGCTTCAATGGGCAAAACGTCGTTGTATATGGCGGCAAGAACACCAAGATCTCGTACAACAAACTCAAAGCAGGTGGGCGATATGGTTTTCTTACCATCGGCTCGACCGGTACTGAAGCCTCTAACAACATCAGCTCGTCACCTGCTACACTTAAGCAAGGATCTATCGCCGTGTCTATGGACGACTTTTCCTCAGCTGTATCCTCCTACAACGACATCTCATATTGTTACATTCGTCTCTGGACTGAGACCAGTGGTGGTATCAAGAAGGATTATCACGTCAACAAAAACCCCGACATCTCCGACAATTCGACGGGCAAGAATGAGATCAGGGATAACAAGTGTGACTTGACTTTCAGGGGTCCATTGCCGGCTATCATACCAGTGCCAGAGTACTGCAGATGAAGACCGTCTACAAGGAACTTGCTGAGAGGCTGAGGCCACCTGAATATGTTCCATGAAGGAGTACTATGTGGAGATGCGCATTACAGCGTCTACATTTCGCCGACCCCGACTGCGAATGCTATTGTTTTGCGCAAAGTACCTCGTCAAACGACTTCACTACTAACCTACCTTTGCACCCAATGTGCGTCAACCATGTACTATTCCTGCGAATCAGACTCTTTACAAATCTGCCTCATCCATGTTCCTAATCCAACCCCACATCCACTTGATTGTATCAAGATGAGCCTGTACGCCAATTCTCTCATCGACAGTGTGAATGTTGCCCAAACCCACCTGATCCTTGTCCCAACCAGGTCCATACCTGAAGATGTGCTCACTGAGGTCCCAGTAGTAACGTGTATCAGTGTTGCCAGTCATAATGCCAGGCGCGACAATGAGGTCCTTGCCGTACAATGCGCGCGTGGTACCCGACAGGATAGAGAAGGGCGTAGCGTGTGTGCCGTTTTTTGTGCTGGCTTGCAGACTCGTGGGTGTGACCGGGGCAGGCTCCAACACGGTCTTACGGTTGGAGAGGGTGATGCTGGAGGGCTCTTCTGTACCATTGAAGGCGTTCAGCTTCAAGCCGTACTTCTTCGCGGTGACGCTAGCGAGCGTGCTGATGTGAGCTTTAATATCCGTCGAGCTTGAGCCAACATTGATGCGGTGGTTGACGGTGATCTGGGTGCGCTCGGGCAAGGCGTTGTTCTTAACACCGCCGTGGATGATGTCGACCGCGACAGAGGTTGTGAAGAGGTACTTGACGCCGAGACCGGCTTTAGCAGCTTCCACGGCAAGCTTGTCCTGCCTCTTCTTGCAAGTGTGGCTCTTGGCAGAGCGCCTGTCAAGCAAATGGTGTAGCTTCTTGGGGAAGTCGGGTGCATGGTCAGCACCGCAAGTCAAAAGACCAAGGTAGGGGTTCTCCTCAGCCAGACGCGGTTCGTACAGGTTTTGCTCGATCAACGTGATGAGCTCAGCAGCAACACCAATGCCGTTGTGTGCAGGAGGTACAGAAGAGTGACCGCCAGGCATGCGAACGACGATATCGACGTCAATGTAGCCCTTCTCGGCAACACCAGGGATGGCGAAGTCAGCGCCCCAGTTCTCGACGTTGACAGCACCCTCATCCACGATGGCTGCGATGGAGTTATGTCCGTACTTCTCGATTAGGTGGTTCGCAAGATGCTGTGCACCTTGAGTACCGGAGATCTCCTCATCGAAGCCAAAAGAAAGGATGAGCGTACGACGCGGCGTAAAGTCGGCAGCAAGGAGCGCTTCAACAGCATTGAGAATGGCCAAAAGCTGGTTCTTACAGTCGCTTGCACCACGGCCCCAGACGAACTTTCCATCGTAGTGGCCAGAGAAGGGTGGGTGCGTCCACTGCTTGACCGTAGAGTCTGGCACAGGTACTACATCTTGGTGCGCCATAAGCAGGGTGGCATTCAAAGAGGGGTCCGTGCCTGGCCAGGTGTAAAGAAGGCCATGCGTATTGACTTTCTCGAGCTGGAGGGAGACATGAACGTGTGGGAAGGTTTTTTGTAGGTAGTCTGCAAAGGATTCGAATATGTCCCATCGTGGGTCAGCACCGATATCGCCCATGTCATCGTAGCTTTGGGTGGGGATTTGCACAGCCCCAGACAAACGCTCGATGGCAAGCTTACGGAAGTCATCAGACTGAAGATAGCTTTCGGTATCGTTTAGCTCCTTGGTGTTCTTTGATGGAAAGAGAGGCTCGACCTGGTGGCATTTGGCATTCGTTGTTGTGTCTGGGCTGGGATGCCAATGACGCGCATTGCCGGCGACGATGTCGTAACTACGAAGGAGAACCCAAAGTCCGGACAGAAGCAAGATGCATCGAGCTGCCGGTGATGAGCTCCAGCTCTTCCTCGGCCTCTCAGGCTCTGTGAGCGCGTCTCCCCAGGTCTTGGCCATATTGATGATGTGAGTGTTGAAGATGGAGAGCGGATGTATCGCGGGTATAAGGTAACAAACATGGTCTAGTCCGTATGTGGCAGGTGGTGGAAGCACGATTGTCCCCACCCACGATTCGTCATCAAGGAGACATCTTATCACCAGTCAGCAGAAGTGGATCTCGTCACAGATAATGGCAAGGCATGTTGAGAAGAGAAATAGGTATCATGTTAATTACATCCAACGTTTCGCGAGGTCCCAATTGGTACGACCTCGAACTCGAGAAACCTCATCAACATCTGTCCATGAGAGGCGTAGGCATCATGCAACATAACGAAAGCCCCGAGCGAAGATCAGTTCCGATCACACAACATCTTCGACGCCCACCCATTGCCTGTCTCTTCGTCTTTGCTTGTCTGGCTTGCAGCACGTCCAGCGTTGACAAACTTTGGCCAAGTGTTGGTAAGAACAAGGTACTTGATCTCGCTTTCGGCCGGGTCGAAGATGACTTCTGCAAATGCGTCGGGGATCTCAATATCGGCGAACTTCTCGTCTGAGTACAGTCCGTCCATGCGCGACACTGCGCGCAGGTTCGCACGACCAAGCGCATCCAGATCCTTCAATCCAAAAGTCGATCCTGTTGGACTTGGGGGCTGGTGCGAGTGTGTAGCAGAGACGTCGTCGGGCTGAACTGTGTCGAAAGGTGTGGCGGAGTCCGAGGTTTCAGATGAAAGCGATCCGCGCTTGTTGCGGTAGAGAGCGACGGCTGCGCTGTCGAAAACGTTGTAAAGGCGCTTCATCTCTCTGGACGAAATATTAATTGGAAACTCGGAAAATTCAAGGGAGATGAAACGAGCGTAGATGTGGGTAGCGGCGATGAACTGTTGACGGCGATGGTCGGCTGTGGAAGCCTTAGGTGTGAACCAGTATCTTCGCCAATCTGCAACGTGAGTAAGGAAGCTGACGTTCTCACCAGAGAAGTCCTTGAGCGCCGCGAATTGCAGCAGGGGAGATGCGTTAGTCCTGAGCGCGTTCTCCAACGCTGTCATAGTGAGCATGCCAGACTTGGACGACTCAAACGAGTTGATAGTGATGTCACCGCCAGACTTGAGGGTCGTTGTTTTCGAGTAGGTGTCGGAGTAGACACTGCCACTTTTCAGGGAGCCATCGGCAGCGATAGTGCCATCGGCACTATTCAAAGCCTGGCGTTTCTCCCATTCAGCGATAGCTTCCAAAGTCTCCCGCTGCAGACTCTGGGTTCTGAAGATACCCACAATAGGGAAGCCAAGAGTGATGACCTCCATGCAGAAGATGAAAATACCGAACCAGATTGGTGGTGGAACGTAGGCGCCAACTGCCGCCATAGAAGGAGAGTAAAGGCCTGCAAGCCAAAGAGGGGACGCTGGAAGTCTGGAAGGGTCAGTCATTGTTCAGATAGCACTTGATGAAAAGGATTTACCCAGCAATGCAACAGCAGATGGTCTGTAGTCGCCAACCGTGAACATCACGGACGCCTCTGCTCTTCCAGATCATGTACGGTGCGTAGATCCAGGCCCAGACGAACTGCCAGACAATCGACATCCACCACTCCCAGCCCTGGTTGCACTTGAGGTACAATTCTGCCTCAGTCCCTTGGACAGTGTAATCCCAAAGTCCAAAGCCGGGGTGAAATTTCTCTGACCCAAGGAAAACGAGCAGAGTAACCGCAACCTAGCACAGAGATGTCAGTCTGAATACGCAGCCAAGCTTAGTGGATGACCCACCTGAACAACCATGCCAATTCCGATGAAGACCAAGGAGCGTCCAACTCGATCAGCCCTCTCGACACCGGAGATGATGCGGCTGAAGCGGTTATTGCCCATGCGCTCAGCCTGTTTCTCACTGATGGGTTTCTGGTCCTTTAATGTGCTCATGTGAGCGAGTTGCTTCTGTCGGCTTGCAACATGCAGAAACTGGGTGTTGGCAGCCTGAAACATGGCCATGCCAAAAGGAACGAGGATGCTCATCATCCAGAAGATTACAGAACAAGGAAAGTAGGCGCCAAATGGGTATGCAAAAATACTGATGGCTCCATAGATGTGGAGTGCGGCTACTCCAGTGAACAGAAGAGGAAGCCTCCTCATGCGGATAGACGGAAGTTCGCGATGTCTGCATTGGTTTTTGTTAGCGATTCTTTCCAAGACTTGTGGGTTTGATTGTACTCACCTCCATAGGAAGGCCATCGCCGCCACGAGCGACATATTCCAACAGATCTCGAAGGCGATGTAGAACCACCCCAGGGGCCCGAGCAGCGCTTTTTCGAAAGCCATGTTAAAGAGCGACAAGCCACACAACAGTATGGGGTAGTGAATGCAAGGCTGGAGGCCCAACGTCTGCGGTCCCAGCAACCCTTATACCGGGACGTGCTGGAGATAAACAGAAGAAAGGAGCATGCTCTTCGGCGAAGTGAAGACCAAAAAGGTAGACCGGAAAGTCATGCGACAGATCACGTCCCGTTCGGGGGCGGCCAAGATCGTCATGATTTCCAGCTCCTCATAACCACCGCGATCTTGCCGTGGGGTCAAACTTAGCACGGAATTCCCTAGCCGTTGTTGGATGCTGTTGGACGCTTGACAGGGGCGGACTGATGGCTCGGCGGCCAAGATGGCTAGCGCCATCGTAGTCCCGCCTATCACAAGTCACAGCGCCCTGGCGGACAGTTGGAGGACGGACCTAAACGTGCATGTAACAGATGACATGGAACTACCGCAGCACTAGGAGATCGTTATTTTGCATGGCCGACCGTGACGCCCACATGTCGCAGACGTTGGAACCGAGTTTCTTCGGCGGCGCACGCGTTGCTTGCATAGCCAGCCAAAGTAAAAGCTTTCGCAATAAACTTCCGTAATCGTGTGGATGGAGCTTTAGTGGAAACGAACTTTTATGCCGTTTGTTGGGGTGCATAGGTCTAGGTCCATTGACCACGTTGTGGTGACATTCTAACAAAGGATAGAGTTTGTCTGGTTGGTCCGTACTAAGCTTGTTGATCGCTCTTTCAAACGTTGGTTCGCCCGCTGCATGTTTTGCAGCTTCAGCCACAAGAACTCAAAACTCTGGAAGGTAAACACGCCGAAAGACTGGAACCGCTCATGCACAATCTTTTGCGCCAACGGCACCCCCGAACAGCTGGGCATCTTGTTTCCCGTCCCCTCGTGTTCTTGACAGCGGCTTGACGCACGAGCCAGGGGAATAGATCGCGTTCTGGATTGTCGCATGCATCAAAATCCTCCAGAAGTCCCACCGTTCCGGAGATGATATCAAGGGAAGGGTTCCGCAACACACGGAGGAATGCCTACTCCACGGAGCAGAGCAGAGCTGAGCTAAAGTGCATGCAAACATTGGTTCCTGGCAGGTCATGTAGGGCTGTTGATCTGAAGAACACGAGTCAAGGGCGCGGCGACTGCCGGCCGTGAACTCGCCGTTAGGTCGAAAAGAACGCGCAAGCCAAAGAATAGGTGACCAGCAGTTCGACCCGAGGACAACCAGGCTGAAAGGTCCATCCAGCCCATGAGACATACTCTGGCTATGCACAAGATCTGCTGCACGAGTTTGCATCCTTTCCAGATGCACAGACACGATCTGCTCGGCAATCGTTACTTCCCCAGTAACATTGCGGCTGCACAGGGCGAGCATGACGTCGTCGACCAGCTCGCGTATGGGCCCGCCGGTTTTTCAGCGCCAACAAAGGTATTTAGAGACCTTCAGGAGGTTAAAAGGTCTTTGGAGAAGCAACTGCTGTGCATGTCGAACTTTCGATGGCTGAAGGGTGACGGACGTCAAATCCGTAGCGGCGGAGTCGTGATCTTCGCCACGTGCGCACGGCTTTAGCCTCTCCGCCAGTTCAATAGTTCCCATCTACCCTTCTGCGCCGCGCCTTCTCGCTGCACTTGGCGTTTGCACAAGAGATCGAGAAAGATGACGCGATAGCTTGAGGCTGATGCTAAAGTTGTAGCAACAGCGGCCTCAATTGTGAGCCACATGATGGGGGTTGCGTAATTTGGGGTTTTGGACCTAGCAGCGCACAGGAAAGCAAGGCGAGTGATAGCCACGGCAATAGCGAATACCGAAAAACTTTTGAAGGCGGTGTTAAGAATGGCGTGTGACAACGTGTAGTTCGCCATACGGATCAGCAAGATTGGTATCGATATGACTGTCAACCTTCATTAGCTACGATATTGAGTTACGGACGATGGAGCAGGGTGTCACACACCTGCTAGGTCCGTCACAATATCGATAGCGGTCAAGGAGATCTCCCAATAACGTGCATTGGATGAAACTCCTAGAAAGTACTGGCACTTTGCTAGGCTGGTCAGCCTCGTGGTAGACAGATGTCGCAAAGATATCACATACGAGAGCTCGGACACAAGAAGGGAGGCACCGCTAGTGTGCATAAGAAGGCCGCTGTGCATACGAAGATCGTCACCCAGTAGTATCTTGTCAATATTGCAGACACCAAAGAGTAAGGTGGCTTATGAAACTTGAACTGGAGTAGGAAAGAACCCTTGACACAATAGATGGTGATCCATAGCAATTCGACTGCAGCAGTCAGGCGTGAAGCAGCGGTTGCATGTTGCCGGATGTAATTCCGATCTGCGCGGGATCCTGAGTCGCCGAGGTCGTAGAGATCGTCCAAAGTGGAATGAAGAAGCGCAGATCCGGCGAATAGCGAGGGCAAGGCTAGCAACAGGAGGCTATCGCTCCTCTTCACCCTTTCCTTTCTGGACAGGCGTATGACGAGTCGAGATGCCAAGAAGGCAGATGATAAGCCGCAGAGCGTCCAAATGAGTACCTGTGCAAGTATTAGTACTGCTGTCGCACGTGTGTCGCAACTGTACTCGCCTTAAAGGTCTCTTGCTTGATCAAAGTCGTTCCTTGTGACATCGCACGAAAGGAGGTGATTTGCGCTGGCGTAACAATGTAGTGATCGACTCGCGCACTGCGCCTGATGTCTGAACGCTGCACGAGTCGCAGGGCATTACTCGTGTATCCCGGAAATTTTGCAGACGTTGCGCACTGTCTGAAGAGCCAAAGTTGTCGTCGTTGTAAGGACAGGAGTGGGCGTGAGATCGACGGTAATGACGCGCCTGGAGACGCGTCTGTGCGGTAGTCGAATGTGGAAGGAGCAACAAACAACCAAACACGTACATGATCTTGAGTGCATTCGTTGTCTTTGATGTGGTTTTGCAGTTATGGGAGTAGAGGATTGAGACTATGCCTAACATTAAAAATGATAAGAAAAACCAACAACCAGCATCATCTCAATCATCAAATTGCTGTGAGAATGTTGACTGTTTCCGCAGTTCATGGAGATTACGAAAGCTTGCGAAAAATTCCAGCACCACAACACACATCTTTAAGTTCGTGATAAGAACAATAAAATACTCTTCGACCTGTGCAAGATTCGAAGTCGATAGCAAGATCATCAATTATGTCCAATTATTGTGTCATACTCACAAACCAATCTTTTCCTATTGCTACACTCACACGTCCTTTTGGAAACCATCAGCAAACGGATAATCCGTATACCCCTCCTCCGGTGTCTCCCCTTGCGCATAAAACGTACTCCTATCATACCCAGCCAACTTCACCCCATTCGCAACCCTATACACCAAATCCGGATTACTCAAAAACCACCTCCCGAACACAAACACAACCTCATACCCCCCATACTTCTTCTCGGCCGCCTCCCAGACGTTCTTCGGCGTATAACCTCCCGCTAGTAGTACCGGTGTCTCTTTCCCCCAAGTGTCGAGCAGGAAGTCTATGGACTCGGTGGACTCGCAGTCAACGTTGTTGTTCACCCGAGACTCGATGATATGCAAGTGCCCCAACTCCAACTTCTTCAACTCCTGCACAAGGTACGAGAACGTCGGTACAGGGTCGGTCTCACGCATGCCTTGGAATGTCGACCAAGGACTTATTCTGAAGCCTACTTTCTCAGCGCCGATTCTGTCTGCACATGCTTTGGCAATCTCAACACCAAAGCGCGTTCTGTTTTCGATGGAGCCACCCCAAGAGTCGGTACGCTTGTTGCAAGTATCTTGAATGAACTGGTCGATGAGATATCCGTTTGCGCCGTGAAGTTCTATGCCATCAAATCCTGCCAACATTGCATTCTGAGCTGCATTGGCGAAGTCAGTAATACACGATTGGATATCGGACTCGGCCATTTCCTTAGGAGTAGGCATTGGACCGGATTTTTCGGCGAAGCCGAAGCCAGTCATGGGGACGGCACTGCTGCTCAGCAGTTCGAAGCCGTCTTTCTCGAGTGCTGAAGCGTCTGCGGTGCGCCCAGGTGCGACGAGTTGGCATATCATGCTGCATTTTTTGGCCCGTACGACGTCGGTGATGGCTTTCCAGCCAGTGATTTGCTCTTGGGTCCAGATGCCGGGGCCGTGGGGCATGCCAGCATGAGCCGGCGAGATGAGGGTTGCTTCGGCAATGAGAAGGGTTCCTGGAACGCAGGCACGCTGTGTGTAGTACTCGATTGCCAGGGGTTGTTGAATATGGTCCGAGTCTGCACGAAGACGGGTCAGAGGCGCCATCGCAACGCGATGTCGAAGGCCCATAGTCCCCACCCGGATGGGCTCGAAGAGTTTGGAGTTCGGCATGATGATGGGGTCTCTGCTATACTACGCGTACCCCTTGAGAGAAGAGTTGAGATCTGACCGGGAGTTGTTGACCAGGTGCTCCTTCGTCAGAGTGTCTGGAGAAACTCGCAAGACAAGCAGTCCGCCATGCATCATATAAGCATGTAGTCATACTTGGGGTCCATGTGGGTCTTTGTCTCCATCATTTAAAGACCATATAGCATCTCGGTCGGAAATCTCTGTCATACACTACCACGGCCTCACAATTATCGCTGACCAAGACACTTTTTGGCCAACTGTAAGATATCGTGTGGGCAGATGAGCACGTATATCCATAGCTTCGCCGATCTGTCGCCGAAGGTTCGATGGAGGACAAAATCCGAGAGAAACAGATGAAACAACTTTCGGATGAAGCTCGAGGTCATGGAAGATTATGCCAAAAAACATGGCCTGAGGAGGGAACCTATAGTGCTTCGCAGTGCACTGCTTTTCGGCGATGTATGCTTGAATTGCAACTCGTTGGTCTCACAACAGCTCCACTTCCCTATAGTGCCCGCAACCTTCGAAGGGACATGCGAACGCCGTTGCTGGGGCATGGCGAAGACTGCCGAGTCTAGCAAGAAGAGACAGCTTGGCAACAAAAAGTGGTGGAGCCTAAATATAATTGGAAAGAAAAAAACATACAACAGCGGGTATTCGCTAGTGGTCACCCACCTAACTACTAATCCGCCGGTACGTTGCTTAAATAGGGCTGAGCGAACGGGAAGCCTTGTTTTCAACGTCCTATGGTCGTATGTGAAGAACTCGAATGAAAATGTGTCTCATATCCTGCTCTTCTGCACACAACATCGTCGATCATCCAGGCTCGCGATGGCTATCATTACACACTACTGTTGTACATGTCGGTATGCTACAGTGCAGCTGTGCGGCCGCTATGGGTCTATATCTTGGTCTCGGTGCCCTTCAGTGCTTCGATATCTACGATCTGCACACTGTTAGTATAGTTTAGCGACGACTTGGAATACGACTTGCCTCTTTGACAGCCTCTGTTGTCAATACGAAAGGACTCTCCTCATCGACACAAACACTGTCTTCTATCCTCATACCAATGCCCCTAGCCCACTTTGGCCATTTCTCATCGTCAGGCACGTATATTCCAGGCTCTATTGTGACGACCATGTTCTTCTCCAAGTACCTTGTCCTTGTCAAGCCCGGGCTGTCGTGAACGTCGAGACCAAGGTAATGGCCAATGTGGTGCGGGAACAGCTTGTGAATAGCATCGTTCGACATGTCGAAACCGAGATCCTTGAGACCATCACGAAGCTGGTTGGCTGCGATCTGGTGTAGCTTGTCGAGTGAGAGCTGGGAGGAGACGCGACATAGGGCAACGCAAGACCGTTGCACGTTGAGCAGAAGGGTGTAGAGGTCGCGCTGCGCTGGTGTGAACTTGCCTGAGACAGGCCAAGTACGAGTTATATCTGTGACATAGCTGCCGTACTTTGCGCCAGCATCGACCAAGACAAGGTCATTGGGGTTCAACTGCATGTCGTTGGACACGTAATGGATGGTGTTTGCGTTGATACCACCTGCGACAACTGGAACATATGCAGGGCCGTCACAGCCATCCTGCTTGAACCAGTAGTCGAGAAAGGAGTCAAGGTCTTTCTCAGATGTGAACGATTGACGCATGGCGTCTGTGATGGCGCGTCCAGAGTGTTGTCCTGCCCTGCGCATGTTCTGAATCTCGGCATCGCTCTTGATAACCCTCAATTCGTTCAACAGCGGTCGTAGGGGCTTCATAGAGATCTCGTTTTCGTCTCGTGCATCGCGGAAGACCTTCTGTATGCCTCCTATCCGTGCCGGTTCAGAGCCTGAAAGGAATCTCGATAAGATGTTCTTGGATATGCGACTGCTGGGCAGGTCGGTGTAGACGTTCTTCGAGCGGGTGAGGAGTTCGGGGAGGATTCGAGGCAGGTGGTTGATGTCGCCGGCAACATCAGCGTTGAATACATCTTCAGCAGCTTCTACGCCTGACCGCGCGCCTTCCCATATCTCAGCCTTGACATCCTTCGGGCGTACGTAGAGGTGGAAGACGTGATCGTTGTCCTCTTGCTTCTCAATGATTGCGAGCGCATCCTGTTCGTTGAAGCCTGGCCTCGTCAGTCACCATCTCACTCTTATGAGTCATGTGACGTATGTACCAGTCAAGTAGAGGAAGTCTGGGTCCTGGTGGAACTTGTAGAAGACAGCACCCGAGGCGAACTTCAGGTCTGCACCAGCGAGGATAGCGATTGAGTTCGGCGGTAGCTGTTCGGCGAGCTTCTGGCGACGGTTGTAGTATTCGAGTGCAGTAATATTGGGTGTGACTGCGTCATTGTTCAGTGTTTGTCCTCGTGAGGCAGGAGGTGATGGTCGCACTTTCCCCAGGCTTCAGCAGGTGCGGGTGAGTCTCATGCAGCGGCTGCCCAAAACTGAGCTTTGAGGCCGGCACCTCCACCGTCGCGTACCCTCTCCAACGCCGCGCCCCTGTGACTCTGCATTGCGCCCTTGCTGCTGGTCGCAGCAGCCTTAACGAAAGAGTCATAATAACACAGACAACGGAGATCGAAAGGAAGGACGAATCACGAGAGCGCGTAATTGGCATTATTTTCCGTCTTATCGATTGTCAATTGACCGTCGGCATCTGACGTAACGCGCCTACCCGAAGCCGCACCAGGCAGCACGACAGCTTCCTGTGCCTGTGCCTGATCTACTACCCCATTTTGCTTACATGGCCAGCGCATATATGTCACCAACAATCACACTCTCATCTTGCATATATAGTGTAAGGCCGCCATCCTGTCTCTACCTCGAATCATCCGCAGAATGGCCGCCACGACCGCCAGACCAAGCGTCGTCCCTCAGAAAGACCTCGAAAGCTTCCAGGAACACCTGAGCAAATCGAAACGTATCCTCGCTCTTCTTGGTGCTGGGCTATCAGCTTCCTCGGGCCTACCCACCTTCAGAGGTGCAGGTGGACTGTGGAGAACGCACGATGCTACATCACTAGCAACACCAGAGGCCTTTGGCCGTGACCCAGGCCTGGTATGGCAATTCTACAGCTACCGCCGCCATATGGCCTTAGGAGTCAAGCCAAATCCTGCGCACTATGCCCTCGCTGAGCTGGCCAAGAAGAGGGACTTTCTAACATTGAGCCAGAACGTCGATGGTACGCTATGAATTGCACACGCAACTGAGAGTAGGAGCGCATTACTGATGAAATAGGGCTCTCGCCACGTGCGAAACACCCCGCAGATAAGCTCAAGCTTTTGCACGGCTCTCTCTTCGATGTCAAGTGCTCAGATTTCTTCTGTGACTACTTCGAGAAGAATAACTACACCGACCCAATTGTACCCGCATTAGCAATACCTACCGACGAGTCAGACCTTACCACAAATTCAGCCCTGGCGGCTCGGGAACTCGACATATCCGACGAGGACGTTGCAATCCCCGAGCTCGACTACAACCACCTTCCCAAATGTCCCAAGTGCGAGCGCGGGCTCTTACGGCCCGGCGTTGTGTGGTTTAACGAACGACTACCGAGCGACGTACTCGAGGGCGTTGACAGCTGGATAGATGCTGAGGATGAAATCGACCTTATGTTGGTTGTTGGCACAAGTGCGAAAGTCTACCCCGCCGCTGGTTATGTCGACATCGTGCGACGCAAGGGTGCACGAATCGCTGTAATCAACATTGACAAGGGCGACGCTCCAGCTGGCGGCCTATACTCTCGAGACTGGTTTTTCGAGGGCGATGCTGCTGAAATTGTCCCTGAACTTCTGAAATCCGTGATCGGGGAGATCAATACGGAGGAGCTGCCTGACGCTGCTCAGTAGTTCTGGCGCGACATCAGGCCTGGTGGCGCACGCTCTAGGCCGAGCAATGACTCTTACTGTCTGACAACACACGATTCTTGCAATAGCACAATACATGTCTGGGGAGTGATTGATTCATATGACAGAAGTCTGTACACAGATTCAAGTACTGCGCTGCTCAAATTTCTCATGTCGGATATATGAGATGTCAAAGGGGGCCGAACAGACCCACCAAGGAAAAGACAGAAATATTGGAAACCGATCGAAATTAGCGCAGCGACCGCATCACAATATAACGAGCTTATGACATCAGATATGCTGATTTGACAACGGCAGCATTGGTCGTGGTCTTCCACAACTTTTGATTAAACTGCCAGTGCAAAGAAGCAGTGGCCTTCGTAGTCATTTATGCTCAATCGAGTGCCTCCACGACGTCTTCCAGTAGCAGCCCTTTCTCGAAGTCCCTCACAATTCCTTTTAACTGCTGGGAGTTATTCATGCCCACTACCACACCATCATTTCCACCCTTAGTTCTGTTATCCAACGTCGAATGATGAATTGTCCACCTCAGCGCTGTTTCCAGCATCGTCGGATCATGCTTCTTCGTCGCGTCTTCCGCGATTTTAAGGGCTTCCATGTTGGACTTGTTCAGGTCCTGTGAAGCTCTAGGCGCTGAGGATGCTAACATAGATCATCGACGTCGTACTCGCCCTCGCATCACCGCTTTGTCATCAAACACTCCATCCCATGACTCCCAGTCAGAATTCACGACGCTTACAAATGACGAAGTGGTGTAGACTGCTTAAACTTAGCGGGTTATACGGGCATTTGGATGTTTTTATGCTGTTGTTCCTGATCAAAGATGGTGTATTAGAAGTTTCTTTCAATCGAGAGACTCTCTGGCTATGTGTACCGCAGTCGAGGCAATTCACGGCTATCGATTTCGCGGTCGCGATGTGCAGGTAGTTGCTTATCTCTCACGTTCGCGAAGACATGTTGCAGTATTCATATCATTTGAGGCTCTGAATCAAGGCAGACACTGTAGACGCGTTGCCTATCGTCGCGCTGAAGCTCAAAGTTGTGGTCGACTTCATGCTTGTTTTTGCAGCATGAAGCGACATGGTACGATTGGTCGAACGGGCTGTTGTCGCATCATCGAGGTACAGGAACTCACATGCTGTCGTTATCGTCCCAGATGCGTTGGGGTCTTGAACTACTTCTGCTGACGTCGCGAAGGTGGAAGGGCTCTGAAAGAAGAGACGATGGGGAAGGCCCTCCCATCGTCTCTGCGGTGGAGCACGCTAGCGGTGGTCACATTGTCAGCAAGCTGACGAAGGACGTTCGCGACCCCGACTTACGACCGTGCTGGATACTAAAGACTCGATTGATACACAAGGGGACCCTCACAGATCCAAATAGACGTTTTCCTTGAAGTGCAAAGGTGCCATCTTTTTGACGACCGAACTCTGGGTAATTACGAGCCCAGAACCCCAGACTCCACTGATGTGCTGTGAGATGGGCGATACGAATACGAAGATGTGAGCAGGGGTGGATATATTGCGTAACCGATAGAAGATCGACCGTATCCCCAGATTTGGGAACATCAAGACTTTTCTCGTGTCGTGGCAAACCTTGCCATTACTGTCTACAAAATCTGTGACACACGTATCGAACATCCAAACAGAATTATGTGAAACGGCAGGCGCAGCAGTTCAAGATGATAGCCAAACCCCACATTGTACTGACAATCAGAAAGGTGCGTTCTGTGTCGCCTTGAGTCGCTGAGGATTCCGCAGACGGCAGCAGGTGTAGTGATCATGCAGATAGATCTACCTGAAGTCTTTTGCCTAGAAGTACTCGCCTATATATCAACGAATACTGATGAGGCAGGAAGAAAAACTTTGACTTCCGATCAACTACCAAGGCAGCTCTTGGCTTTCAGACTTCCTTGAATTGAAGTTATCGTGTGATCTGATTTAGTATTGAACTGTTCTTGCAGCACGGCAAGTGACATGCAGGCCGTCCGTTGTGCATGGGGTGGAGCAGCGCCATGGCCCAAATAGGAAGGAGAATCTGACTCGAGATGATTGTGGGGATGAAAGCTAATCTAAGCCCAGCTTCTACGGTCAAGCTCTTCGTATTCATTTGACGAAGCTCTGCCAAGCCATGGAGGAATACTCTAATCTAAGCGCTGTGAAGGACTATGGCCTTGCCGACCGACGCGGTGGATGTCTCTAGCAAATTACTGGAGTTTTCTTGGTGATCGTCGCTGGGAGGCGAGTTGACGGGAGTAGGTACAGATACGAGGGCGGCAGATCGTGACTACCGTCGGCACTAAACAGCGGCTCGTCAACGTAGGCAAGTCAACTTTCTTGAGATGTAACATGCCGAGTTCGTTTAACATGATCGCTGATAACGAAGAGAGCGATGACTCCTCAGGGCCTGTTGCTTGTTGAAGGGCATCTCAGACAGTCATGCAGAGTTCTAATTCATATGCGTGAATGAGGCGAACAGGGTGCCACTCGATCATGCAGGCTAACACTCATGGCACAAGAACCTTTGCAATCTTTTTGTTCTGAATTCATTTCAAGCATGAAAAGGCTGTAAGGACATGATTTGAGAGACTCAAGGCAGACAAGATTTCTTGAAAGATAAAGTGCAGGCAGTGGGCGTCGACGGTCGGACAATTCGAGGGCTCAGAGAGGACGAAGTGTGTTTGCAATACCATGTTTGTGCACTGGTAGGCTCGAGTTAGATCCTCTCACGCGCGCCATCACTGTCGTGGCTGTGGCATAATGGGGTCCTGGTAACACGCTAAAAAAAGTGTATGTGGATAAGAAGCCGAGCGAGGGATCGTGAGAAGGAGATGGAGGAGTGCAGGCGCCGATGATTGGGGCGCTGAGGGAGTTCGGCGCTCCTCCGATTCTCCTCCGAACAGCTCTTCATAGCATCACTCTGTGCACATGACAGTTTGTTCAACCAAACCTATACCACGACGCGCTTCCCTCCAACAGCCTGGTGAATCGGCGAAACGAAAAGAGTAGTGGACGGAGGTTATCTTTGGAAAGGTAAGGCGGTCTTGAGTAATGCTATTCGATTTTGCTGGTGCGGTGATCGACACCCGGCGACACAGAGATCCATGCCCCATTTCGGCAAGGCTTAAAGATGCGCTCCTTTTATGGGGGTCACCCGCAGCTCGCGCAGTCCTGCCCTGTCATGGATCCGTTCTCGAACGTATGCCCTGAGCTATTGAAGATCCCCACAATCATCTCCCCGGCATCATGGGATTTACTTTCCGCATGAAGGACAAAGCAGATTGCGGATAGCGCACTACGAGATGACGATGAGTTACCGCACAATAATTGAGAGGCTCAACACTGCCTACCGGTTGCACTTGTTCCTGCCTCGGCAAGAATCTACGGTCACCGAACAATGCGCTTTAACTCCGTGCATACTGTTGGCTGTTCGTTGCAAATACCGCGCGGCCTTGCTTCGCTCTTGCCCCAAGTTGAAGCCAAGCATTTTGATTGATCTGCATCACTCTACACTCGAAGAAGGAGGTGCTTCACCGATCAAGTGCCTTTAAGCTTAAGCTTAGCTGCCTTAGTTGAGACCCCAGTTGAATCTTGTACGTTCCGCCTGCAGAATTGGTGGATAGTAGATTCACTGATCTGACGGCGCTCAGCGTGCCCACATTCAGCGCTTCCACACAGACATTCCTTCTGAGGAACCGCTAAGCTGTCCTGTTACGACTCCACTCGCATTCCTATCGCTCGTCGCCGCAAAAGGAAAGTATGATGTCGATTGCGCGCTCTCCGGCCGGAACATTGGACGACGCTTGCGTCTGATTGGTCGACGGAGGCACCATCCGCCCACCGTACCGAAGATATGCCTAAGGTCGAGCGGTTCGATACTGAAAACATGTACACCGTCAAATGACAGGGTACGATATAGAGCAAGATCCCTCGACTTCCCAATACACCGGATAGCCTTACTGCTAGTCAACAGGTACAGGATTTTGACAGTCCGGAACGCCATACGGCAATTCGTGTATGGTTCAGGGCCCTTCGCTCCACGTGAGTGGTCATATCACTCCAACAACACACACTCGGGGGTTCCCACCAAATTGAAATATTTGTCGCTTCTATGAACGATGTGGGTTTGTCGATGGGATGTAGTCATCATTCAACTTGGCTTGTGGTTAGTCCAAGTATTCGAAATACCATTGCTGGTGGGCGGTACCTACCAGGCTAAGAACTAGGGGAATGTGTATGTTTACTATGTTGGACTTCGTCATGTCCCTTCTAGGCCACAAATCCGCTAACATTTGTTATGGAATCCAATAACGATGACGAAAATGTAACCAAAAGATGAAAACTTACTGCAAGTACTTCAAGCCTCGACGAATGCTTCCAAGTGCATCAAACAGCATCAACTCATCTTCGCTCTTCAGCTTGACTTTTCACATTCTTCCGCTCTTATCAGAAATTATACAAGGGGTGCCTTGCCTTGCAGATCCTTCGAATCACCCTCCAATCAATCACAGAATTGAGCGGACTTCGACGTTAAGCATCTGCTCCCGCAATCTACCATATCCACATCCCTAAACGAGTAAGTGAGCTTAATATGAGCTGCATCTTGCCAAGAGCCGGCCACCTAGCTTCCATCACGTCTTCTGTCCTCCTTCCCTCTTCGCGCCTCCCATGACCGCCATAGTGGACATTGGTCTCGGCTAACATGATGTCTTAGAAGCAAGCAGTGCCGGACGTTCCTGTATCACCTCCCATTCTCGGCATCAAGCAAAATAGCCACCACGCTGAGCCGCCATTCCGTAAGTGGCATCTGCCTTGAAGTCACACTGTTCTCGAGGCTAATCCCTATCGGCAGGTGCAACTACATTTCCCCGTTTGATCCACATCAAGAGCCCTCGAGAGATATATAAAGAGGACCAACCGCACTTCAAAGTCACCGGACAACACTTCAGTTCTTGGCTCATCGACAACACCTTCTCTATCCTTTGCTTCCCCAGCAAACCTTCGACATGCAGCTCACACTCCTGCTTTCGCTTTTGCCAGCTTTGGCTCTTGCTGCTCCTGCACCTGTCCCAGCTCCTCTCCTTCAGCCTCTTGCTGGTTCCCCCATTCCTGGAAAGTACATCATTAGATTGCAGAACCAGAACTTCCAGACCGTCCTCGAGGGTGCCTTGAAGCTCCTGGACAAGGACCCTTCTCATGTCTACCAGTTTGGCAACTTCGGTGGCTTCGCCGCTGAGTTGAGCGATGCCGTTGTCAAGGCACTTCAGCGCTTCCCCGGTGTTCAATACATCGAGCAGGACGCTGTCGTCAAGGTCAATCTGGGCGAGCCTGCTGTCATCGAGAAGAGGGCATACACTACTCAGTCCTCTGCTACTTGGGGCCTCGGCCGTATCTCTCACCAGAGCAAGGGTAGCACTTCATACACCTACGACAGCACTGCTGGAGCCAACGCCTGCGCGTACGTTATCGACACTGGTATCTACACTGCTCACCCTGAGTTCGAGGGTCGTGCTATTTTCCTCGCCAACTTCGCTGGTGATGGCTCTAACACCGATGGCAATGGCCACGGTACCCACTGTGCTGGAACCATCGGCTCCAAGACCTACGGTGTAGCCAAGCAGGCTAAGCTTTTCGCCGTCAAGGTCCTCGATTCCAGTGGCTCGGTATGTCTCATCTTACGTCCTCACCATGTCAGTGGCTTGTGAACTAACTTCTGAACAGGGTACCAACTCTGGCGTTATTGCTGGTATCAACTACGCTGCCAACGATGCGAAGACCCGCTCTGGCTGCACTGCCGGAACTGTCGGCAGCATGTCTCTCGGTGGAGCCAAGTCTACTTCAGTTAACTCTGCCGTTGCCAACGCTGTCTCTGCTGGCCTATTCATGGCTGTTGCTGCCGGAAACGAGTCTCAGGATTCCTCGAATGTTTCGCCCGCTTCTGAGACCACTGCATTCACTGTTGCCGCCTCTGACAGCAGTGACACATTTGCCTCGTTCTCCAACTACGGCGCCCCCGTCGATGTCATCGCCCCTGGCGTGTCGATTCTCTCTACCTGGCTCAACGGTGGCACCAACACCATTTCTGGTACCTCTATGGCTACTCCTCACGTCGCTGGTCTCGCTGTCTACCTTCTTGCTTTCGAGGGCAAGAGAACCCCAGCTGCGCTTGGTGCCCGTATCCAAACGCTTTCCCTCAAGGACAAGATCACCGGTGTACCATCCGGCACCGTTAACTACCTTGCCTTCAACGGCAACCCTAGCGGTTAAGCTGCTATTGAGTAAGATGTTCTAGCGAGCGTTGAACGTTCTGTTTGTTCCTGCACTGAGAAGGGATAATGATGTACATCCGTCCTTTCCTCAGGAAGCATTGTGATTTGATGATAGTGTTTGAGCGTTAAAATATGTCTTCTTTTTCTTGTTAATAGCGATTGTAATGAGCAACGGATTTCTGAAGTTGAACAGTCATCTCCCAGAATTGCTGTGACAAATGCCTTGAGCATCCATCCTATGCAGTCCTGCGAAGAGGATGCCTTATTTGGACAGGCCATATGTGAAAGGTAACTTCTAGGATTCTGCAATCCATTCAAGAACGGTTCGAAACTCCGAAACTTAAAGTAGATTATGGCATTGCACATCACACAATGCTCCCTTGTGGCAGGTCACATTGTTGAGTGCTTGGACTGTTAAATCGCGATCAAGTGTTCGTGACAAGGAGGCCGCGCGTAGCAATAGATCTTTTGTTGACTATACATCTACCAAGAATGTAGCCAATGACCGGGAAATCAGCCGCTGGAATGTGGAGAGACATGTGGACGTGCATGATAATGTCAAGTAGCGGCGGCCCGGTCCCTTACAGGCGGCCTAGTACGGTCGCACTGCATTGGGCTTGCCCTGCTTTTGACCGGTGGCGAGGCCTTCAACATGACGTTCTCTATTCGAAAGCCAAATCAGTCGTCATGAAGTGCATTTTGATCACCAAGTATGAAGCCGTATCAGCTCAGATCTGACCTGATGAGGCTTGATGAAGCCGTCATAGAACCGCGTGTTGTGTGTGAAGCAAGCTCAGCTTGTCTGATCTGCAGTCTCAGACTACTACCTAGGTGCCCCTCACCGTAGTCTAGATGTGCGTGGCGAGCAGCGTCGTCAATATTCAGCCGCCTTGTCGCCATGCTGAGGGGATGGACCTGAGTTGACACAGAGTGATAAAGGTGATGAAACGGATCACGAGGGGGGGGGGGGTCGCGAGAGGGAAGGCGCGACTTAGCGCGTGTCTAGCGCGTCTGGATCTTCCTCAAGCTTGCCACGGAACTTTCTCTTCTTCTTCTTCTTCATCATTGTGCACTGCGCTGAGCACTTCCGGACATGTTCCGATGATTAAGTACCAACATTGGATTACTTCTGCAAATGCCTGACTACAACCATGGTTACACATGGAGGAGCTGATGGCTACCATCAACGCGAACGCGAGCACATTGAGCTAATATGGATGACAGTGGACGACAGTGGACGACACAGTGCGATCATTGTCGCTGCAAACGGCCTTTGCACGTTGAGCGGAAGCCCCTGATCCGCGCAACTCAACACTCGGCACGCTACATGTTACATGACGAAGGGTATCGTATATTCATGTATTGTTGTTATTCTGATGAGCCGGAGCTCACACTATAGAAGGAAAATGGTGAGGCCTAGTGCCAAGCCACGCTACACTACATCTCAGATGAACCACACTGCTGGATCTTCGCCACCTTACCTTCATCGGTGAAGTGTTCACCGCTGTGACAAGGATCATTTTGAGATTTTGAGCATCCGTCACACTCAGCCGATAAGCTATTATCGTTAGCGCCTTCAATTTCTTTGTCATTTCCCCATAGATGAGCGCATCCAGCATGTATCATTACAAAGACCCAAGGAAGTGGTCGAGGCAAGCTAATCATGCGGTAGTGTACGCGTGTAAGCTCGTGAAAGCTGCAGGAGATGGCAACGCCGATGCACTCGAGATAAGAGTACAATCCTTAATTGTTACGTTCAAGATTCATGGCCGGTGTCGGGTGTCAAAAGTTTGGCTATTGAAAAGAGTTCAAAGTACAATATCTACGCTGATGTGCTTTTTGCTGATGCCTACAAGCCCGCAGAGGCTGCACCGTGTGGGTGCAGTACTCGTTGAGATACCGAGAGTACAACAGGGCGTTGAGCAAAACTTGACATGCGTTGTCAGTCACGGGTACAACCCGCGCCAAGATGCAACAATGGACTTCTGCATGTCACCAGCCTTATCTTTGATGAAGACTCTTCGGCAAATATGGCGCTGCACTATACTGTACCTTCGGCCAATCCTATCACCAGATCTATGTTCTCGCTTTGTGTGCGTCGTCGCACAGTCCAAATGACGAGCAAGTCGAGCACACCACCTCCTCAAAATCGATTGGCGGCTTGCAACCGAATCATGACAACCATGAGATAGAACCAGCATCTTTGAACTATGATTGGCGCAGGAACCGTGGACGGCGTTCGCATTGAGCCTGCCTGGTAACCTACGGCGTCAACGTTTGCTATAATCCTAACCTCAACATCTCCAAACCAGCGCCTTCATGGTATCACAACACCAAACTGTTGCTGTTGTGCAGAATCTTCTGGGCTGTGAACACTTGAGGAACCTACATGCAGTACATATAAAATCAAGTACACGAAACCTCAGTCACAGTCGGGTAACGTGCAATTCGACCACAGAAGTCTCGTTGACATGCACCTTTCGTGGTATCTTGCCGTCCTTTCGACCGCCTTTGCGGCGCCCCTACTCCAAGTCGAGCGAGATGTGCTTGTGGTACAGGGACAGTACATCGTCAAACTCAAGCATGACGAGGCTACCATCTCTACGAGCACCGTCCAAACTCTAAACCATACCCAAATATGATTACTCATTCTCAGGCTTTCACGGCTTTGCAGGCACTCTGTCCAAAGCAGAACTCGCTCGACTCCAAGCGTCCGATCAAGTACAGCGTCTGCCCCGAAATAGTTAAACTCTGCTTGCTGAATACCTGCAGGTTGAGTACATACAACCAGATCTGCGGATGCATGCGTATGACCTGGTATACCAGAATTCAGTAACGTGGGGCATCAGTCGCATCTCGCACGAGAAGCCCGGAAACCGGACTTATGTCTTTGACGACAGCGCTGGGAATGGTACCTGCGCCTATGTGATTGACACAGGTATCTTTGTAGACCACCCAGATTTTGAAGGCCGTAAGTGGGAACGTTGCTATTGCCAGTGAGGCTTCACTGACTCAAAATAGGCGCAACCCATCTCGCCAACTTCTCCGATGAGGAGAATGATGAGGATGGCGAAGGGCATGGCACGCATGTGGCTGGTACCATCGGCTCAGGTACTCACCATTAAATCACAGTAACATTCAGAACAGCTGACACCATACAGCCACCTACGGTGTAGCGAAGAAGACTCAGCTCTTTGCCGTCAAAGTCCTAGACTCCTACGGATCAGGCACGACATCCGGCATCATCGCCGGCATCGACTTCATAATCAAAGATGCAGCAACGCGCAACTGCCCTAAAGGTGCCGTCGTCAACATGAGCCTGGGTGGCCGCAAGAATACGCCTACAAACCAAGCCGTGTGTATCTTCCCTCCAAATGCCTAGAAAAGCATCTGAGGCACGACTAACCCTCGTCCAGGTCGCCGCTGGCGTAGCATCAGGCCTCTTTTTCGCCGTAGCCGCCGGAAACGAAGGCGTTGACGCCAGATACTCCTCGCCTGCCTCGGAACCCAGTGTCTGCACCGTCGGCGCGTCTTCGATGAACGATACCATGCCTTCTTGGTCGAACTACTGTTCTTCCATCGACGTGCTTGCACCAGGCACCAACATCACGAGCCTGAACAACGATGGTGGAACGGCAATGCACGATGGTACGAGCATGGCTACCCCACATGTTGCAGGTTTGGCGGCGTACTTGTTGGGATTGCAGGGTGGAGGTACGGAAGTGTTGTGTGAAAAGATCGCGAACATGGGACTACAGGGTGTGGTTAAGAATGTAAGGAAGGGTACGAAGAACGTGTTGATCAACAATGGGGCGCTGAGCGCATACCCGAACACGTTTCATTAGGTGATGTTGATGTTGCCTTGCAGGTACATCGTCAAGCTACTTGCCAGTAGGCAGGTGTGCCCTGGACTAAATTTGTTCGCAATCTCTTGGCCTTCATTATCGGTACATTACGCTAGAGACATGCTACTTATAGACTTCGGACATGACATCGTGACTCGTACTGGCTATGCTACGATTTGATTCGATGCTCAGACGTGCGCAGGAGTGATGCTCGAGCTCAACTGCAACCCACCGCTTGTCTTGCGACTCCTGACGTGAGCCAGCAAATCATCGAGATCCTCAGGCGCAAGGCTCTTGTCTTCAACAGTCATGCCGACCTGATGCTTCCTCTCATCCTCCTGGCGTTTCAGCTCGGAGACTTCTTCCTCGACGTCAGGATTGCTCTGGTACTTCGAGTCGCGGCGGGATACCCATCGAACGAGCTTATCAACGTCGTCGTCCTTCAAGTGACCTTGATCATCGTACATAGGCGAGCGCTCTCTCGAACGTCCGCGCTTGGCTTCAAGTACAGCCACATCGTCTTTGTTTGCAGTTTCGCTGCCCACAATAGACTCGCCGCTTGATGTATCTTGATGCGTTCGCCATCGGCCAATTTCGGGTACATCTGAATCGTTCTCTGTATCTGGCTCGATCTGTAGTGCGCTTCGCTGGTGACGGACAGGACCTGCGTTCGCGCCGTCTCGTCGTGAAACCCAGCGGCTGAGATTGCCTTCATTACTGCCCTCGTCTTGAACATCATCTTCTTGACTTTGCTCAGAGTCGGAAGCTGTCGACTCATCACTGTACCCAGTGTGCGTGATAGGTGCTACTGGCTCATGTGAAATCGACTTTCGACTTGCATGGCGCACGAGCTCCTCGATGTCTGAATGTCCGAGGCTTTCATGGCCACTGTCCTCCTTGTTTGCCGTCTTGACATCAGACAGCCGGCGTTCACCGTCGCTGGGTGGATCTCTTCTGCTAACCCAGCGCATCAAGTCGTCGACATCAGAGTGGTTGATGCTTGACTCATAGCTCTGGCGTGGCCTCCATGTGTTGCTGTAGTCTGCATCCTCGTCGTCGCTGGCTGTTGATTCACGGCGCATGAGATTGCCTTGACTCTCCTCGATGCTAGCCATAGTCGGTGGTTCTTTGCTAGTCAGGCGGCGTATCTTCATGCCGATTCGGCGGCCAAAGCCATCCTTCTCACGCGGTGCTTTCTCTTCTGACGTGCGTGGCCTATTATACCCCTGTCTCTTTTCGTGTTGCGCCTTCCAATCGGTCGCTGCCTGTTCGCGTGCTTCAGCTTCCTGATGACACTTCTTCATATTTTGTTCAATGTTGGCCTGGAAAAGAGTACTGCGTAGAGACTGGAAGCGTGCCATGTGGCTTCGAGGGTTCTTTAAGGACTTGTCCTTAGTCGCATGTCCCGAGGGATTCCTGATTAGCTTGGGCGTAGACTTGATCGAAGTCTTGGCTTTGGACTCTTTCGCAGTAATCGCCGTACTTGAAAGGCCTTGGCGCGACTTTCGACTGAGTGAATCGTCAATCTTGGTGTCGTCGCCTGACAATCTAGATTCTTCTTCGTCGTCTGAGCTCAAAGAGTCGTGGCCTTCGTCACCGCCACTATTGCTTGACTTATCGTCAAACTGTAAATCGTCTAATATGCGTGAAACTTCGGGTGAGAGCAGACTGGGGCCGCGCAGTGCTTCGCTCTCTTCTTTAGGAACATTAACTGCTGCTGGCGCATTCGCCTGCGCGGGGAGTTCGAAGTATGATGCCATGATTGCAAGCACGTGAAGCGCGCGCCGTCATTCGAACGATGATAAGTGGATACAGAGTGATGACGGAGCGGGCCCCAGGAGAATTGTTACAGCGGCTGAGAACGATGCGAGGCAGTGCTCTTGGAACTTCTTGAGGGTTGCAGCAAAAGCTGGGCTGTCAAGGGTCCTCGTGGAGAAGGCGGGGTCGAGAACCTGTGGTCGCATGACGGCGTCATCGTCCTGGACTAGTGATTGGCTCTTCACCGCGTGGACGCGGCTGACCTACACCCGATCTGCAGCAATTGGCTCGGCGCATGCCACTCCTGGCTCGATCTTGGGATCGATACCATTCCTGCGGCTCTTCGAAACGGCTGTCATCAATGTTTGTCGACCCGGCAAACTCGTCAGCATCTTGCATGGTTGGACATGGATGCTGCCTACACTATGCCGTTTACTCAACGGTCATCTTCGCTGCTTTGAACCGTCGTCGATCAACTCATCGAAAACCATCAAAGCGCTATCAACATGAGGCTGATCTTCTGCCAAGGATCGATGATGATTGCTAATACTAGCATCCAATTGACAGGACTCGATAACCGACCCCAACAACGGCCCGCATTCGACTCCATTGACCCGTGTGTTGCGATTGGGACAGACAGAAAAGGGTATCATACGTCAAACTTCGACCTACGAACATGACGCGTGTGAAGATAGCTTTACAACGGTTTCCGCGCAATCTCTCTCTAAATGACTCTCATCCTCTAGTTCTATCCGCTCAAGCCTGGAAAATCCATCTTGGGTGACGGTCACCGAGCTTCAAGTCCTCCTCGCTGTCGTGGAAGCCATTCGTCTCTGGATGCTCAGCAAGGAATTGCTGCTTTTTCTTGTTCTCCTGCTTCAGCCTCCACCACAGCAAGTTGACCACAACAATGTTCATCACCAGGTAGCCGAGCGCAAAGCTGTGGCCCAGAACGTAACGAGGAGCGGTGTTCGGCCTATAGAGCTGCGTACCAAGTACCGCTCCCAAATTGCCGATGGAGATTTGCATAGCGTTGGCAGTCGCACGTTTCGTCTGTCCAGAAACGTTGATGGCAGGCCAACTCAGTACTAAGGCGACCGATGGGTAGATTCCGACTGCTGCGAAGAAGGTTCCAACATACGAGACACCGGGTCTGGCCTTGGGGTTCTTGTTGGCAAGGAGGATAATGTAGCCAATGACTGCGACAGCAGATGTGATGGTGATGAACGGGCCACGCTTCTTTGTCTTCTCTGACCAGATCGCCCAGAAGATGGTGAAAATAGTTGCCACGGCATATGGAGGGATCGTTAACAGCTGCGATTGAGCGGAAGTATACCCCATATCACGGATGATGGTTGGCTAGAGATTGTCAGATCAAGGCCATAAATGTCACTGATGATGCACTTACCAGAAATAGAGACAGCGTGTATAGTGGCAGACTCATGGTGTGGAAGCCGGCACCATATAGCCAGATCTTCGGGTCCTTGAGGGCTTCCACGACATCGCTCCAGCGGAACTGTTCGTTGTTCGTCGAATCGCTGTCAGCCTTGAGCCTAGCTTGAACGAAGGCGCGTTCTTCCTTCGACAACCAAGAAACAGTGTCCGGGTAATTGCTGATGAACCAGTACGCAGCGAATGCGACCACGATCGTAAGTAAACCCTCCTGTGTGCTTGTCAGTCCCCATATGGTCAAGGTTCTGGATCCCATTTTCACGAACCAGAATGAAGATCCATCTCCAGCCAGCGTAGTTTCCAACGCCGCGCATATGACCGATACCCCAGGCCAAGATACCACCGAAAGCGCCGGCCAGAGAAGCGCAACTGAAGAATAGCGAGATCCGGTACTGTCGCTCCTCACGCTTGTACCACATACTCAGATAATACACAACACCCGGGAACAAACCACTTTCTGTGACACCAAGACTGCAGACTGTCATTAAATGTAGATCGATGCAGTACATTCAACTTACAAGAAGCGTACAACAAGAAAGCCGGCCTTGTTATGTGTCACACCCATCAGAGTTGCGACAATTCCCCAGGCAATCGTCAAAGTCGGCAGCCAGAACTTGGGTGTGGTACGTTTCAAGATGATATTGCATGGCAACTCGAACAGGACGTAACCGATAAAGTACAGTGTTAGACCCGTAAGGTACTCATTACCGGTCATATGTAGATCGTCGATGAGTCCTTCGATACGAGCATTGGCGACGTTACTTCGGTCAAGGAAACTGAGCAGATAGAGGATTGACACTGCTGGCAGCAGCCTTAGGTCCAAGATGCGCAGCAGCCTCTTTTCGTTGATGTTTCCGGGTACAACCTCGATGTCCGAGTCGGATGAGTTCGAGGCGCCAGGCGCGTCGGCCTTAGGGTCGTCAACGCGCTTCTCCTCGTTCGACATGGTTGCGATGATGTCGATCAAAAGTTTTCGAGACGTTGGAATAAGAGCACCCAGGGCAGTGGCAAGTTATACTTGCCGAACCCACCCCAGCGTTTTGGAAATGATGCAAGAACGTGGATGTTGCAGGTCAACCCACCGGCGCCGTCATACCAGTGCTGGGACAGCATGGTGGGAACAAGCAGCCGCGGATTTCTTGGACTGCCATTGGGCGCACTGCAAGCTCACCTCCGAGACGAGGCTTGATGCTTATCGACAAGGCAATTTTTGCTCGGCATAGAGCTGAAACGGCAGGTTGTTTTGTGGAATTGTATGGGCTCTAGGTGTTCGTGCAATCGTGGGGTGGAATGTCGTGATTGCAGATCTGCACGGGCGGTTGCCGCTAGCCGTTTAGAGCGTAATTGCGACGGCAGCTTCGTCATAGTATTAAATGAAGAGGCACGGGTTGGTCAAACAAATGTTAAAATATCCCTTGGTTATGGCGAGCGAGCGGATGCATGTTATGCGCGGAGAAAGAGTATTGGTAACAAGGCTGCACGTGGTCCTCAGCAGTTTGAACGCTGGAAGGCATAACTTCATCCTTCCTACATTGAATCTTGCACCTGCCTCATCGCCATCACTGTTGTAGCTCCACTATCCTCCTTTCATCTCAACATGACCGCCGCAATTGCAGTGTCAGGGCCTCAACCAGAGCATGTGCCACTCTTGGTAGGCTCGCAGCCTCCTGCACATCCGTTGTACATCTGACAGGGAGTCTTGGTGTCGTAGCAAGCGTTCTTGATCGTCGCAGTGTCCCCGTAGTTGGAGTTGATGCCAGCAAGCTCACCACCATTGACAGCAGTAACGCCCTCGATATAAACGTTGCGCTTGCACTGCTTGCTGCAGTTGCCGCATGAGCGGTAGAGCTTGCCGTAGTCGTTGACGTAGAAGTTCTGCATCGCGGGTCAGTGAGGGGGCTAAGCAGAGAAATGGTAAGAGTTTGGATGGGCGGTCGGAAAGAAAAGAGATGGAAGGTAGGCTTACAATGATGTTAACTGTACCGCAGCCGTTGTGCTGAACAACCTTGTCGGCAGCCTTGTAGGCACCACCACCGATGATCCAGGACTGGTCACCAGAAGCATCATTCTTGACGGTGATGGCATCCTCGCAGACTATGGAAACATCAGCAAGTGGTTCGGAGGTCTTGAAACGAACACCTTACCATCCTCGAACCAAACGAACTCGAGCGTGCAAGCACCATCGCAGTGTACACCCTCCGCTTGATTTTTGCCAATTATGCAGTTCTTGAGGGTAGCACCCTTCTTCAGCAGAAAGACAGCATCAGCATCACCGCCCTCGGCCTGGTCGTTGCAGGCTCCGCTACCACGGTCGTACTTGGCCCAACCACAGTCGAAGGTCTGACCGGCAGCGACAGTGATGACCTTGCTGTTAGTCTTAGTTGATGTCGCCGTAGGGAGGCCGCCAGTGTAGCCGTTGCAGGCGAGCACTGCAGGTAGGAAGAGCGCGGCGACGCCGGCGAGCTTGCCAAGGGACAACATGTTGATGGAGAAAGATTGAGGTATGATAGAACGAGTGAGGCTCGATGGTGCAATACTCGATTAGAGCGTCGTACCTCGACGAATATATACACCAACGCCTTCATGGTGTTGTTGGCCTTGCTCGCCAGGAGTCAGGTTCAATGATGGTGCAATTGGAGGAGATACTACACCTTCGCTGAACTCGCCGTCTCATTCACAATCTCAGTAGATTAGTTCCGCTGTCAAAAGTCTTGGCTGTGTCCTGAAGGTATCGCTGGCAACCGCGCCTACTGCTGGCTTGGCTCTCTCATTGTTACTTCAATCAAGAAGGCGAGAGCGAAGGAGCTGTGATATGGCCACCCCTGGCATATCACAGATGTACGAACCATTCAAGTGCCGAATGGTGAGCGCTAACGTAGCAATCCTGGTCGATTTTGAAACACATGTTAACGATGCACTTGGGTGAGTGGTGGAATTTTAGCGCGCCAAATACCCCGGCAGCTGCCCATGAATGACCTCACTTCGGTTCGTCGCTGTGTCACAACATGTTCGCGGGCATATACTGACAGCGGAGAAATATCGAGGATCCGGGGTCGGAGGCTTGGCTTTGCGGGGAGGGTGAATGCTTGGTGAAGAGGTAGATGTCGGTCAAGCTTTGGACCGAGCGGCGCTACGTTAGGAAATGGTATATGTACAAAAAGGAAACAACAGGATGTACAGAAATGGCACGCAGGAGGTCCTCCGTACGCTCTATACACCGGAGTCGCGCTGCTTGAAGCCCCTCTCAGCTACCCATTTGTTCCAGTTCGCGCATGTGCCGTACAGTGCACACTCGTCCTTTACGGTGTCCTTGATGATGCTTTGACCCTCGAGAATCTGAAGAGCGAAGCCCATGGATGTGTGCCTGGAGATAAGTTAGTCGAGGTTGGTCTTGAAAACGAGGGAGGTATTCATTGTCAACCTCTAGAGAGTCTGCAATGTGGTAGGGGTTTTGGAAAATACGAGTTACTTACCAGCCAATGTGGCAGTGCATCAGCCATGTGCCGGGGTTATCAGTCTCAAAAGCGATGACAAGCCATCCCGCTGCAGGCATGTTGGCGGTATCACGCCTGGGTGGGTTGAATATATTGAGGTCTTGGTTGGTGTATGTGCCATTCCCTGCGCCTAAGATGAAGAAGTCGTGGCCGTGGAGATGGATAGGATGGTTGAGAGGGATCGTGGACTGCACGATGATGTAGATCCACTTGCCCATGTCAGGCAAGTCGAGGATGAGGTTGCCGCTGTAGGTCGGTGCAGTGTCGTTCACGATGACTCGGACCAATGTGGGGTCCTCGTACTTGGAGTGGAAAGTCGTGCCAGAGAGGTACCACTTGAAGAGGTTCTCGCTGTTATGACGGACAGTAACATCGTCGGTGAAGCGCTGATCCGACGGGAAAGCGTTGAGCTTCGCCACCGGGACGAGGGACTCTAGAGGCTCATCGACACATTCTGTTGTGTAGTTGTATGCCGTTG
This sequence comes from Nothophoma quercina, assembly GCA_021642125.1. Classification (NCBI taxonomy): domain Eukaryota; kingdom Fungi; phylum Ascomycota; class Dothideomycetes; order Pleosporales; family Didymellaceae; genus Nothophoma; species Nothophoma quercina. The sequence goes on along the minus strand of JAKIXB010000034.1, from coordinate 93,800 downwards.
TAGTCGGCACAGCAGTGGAATTTTCAGCCCCTTCATAGCGTACGATACCCTTGATGTCGAGCGCTTGGATGCACCTCGAGCATGCAGCTTGGTTATCTGCGCGCATCCAATAGTTGCCTGGAACCTGGGAGGCCTTCACGAGGACCATGTAGCGTTGACCAATCTGAATATTCAGGACGTTCGTCTTGTATGGCATCACATTGGTAAAATCCATGTTGATGATCTCAAGCTCATGGCCGTCGATGTAAAATTTGAAGGTGCCCTGAATGGCGCCGTTGATTAAGCGAAGCAGGTAGGTCTTGCCTTGCTCAAACTTGACAGGTAACTCAAACCGCTCACCAGTTTGATTTCGTGTGCCTTGCACACCCCATGTGTTCTTGCCGTTGATCAAGCCGTTGTCCATAATTCTTGGTCCACCGTTGATGGCGTTTTGCGTGTCATCGAACATCGAGTCAACTGTCCTGTGAGACCAATCTTGAAGGAAGATAGTACCAGCATCAACATCCCATGATTTGGAGGTAGGACCATGGATAATCATTGTACCGACTACACCCTCCCAAGCTTGGATGGCATAGTGAGAGTGGTACCATGAGGTTCCGTAGTTCGTAGCCACCCACTTGTATGTAAAGCTGTCGCCCGGAGCGATAGGACATTGTGTGATTGCAGGCACACCATCATACTCAGAGTTGTTCAATTGACGGATGCCATGGAAGTGAATGCTGGTGCCGTTATCTTGCAGTTTGTTGTTGACGGTGACGATGACGGCGTCACCCCAGTTGGCTTCAATGACGGGTCCGAGCATCTGACCGTTGATCGTAAGAGCAATGCGTTCAACGCCATCAGGGGCAACTGTGGTGTTCGTGATGTTGAGGTTGTAGTGCACGGTACGGCAGGTTTTGGGAGTGAATTTGTAGTTGTCAGTAAAGACATCAGCACCGCAGAATGGTAACGAGCCGCTTTGGCCCTTGCAAGGAACGCAGTTCTCGTCGATGGTTTCCCACTTGAAGATAGCAGATGTCTCAGACGCGCATTTGGGGAAGGAATGAGCACAAGCGGTCGCTGACGCGGAGGCAGAAGCCTTAGAAGAAGCGGAAGGGTTAGCGGAGCTCGCAATCGTGGTTGGCGTGATTGTCTGCGCGATGGAGAAAGAAGTGCCAGTCGTGATGACGATTGCACTTACGGACGCCATGGTAGATACACTCGAGACCGTCGCGAAGGTACTCAAGGACAATTCAGGCGCACCGCTTTGCTTAGCGCTGGAAGTGATCGTCGCAATTGTAGACGACAGTGTCGTGTAAGGAGGCAACTTCAAATTCAGCGTCGCGATTGGGCAGTCATTGGTGCAAGGCTTAACCAGCTTTGCGCCCCGAACATGGTCAGCATACATTGGCGGCATGGTGATTCCACTTTTGATGTAGCAAGGACCTCCAGGCCTGCACTGGTCGATCCAAGATACCGAGCTGCAGTTCGGCCATCGAGAACACTCATCGAGACACTTTTGCAGAGTGTCTACGATAAAACCATTGCCAGGCCACCAGATGTCGTTGCCAAAGTGGTCGACGCCACACTCAATCTCGTACTGCGCGCCATTTTCGGCGGTGTAGATCGTTCCATTGGCTTCAGGGCAAGGCAAGCCGGGCGCTTGACGGACAAAAATTTTGACTGCGTCGGTGGTTGTAGCCGTCAGGTTGCTTGTCTCAATTGGTATCGTGGAGATAGTCGCGGATATTGATGTGGAAGCAAGGGCTGAAGAGAAAATCGATGACGATGGTGTCACTGTGGAGTTGCCGGGTGAGGCGTCGCAATCACCGAAGCCAGACAGACAACCATCTCCGCAAAAATCGGGGCCGGAACCGCAGTACTCGTATCGACTGCAGCAAGAACCACCTGCAACTTTGGAGTCTTTGCAGGTGTAGCCAATGCGACCACCGCATGTGCCGTCAGGAGACGGGTGGCCAACTGTATCTTGACAGTGTCCGAAATTGATCTGGCAACCGCTACCGCAGGAATCGGGTGTCCTATAATCTACGCGTGAGTACCTCAACACTTCAAGGAGAGATCAAACTTACGAGCCACATTGGCCGGAGGCACTGCAGCATCCACCAAATGCTGAACCCAGGCAGGTCACACCGTTGCCACACAAGCCATCGTGACTGACTTCACGCTCTATGACAGGAGCTACTTGAGCAGCAACTAAGGCTAAACCAGCCAGCAACCAAGCTGGAATTCGGGTAAAGGATCTCATTATGGATTAAGGACCGTATCCGAGCGAAGGGCAACGATAGAGGAGATTTTGAACTCAAACCATCAAAAGTACAAAGTACGGAAGCGAATGACAGGGAAAGGTAGCAGATGCTCAGATCGACGCTGGACGTTACTGTTCGAGTACATCTGGAGGTTGAAGTATACGTATATTGGCGTAACCATCGTATGGCACAGCCAGCGCCATGAAGAAGGGCCTGAGACATGCGGAGCGTGGCGTCCGCCATCTTACATTGTATCCTATCGCGGCCATTGGTTGATGCATGGGATGCTAGGCCAGACATGGGTCGCAGTAACACTACGAACTCATTCAAGTGAACATACAACAATAGATGCGAGCCTTGAGCCGCCAGAGCCTTGGTTTTCGAGGATGAGCCATGTGTTGTAGCGTACCAAGAGGTTGGGTTGAAGCTGTGATTACCATAAGGCAATGCTCATGGGCTTATGAGACGCCTTCTCGGGACAGTTCCAGATCTAGAGATGCAAGGTTTAGGAGTTCGTATTGGCTATAAGCCGCGAAGGATCTTCGATGTCGGCGTTGAGTCCAGAGGTTCGGCGGTATCTGCTGTCGAAGTCGGTACAACGCATGCTGGGCGTGCCATACGTGCTGACAGTGCTATCTTCAGCTCCCCACAGTCGACCTACCGAGCTCCCATAGGGATGATCGGATACAAAAGCAAGATGCGGTGTCACTCCACCCTAATGTTTGTTTCAGCTACCTCTGGCAATACCATTCTGGTGGCCGTCCGGTGACGTCTTTGCATCTGTCCGTCGCAGCGTCATCATGGGCGACTCAAAGAGCTATTTCCGGTGATACTAGCCCGACTAAGCGAGAGATGGACTTCGTCTGGGCGAGTGTACAACAGTTGGAATCGTCTGTCGTACGGTTTCACAAAGAACGCGTCAAGATCTGGCGGGCGCTAAGACACACGCTACGGTAGCGCCAATTGCGAAATAGCGCCTTCCACAACGCCTGGCTTCGTAGTTTTCGAACTTCCTTAAACTTCATGTCAGCCCGTCAGCCCGAAGGCAGCATAGGCGAAATATTAAAGTACCGCATCCGAGTTTCGAAGTACGCGCCCTCCAAGCGACACAAGGCCTTCAGCAAACATACTACTGACGATCGGCTTCTGGAGAACAAACAGAGCATGTGTCCAGCTTTGGGTCAATTTGATTGTTCAATTTTGATAGGCAAGAAAAGAGTACAGCCACATGACCGCGTCCTGTGGGCTTTGAATAGACAGTGACATGATTATTGCTTTGTCATATTTTGAAGTGATGTCAAGAGAGTAGAGAGAATCTGTAGGTAGCAGATTCATTTCAAAGAAACCTTTATACTCTTCGCAGCCACAAAGTCCCAGAAACACTCTTGGCGGTGTTCATCGTTCTGGAGACGCAGAGCGCACTGGCATGGAAAACTTAATGCTACATTTTCGATGACATCTTCTGCTTTGCTGGAGACAGCAGCATGCTTTGACTGCCTAAAGTTTTGAAGAGAAGAAGGAAGACAGACAGACACATGCTTGTCTGCTTCAAGGCTTTCGAAAGAAGGAGACATAGACGCTGTACCATCAGTTTCTGATCTCAAAGACGGTTGTGTTACCAAGGAACCGAGCAGCAGGGCGTTGGCAATTCCTATTTACTCGTACTCGGCTTCTGGGCACGTGAGTTTCCACAATTTTACTGCTCACTAGCCAGTAGTCCTGACGTGATAGAGCTGTATTTCAAAAAGTGGAAACGATTTTGTATCCATATGATTTTTAGCAACATAGAGAAAAGGAACGCATCACACCTCGTCATATCCAAGACTTCCTCATCCTTACTTCACATCTCACCTCAGAGGGCTCCTAAACCCAATAGTCCCAAACATGCCACCCTTCTTCGGCGTCGTCATCGGCTCTGGCGTATTCCTCCCCGTCCCCGCCTGACTCGTCATTCCCAGATTACTCTGTCCCACATTCGCACCCCCGCTTCCCGGCGCCTTAAACCTGTACTGACTCCCCGTCGCATAAATATCATTAAGCATCTGCTCGAGCACGCCTGCGTCCACAAACTCTTCGTACTTGCGCCACAGCTTGAGCGCGGTGGTGGCGTCTTCGATGGAGTCGTGTGTGTCTTGTTGGATCGATTCTTTGAGGACGCACCAGGCGAGGAATTTGAGGTTGAGTTTGCGCTTGTATTCGGGAAGGAAGAAGAGGTTTGATGTGTCGACGACTTGGTTTTTGGGGACGTGGATGTTGATTGTGCGGAAGTCGTTGGCGAGGCTATGGCCGACGAAGACGCAGCCGAGGTTGAGCAGGAGCCAGAGCTTCTTGTATGCGTGCTTGAGGCTGACAAGGGCGTGGGGTGAGGTTTCGCGGTTGAGGTCACCGGGGGAAATGCCGGACCAGGCTGTGAGGTGGTCGACGACGGGTTCGCTGACTGCAATGTAGTCATCGATGAAGGGAAGCCCGGCGTGTTCGCCTGAGCCGCGACAGACTGATACACGAGCGAGACCTTTGCGGTCTGGGCGGATCGTTTGGCGGGTGCCATCTGCTTTCATCTCGATCTCTTCGGCCTGCAGACGGATGAACTCTGCGTCAATGGCAACCGGGTAGCCAGGTTTTGGTGCCTCTGCTTGAGCTTCGAGTAGCTTAAACTTCGACCCTGGAGGCGTTGGGTTCGACGACCACCATCGGTACAGGATCGACGCATCAAGGTTATCTTTCCATGAGTCGTCGATCTTGTTCCTGGCAGCTTTTAGCTGGTAGGTGAGCACGGAAGGTAGCTTCCAGCCTGGCTCGAAGCGCAATGCTTCCTCCTTTGGTATCGGTCTAACTAAGAAGTCGTTGAAGAGGTGCCACTTATCCTCTGATGTTGCTTCGCGCGATGACGGCGCAGTGTTGATTGTAGCAACGAGGTGAGGCTTTTGGTGCTCTCCGCTGTTTATGTCGGCAACAACGCCGATGAGCTCGAATACCATGATGTCGAACACGCCTCGTTGCAAATGCAGCTTCAGATCCTGGCCCTCGAAGCAGTAGAACTGGCCTTGATCTACAATGATACCGATCTCTTGTGGCAGCCAGTTCGGAGTCGACCACAGAAGCTTGGCTTCATGGCTCTGGATTGCTGCGTTGAGCATCAAAACGCCAGGGATTGTCTGTATGGTCTTTCTCTGTACCATCTGTTGATACCTATTGCACTTTGTGCACCAACCGCGTGTCTGATCCTGACGTTCCACACTGGCCTTCAGGATCTGCGAGAAGGTCGGACGTGGTATCCTTGTGTTCTTCATGACGTGTTTCGCAGGGTACACAAGCTCGTTGACAAAGTTTTTGCCCCCGCGGATTGTTTCGTTCGCGCACTGTGCGCATCTCATGCTTGCTCTTGCCTGCGTCTCCAGAATGTGGTCCATTGGAGATGGTCCGGAGCCAACTGGCAGCATCTGTCGCAGTTCGTCTGATATCTTGTCTAACAGGAAGCGATTGAGGTTTTGAACCATACTCGTAAGTGCGATGTTGGGCGCGAACTCTTCAAGCAGATTCAACGAAGCTGCGTTCGACAAGCTGCTAAATGTCTTGAGGAAGTTCGAGGCTTGACAGTTGAGCCCTGTAGCCTTCTCGAGCATATCGATCAGGAAGCCTAGCTCGCAAAGCAAACAGGGTTCGAACAGGCATGCTGAGGCGGTGTGCTGTAGCGCAATGTTTCGAATCAAGGGCGTGAAGCGGAACAGTTGCAGCAGGGAGTTGGCATACGAATTGGCAATGTGTGTCTCTAGACCAGAGTAAGGCGTTTGATTGTAGTAACTGTGACCATATTAGCAGAGCACCAGATTATGGACACAGGCTAGGCATACGCAAAGTCGAAATCGTCGACACCGAACTTGCTGTACTTGATCTCCACATTGCCGTACATCGACGGTACTTCTTTTCGTGTTACGTCCTCCAGATGCAGATCTGTAAGTGATTCCATGGTTTCAGTGGTCTTCCCGTCAGTGTCGCTACTGTATGATTGTACCGCTCGAGTTTGCTCGCTCAAGAACTTGGGCGCTGACAGCGTCTCTGATACACGGTCTGACTGTCGTCTTGACTCGGCTTGGTTTCTCCGCTTTGTGCGAGGGTTCTTCGCGTAAATGCCCATCTCGGCTCGTCCTGAATTGGCAAGCAACAAGGCATCGCTTTTTGGTGGCGGCGCTCCCACTTCAAAGACGATGTGGCTCGGCCAGCAGGAGAGGAGGGTTTCTTTGTAATACGGCATACCGACTGTGTTCAAAGGTCTAGCGGGTGTGAGCAAAGGGTTTCCAACTGGGATTCAAAGGGCTTACGTATCAAGTGACCAGTCCATAGTCGGCGGTGGTATTGGATGATCGGCAAACTCTGTAGGATTGCTATACTCCGGAAAGTGTACTTTTGAAGGTGAGCCCCAGAGGTGAACTTGCCCATTACTATCAGACAAGGCGAAAGCTTCACCAGAAGGCGCCATCTCGAAGCCATGGAGGTAAGAGTCGTATAAGTTAATCTGTCGCAGATTTGCAGCATCTGGATTCATCAGGTCAATGACCTGCATCTGCCCGTTGTGCGATGCAATGATGGCAGTGGTCGACATGCGAGGGTGCATTCGAACGAAGGCTGCACCAGTGTGGAAAGGAATCGGCGGCAGTTGCTTCAAGGTCTTCAAGGAGAACACGTGCGTGAATGGATCGAGCATGTAGGCGTGTTGCTGCCTAGGTGACCAGCCACATGTCGCCAGGAAGTCTCCCTTCGCGTCCATGTCACTGATGCTACCAGTGTGTCCATCAAAAGACTTGGTGTTAGTGAGCGAGTTGGAGTCCAGGATATGGATACCGCCGTTCTTCGTGGCAGCGCATATGTATTGGCCTGCACGCTTCATGATGGTATACTCGGCTTCGGCGGGAAGCTGTGTAGGGTCAGCATAGACAGTGAACCTGTTCCTAATGCCAGACTTACGGTCTCTGTAATGGCGCCCTTCTCAACGTCGACCTTGAACATCCGGTTCTGACATCCTGCGACGAGGATCTCTCGTGTACCCTTCGAGGTGAAGTTCATGCACTTGAGATCCTTGAACTCGTTGCTCCTATAGCCCACGTATCAGCACTGATCTACTGCCTCTCATACTGTTATTCCTTCATGCTCAACATACGTCAGGTGCCATTGTGTTATGCCTCGCCGGTGCGCATAGTGGACACTCTGCTTCGAGATCGAGAGGACGCCCTTCTCGGTGAAGAGAAATTGCTTGATTGGCCCTTCAGAGGCAGCATGGCCGCGGTAGGAGGTATATCGTTCGAGTGTTGCGCCATAGTAGGAGGTAATGCGGCCCTATGTGGGTGTGAGTTGATTCAGCAATAGTGGATGCAGTGCGGGTGCTCACGAGGCTATTGCCGGCCCACAGTAGCTCTTGAGATGTGTCGAAGGCGAAGGTCGCTACGGGCGTGACAGGGTGGTGCGGTGCTGGGGGAGGCAGCTGCACGCATGCAAGCTATGTATTCGTTAGCTATCTGCTGCGCAGTGCATCATTGCAGCTTGTCCGGGGCGCAAGCGGCACTGCTGGAGCATACCTCGTCCCAGTCCGCCTCCATACTGGCAGCACGTTCACCGGTGTTATGTACCTGTGGCGCAGTTTCCACATGCTCCGGACATCCTCACTATTCCCCAGGAATCGAGTTGCGGAGTCGTGAGTGAGGTTGAAGCTACGCGGCGCGTCTGAAGCGTGATTGGAGACGCGGATGCCCCACCAACAAAGCCAGAGCTCGGCCTTTGAGGCGGGCCTGTCAACAGCACATGCACAAGGCACAACCTAACAATTGCAATTTTTGAGTTCATTGTTAATCTCATAATGGCTGTGGAAGTCTATAGCTATAGATGTTTTACATAAAGGAGTCCTTCGTCCAATGATGGCTAGCATATGCTCTAACCAGCTGTTGCCTCTTACCTGACCATGTATGCGCAATGACATGCCGTTTGTGCTGAGCTGCTCCAATGCAGTGTGAAGTGTTATGGGTATCGAACGCCTAACGAGCGGGTCGAACTTAGTTTGGGTTGCTCATAGGCCAGACATGAAGAAGCCCAGAGGTCATACCGAGAAATTGCTAGTGAGAACGCCCTAGAGAATGATGTCGTCGTTTGTGGTGGATGAAGCGGCCTGCAAGAAAGTCAGCCCTGTCTTGGTTCTCAATCCTTCACAATGCCTGTCGACCCTGGTGAAGGCCAAGCAGAGGGCGTTGTCAATGTTCTGACAAGCTCAAGGGCTACGTAAGCCAGGTTCAACATCGAATAGTGACGGAAACGTACCTGTGCAGATATGGCCGTTCGCGCCGATGCGCTCAGTACTTAGCTTCATCGTCATCGTCAGCATCTTTCTTGTGATCATAACGTTGACGTTTGTGGGTTTCAGTCATGCCCTTGCCAGAGCCAGTGAATCCAACTCTGCTGCCGAATGCGTTGCTCGTCCGAAACATGGACTCCTTCTTCGCAATCTTTTTCCCAACACCCTTGCTTTGGAAGTCTTTCCAGTTGCCCACACTCTTCTTCAGCTGACCCTTATTCGGTACTCTGTTTACGCGCTTAGGCTCGTCGAGGGCTGTCGTGGCCTTGGCGGCTTGTGCGTTGGGATTTACGCTAGCGGGACCGGAGATGACGTGCGGTGTCGATGTGGTGGGAGTGACTGGCGAAGGCGCAGCAGCAGGCTCGGGCTCGCGCTTCCTCTTACTCGGTAGTGGTCGTACGCGGTCGCTGTCGACAGTCAAAGTGTCATCGTACTCGATGAACTTAACGAGGTATTTTGGCGCAGATGCTGAGCCTAGTTTACTCTGGATCTTTGCCTTGTACCACGACCTGTCTGTCCACTGTGCCTCGCACATATCGCCGGTGTTGAAGACTACAGGCTTCTCGGGCTCCTGCTTCTCCATAGCCTTTCTCAGGAGAGGGTGTTTCTCGGGGTCGAACTTCGGCGTTGCCAGCGCAGGCGCTTGGGGAAGCTGTACTTCGAGGGGTGCGAGCTGCTCCTGGTACCCTGTGATTACTGTGTTGTGCGCGGCGACTGCCTGCTCCGCTTCTGATTTCATGGCCTCCCACTGCTCGCGATCCTCACCAGGACCCATGCTAGCCAACTCTGCTTCAATACCAGAGATCTGCAAACATTGTTAGTCAAATACGACTGAGAGGAACAGATGCTGGCTTACGGTAGTTGCCCACTCATCGCGCTTCTTCTCCTCATTCTGAATGTCACGCTTGATGTACCATATTTGGTCTTTGATCGCCTTAATGTCTGCCATGTTGACGATTGGGCCGGCGTGTGGAGTCCGTGTTGATGGTAGTCGAATTGAGAGTGATTATCGACCCAAAAGTCGCGCTGAAGGAGTCGCGGCGAACATGACGCCCTCTCGGAAGACAGCCGCTAGACTTGGCGTCTCCACTTTTCTAGACCCTCTCTTCAGCCCTACGACATCAAGGGCAGTGACACAACGTGGGGAGATCTGCTGGAGGTCTGGAGCAGGTGAGCATCAACTTAACTTCTCGTCCGCGTACGGGACAAAAGCTGTGTACTATCTCAGTCATGCTGACTTGCTCCATACTAGTCCGTCGGCATCCATGAATGACCTCTCGCACCATCATCAATACCGCACGAGCTCGGACCTGACAGCAACGTACACAAAACGTTTTGCAGGCATTGACTCAGATCTTACATACTCAGATCTTACATAATCAAGAGAAGTCGAGTATCTGGCGGAGCGATGAACATTGTGTTCTCGCCTTGTCAGGAACAGACACTGCGATCGGCTGCTGCTCTTCGATGGCGTTCTCGAAACCCCACCATGCGCACGGACGTTGTATTTCTAAGCGTGCATGAAGCGATCAGCCCGTGAGTCTTTGGCCTTTTGCTGCGCCCTTCTCTCCAGCACCTGCCAGTCACACTTCCCAGCGCAGCCTATCAGTGTGATTTGCTCGTTTCTGCCGACGCTCTCCGCCGCTGTGCGACTGCGCAATCCTTGCTCCGAGAAGTCGCCCGTTTCATCTGACAGGGTTCACCAACGGACTAGGCCTTCAAGGCAGCGAGGCTACGTACAGGCGAATTTGCTGCCGCTCCTCCTCCAACCTCTTGACACCTTACGACCTTATATCTGTGATCTCTGAACTGAAAGCTCCCACGGACCTCGTCAAGTGTGCTGCGCGCGCAGAACGCTCTCGAACCACCAGCTAGCATACCCACGCTTCACCACAACCGTTGGGCCCGCCTCCGCTCTGACCCGCGCGCAAGCAGCTGGTTACCACCATCTCGCACCCTACTGCGTCATACATACAAACATTCCGAGTCGCGGAGTGCCCCCAATTCCACCAAGCGGTGTTCCAGCGGGTGGCGAAAACGCTGCTCCAGGATAGCAGATCGACTGCCAGCCCCTCCACGCCTTTGAAGGCGCTCAACGTCCCCAGAAATACTCCCACTCCGCACCAACCGTCACAATGTCTGGCACCGGCAACGACTTCCAGAACGGCGCGCCGTTCTACCTTGATGCGACGCAGCAGGACCTGCTCCTCGCCGCTCTTGCATCGAACAATCAGAACCCTAATGACCTCTTCTCGGACATTAACGGACTCGACGGAAAGCAGGCATTTGGCAACGACCAGTTCCAGTACCCTCTCAACAACCTCAATCCTACAACTTTCTTCTCGCCGCAGCAGAGCACCCCCGCCAATGCATTCGGTACTGTGGGTGTAGACGAAAGCCCATTCATCGACTACCTTGATGGCGACAACAACTTCGACTTCGACGGCGCCAACAACGGAGCTCGCATGATTGGTTCTCTTCCTGGCGACTCACCTGATGGAGAGGGCAACGAAAAGCGCAAGAGCCCGGATGAGGATGGCGATGAGGATGACGAAGAAGGCGGCGGTAAGAGACGGGAAGGTGATGACAAGCAGGCCAAGAAGCCTGGCCGCAAACCACTAACTTCAGAGCCTACAACAGTACGTTCGCCCAGCAGCATCTGGAGATGGCGACTAACAAACATGTAGAAGCGCAAAGCTCAGAACAGGGCCGCTCAGCGAGCTTTCAGGGAGAGGAAAGAGAAGCATCTGAAAGATCTTGAGACCAAGGTGCAGGAACTTGAGAAGGCTTCAGACGCGGCCAACCATGAGAATGGCCTTCTCCGTGGTCAGGTGCAGCGATTGCAGATGGAGCTGCGCGAGTACCGCAAGCGCCTGTCTCTCAACAGCACTGGCGTTAATCGCACTGCACCTGCTGCAGGCTTCAGCTCCATGTTGAACAGCAACAACAGCAATTTTCAGTTCGAGTTCCCACGATTTGGTGGACTCCCTGGAAGTCAGCTGCTTGAGAACGGACCATTGTCGAAGCCAAAATCGGCATCGATGTCTATGGCCCGCCCAGCCGTGCAGACTCTCAGCCCATCGAACACTGCCAATGGCTCTCTTGTTCAGTCACCCGTCAACGGAGCTAGTCCTGCGACCAACGGCTCTGGCTCGGGCAGCAATACCAGCGCACGCGGTAACAGTGTTGCTACCCAGCAAATGCCACATCGCAGTAGTACAGACAGCTCAGTTGTGTCGCAGTCACGCATCTTCCAGTTCAACAGCGGCTCATCGACTGGTGGTTCTCCCTCCACGTCCTCCACGTCGCCAACGAATCAGGACTCATCGTGTGGCACATCGCCGGAGCCAGGCCATACCTCGCCGGGCCAGAAGGATACGATTGCTGACGGATATGTGTGTCATGGCAACTCAGAAGGTGAGGTTCTCTTCTGCGAAAAGCTCAACATGGCCTGCGGCAACCCACGCAATCCCGTCCCTCGTGCCAAATCAATGTCCAAATCTGACGACAAACCGTCTCCTGTAGTCACACAAGCCAAGTCACCTGGCACCGATCCCACGAATGGGATCGACTTCCTTGCCAACCAAAACGGTGGCGCATTCGAACCGAACCTCTTCGGAGAGTACCGCGATACGAACAATGCCATTATGGGCACCGATGGTGACTTCAACAGCGGTTTCTTCAACGACGCTTTCCTCAACACTGGCTACGGCAGCCCCTTCCATTTTGGTGACACACCCGCTGTACAGAAGCCGAATCCTCTGGAGCAGATTGAGCGTATCCAAGATGGTGAAGATGAGGTCGTTCCTGGCGAAGACATCGATTCGATGCTCAACTGCCATAAGATCTGGTCAGTATTAACCCACTCATCCGGCTTAACAGAGGTGTTAACATCAAGCAGGGACAAGCTCTCGAGTCGCAACGACTTCAAGGACGGCACCATCGACATTGACAACCTCTGTTCTGAGCTCCGCGCCAAGGCACGCTGTTCTGAGAGCGGTGTTGTGGTTGACCATAAGGACGTCGAAGAGGCGCTCAAGCGTCTGCCAAAGGACCAGCAGCCATCAGCAGCGTGGTCGCAATGATCGAAATGAATTCTTTCCTTCTATGTTCCAGCTTTTGGTTTGGGCGATACCATTCATTTGTTGAGCGTGCGATCAAGCAGCTTTCGGACTTTTGTGACGATACGATGACATTCCTTGTTGGGTATTGGCGTTGATGGAGCAGATGAGCACTCGAACGGAATTCTCCTTGAGGAGCATCTTTGGGGGGGGGGGGGGGTGATCAGGCGTTTATGTTGGGTTTACACAGCTTCATCTAGTCTGTAATTCAATTGAGATCGAGTTGACCAGAGAGATTACCCACAGTGGCACAGCTCACAAGCCTGAAGGAAGTCACGACGCAGACCGGGTGCAATAATTCAAGAACAACTCTTTCCTTGCCTGCCGGGGAAAAACAACCCGACGTGCGACACAACACAAATATCTCATCATCATCATCATCATCCGACCACCACACTCATCACGAACAGGGCTCGTGCTGCTGTCTTTCCTCAGGTTCCCCACGGATCAGCGTCCTTGCCTCAGCCGCACGGATTCGCGGCATGGCACAAGGGTTAGCAGTCAGGCCCCCCCCACCGATTCCCTACTCGATTGAGCATAGCTCCCGCAGTCAACCATGCTGCGTTTGCGTCAAGGAAACAAGCTTGCGTATGCCATTGTGATTTCTTCGCTACGCGTCTGAAGATGCCGTCCACCCTCAATCACTCTTCGCAGTCGCTCGTTCGCTCGTTCGCTCGAAGCAGCTCCCCTCGCAAGTGCTTCCAGACACTTAACGTGACGTCATGATTCAGTGTTGAGAAAGCGTACCTCACCACAATCATGTTCGCACCTTTGCGCCGCTTTGTACGGCAGCCCAACCCCTTCATGAACGGGCACGCGATCGGCCTGCCTCGAAGCACGCCTTCAAGTCCACGACGATGGATACGCCTCTTCCTCACCATCGCCTTCATCGCCATCAGCGTCAATCTCCTGCTGCTTTTTGACCGAGGTCACACCGTTGAGTCTCTGCCCGGCAAGATACTAGGTCCGCAGGCCTTCCACCCCAAGCCATATGCGCCTGCACCGCACGGTCTCGAGTCGCAAGACGAGCATGGGCTGGACTACTGGCTATGGGATACGAAGACGCGGTTCAAGAAGAAGGACAACATTGACTGGAATGTTGGCATCATGGACGAATGCTTCCTCTTCCCAAGAGATCTCGTATACAGGAACGCTAAGATCCAAGTGGTTCTCAAAACTGGGGTAGCAGACGATGTGGCGCGCACAGATGCAATGCTCAATACGGTGCTGAAATGCATACCAAGTGCGCTGATCATCTCAGACGACGACCGCAAGTATGGTGACCGCAACGTAGTCGACGTACTCGCCGACCTGCCAGCAAAGACATACATGACGGAAGAGGACTACATCATATACGAGACACAGAAGAATGCTAGTCGCGATGGCATCGAGCTGCACCAGGGGCACGAGGGATGGGTGATTGACAAATACAAGTTTCTTCCGCAGATCGAGAGGGCAATTGTGCACAACAGGAAGGCCGAGTGGTACGTGTTCCTTGAGTCGGACACGTACATCGTTTGGGACAACATGTTCCGCCTCCTCGAGAACTACGACGCGTCGGTACCTTACTTTTTCGGTTCACCATCACCTGGGAAGAAGCATCGTCCCGATCCGAAGTCTGAAGACGAAGAACAAACCTGGTTCGCATATGGCGGTTGCGGCTTCGTACTCTCCACAGCCGCTGCGCACCGACTCGTCGATCGCCCACGCAACAGCCTCGGTGTCAAGGGTCCTCGGCTGACAGCCGAATACCAGGAAGACATCAGGAACGATTGTTGCGGCGACTCAATTCTCGGCTGGGCACTCCATGACAAGGCTGCTGTGGATCTCAGCGGTCTGTGGCCCATGTTCAATCCACACAGGCTGGAAGATGTTCCCCTCGGGAAAGACTATTGGTGCGAGCCCGTCATCACCCTGCACAAGACTGCTCCACGCTTCACAAAGGATCTTTGGAACTGGGAAGTCGAATGGAAACAGCACAACGAGCGGCCCCTGGTATACAGCGATCTGCTCTTCTCCTTCCTTGGCAACCTCTCGCGACGTGAGAACTGGGATGCGGCATTCGACGCAGGCTTCCAGCTCCCTGATGAAGACCCGGTGCATACAAGTCTCGATGCTTGCGAGGCCGGGTGCTTTGCGCACGAAGAGTGTCGACAGTACACCTGGCACGGAGCGCATTGCTACTTTGCGAAAGCAACTTATGTTGGCAACCCCAAGGAGCCAGATGGCTACCACGACGAGGAAGACAGGAAATACACCAGTGGCTGGGATGTCACAAAGATACAAGCATGGAGCTTAGAGAACACATGTGCGGACGGTGCGCACTGGGTTAAACCAAGCGTTAAAAGAAAATACTGAACGCCTGAACTGTCAGGTTGGGAATCACGACAAGGCGAGAGGTTGCTACCCGTGCCCGCGCGATCATCCGTTGTCAGCTTCGGCGGCCCGAGTCTGTAAGCACTGGAGCACTTGACTCGAGCATTGAGCAGTTCGAAAGGTGGAACGACCTTACTGTAAACCACTAGTCCTTGTTGGTGTGATGGCATTTTGGACTCAAGGCGTTCCATCTTCAGCAAAAGCCACTTTTAACTTTGCTGAACAGAGCTGTCGGTAATCAAACCGATCAGCCACACCTCAAATAGCGAGAAGGTCCTCAAAAAGTCAACTTATGACTTTGTCCTGGCCGGAAATCATCGCATTGCATCGGTAGCAGGGCTAGTCTAGCGTTCACTGCAGGGCATGCAAGCGTTTATCCACACACGTCGAAAGACACCATACATCAATATCATTGCAATACGCACAAAGCGCAGAGACGACATTGAAATATTTGCAGTCCAAGCATGCTGACAGCTTCATCAACAGATTGTCAGATGGACAACGCCCCGTCCCTCTCCAGTCGTTCGCAGCAGTTCAGAAACAACGAAAATCTCCATTCATCCTAATCGACACTTCATTCCCCGCGCACGTTTGACGATCTTGGCGTTTATTTGCAATCACGTGCATGTAGGGCAAGTGAACCGACGGTAGTTTCATTAGCTCATCGGTTAGGGCATGGGTTTAGCATCTTAGGGCACGGCGCGAACATCCGGATCAACGCCATCGACGCCGCCAGCAAAAACCATGTGTCTCACGCCACTCTGTTGTGAAACGTCGAACCGAGACCGAAAATCTCGACAGTCTGGAGTTGCAGTTCGCCTGCAAAGATCCAGCCAGACCCTGTCGGACTCGTCTCCGCATCTAGGTCCCCTGATGAATCTGGTTGTAAGGTTCACCACCAAGGCCAGCAAGGTTAGAGCTGCAGCCTCAACATGATATAGCGGTGCGTCTGCGGCGTATTGCCTCATGGTAACTGAGGCTTGAGAAAACCTCTGCCTCACCGCAAGCCATTGTCTTCTCCTCTTCGTAGATCATCAGGAATACATCTGTATGTCTGAGGTGACACACGTCGACCAAACCCAGCCATGCAGCGACTCATGACATACCTGTGCTGGGCGTCTGTCGTTGCGGGAGCTGCGCTTCCCCGGATCACGACGGAGGTAGCGGGTCTATCTGCGCGACTGCATACAAGAGCACAAGATGATCGTACGACAATAACAGATGCCGATACTGGACGAACCTTCGTGCCTGGGGAAACAAGTACCGACAGGACCATCTACAATGCGGTCGCCTTGTTCTGCGCCATCGCCCTGGCTATCTTCCTGGGTAAGCCTTCAACCACCATCATCGGCCTCAGGTCTGAGCGATGCATGTTCAAGAGAGAGATACGTACTGACACTATACGTAAGGTTTCCGAGCGAAGACACTCCGCAACAACGTCCTTCGCAAACACAACTTTACCTCCATGCTGGTCGTCGCTCTGTTCGTCTTCGGCCTGGGCTTCATTATCGCAGCTTCGGCTGTACAGACAGGGCAAGGCCTGCGTACTCATCAGCTGTGCTACTCTGCTGCCATGATATGTCTTGTATTCTATACTGGTAACAAGCTTACCATGTACGTTCACTCACGCTACCATCACGACCCCGGCTCACCATTGCAGATATATCTTTCTCCTCGAACGCGCCCGCGTAGTCCGAGCACCTTTCGTGCCCCGCCTCAAAGACCGTGTCTGGCTCCTGGGTATGCTCATCATCTGCGGTGGATTTGGCGCTATCGCTATTGTCGGCTACACATCGCCTGTCGTCGAGCTTAGCAAACTAGACGGACGTTGCCGTATTGGTCTCCCAGCACGAGTCAGCTTTCCACTTCTGTGCTTCGACGTCGCCGTCAACTTCCTCCTTACTGGTGTCTTCTTCTGGCTGCTCCGCCCGGTTTTGGATTTTCACGGCTTGCTCAAGGCTAGTACTTGGTTCGGCCAAAATTTGACCAGCAAAGTCAAGAAGAGCGTTCAGAAGAGGGAGGTTGCGTTGGAAAGTGCGTTGGAGGGCGCGAGTATCAAGTCCGCGATGAACAAAAACATCAAGGCTCTTTTGTGGAAATGTCTCATCGGCAGCACACTAGTTATGCTTCCAACAGTCGCGAACATGGCGCAGTTTTACGTCATGAACAGTAGAGAGTTGGGATGGGTGTGTCTGACGATCTGCACGCTCGATGGTACGTTAATTCCCTTCTTCATTCTGACGCATGCAAGATGTTTATAACGTACAGTCTCATGGGGTGTCATAATCGTCAATTGGCTCACCATCGGCTCAGCCGAAGCCGAAAACAACCTCACAACACTCATGTCGCAACGTACATTTCGCGGCGACAAACCCGACTCCCGCAGCCCCTTCGATATCGGTCTGACCACGCACACCGAAGAGCCCTTCCAAGAGATGCGTACAAGACAGGCAAGCGCGACAACCGCAGAAGTTCCCGTATTTTACAAGGCAGCAAGTTTGAAAGATGAAGGAGGTCTGTTGAGAGATGATGGGGTCAGGGAGAGCTGGATCAAGGAGACCGAGACCGATATTGAGGCACCAAAGTTGAAAGAGCCTGAGAGGACGTGGGGCGAGTCGAGTCGAGGGTGGGCTGAGGGGAGCAAGACGTGGATTACGGTTAACAATAGGGTTATTAGGGGGGAAGAGGAGTGAGGAGATATCAGGGCCAGTGAGACATGTCTAAATCTGGTGGACCGTTGTAGGCTGTCTAATTGGAAGCCTGTTCAGCATTGTAGGCGTTTCTTGCATAGCAAAGTTTGTAGCATAGTTAGCGTAGCATATACCTGTTCATACTCTATAAACTAGATTCTCTCATCATCAGAATCGAAGTCAAAGCTGTTCGCGGACTATAGCACGTCTCACCCTGGGTAAAAGGCAGAATGTTAGTTGAATCATCAACAGTATGATAGATGGCAGACAATATCTCCGAGCAGTTACACATCTTGCAGGGACTTCGATTTTGGAACTGAATTGCTAGATTCAACCTCCCCGGAGTCGTTCCAGATGATCAGCCGACGAACGGCGTAGTTTGACACTTCAGCTCCAGCAATTGCCGCTCGTAGTTGGCCCGGTACATCGACACTGCGATTGGGATGGTCCACATCATATCCAAGCTCATACTCATCGACGCCTTCATCATGTGCCTCGAATCCAAATAACTGAATGACCTTCAGAACGATCGTTAGCGCTCAGTAATTCATCAAATACTCAGATGACAACCAGAAGCACCGAGATGGAACCGTGATTGTCGTGTTGGTGCGGAGGTAGTACTCTGCGAGAAGGTATGATGTGACAGCGGGAGGAAATGGCGCTAGCAACCCCCACCCCCGCTATGGACCTCCCGACATCGCGACTTCCATCCACATGGGGCCAATGTCTTCACCATACGACATTGCAATGACTGTATCGCATCTTGGCTTCCGGATCGAATGAGTCACTGAAGTTATCAAGCAATTGAAAAAGGGATCCAAGATCCAAGCCCACATCGATATTGTCTAGACTCGACCATCACCAGAACCCATCAAGCAACTTACCATGTCACCAACAACCCAAGACCTCGACCATCTGATCCTATTTCTGCCGGTAGACCCGTCTACCAAGTTCCCAAAACTCCCCTCCTTTTTTGAGAAAAACTTCACCCTCACACCCGGTGGTGTACACGCCGATGGCCTCACCAGCAACATCCTGATCCTCCTCGCAGATGGCTGCTACATCGAACTCATCTCCTTCATCGACCCTCAAAAGGATGTATCCAAGCACTGGTGGGCCTCTGGCACCCAAAAGCACGGGTGGATGGATTGGTGTCTGACCAATCCTTCCTCGCCAAAGGACTCGTGGGAAGCAATTGGCGGTGCGCAGGGCAGCCATAGCGAGCCTGTTGAGGGTGGCAGGAAGAGAGCGGACGGTGTGGATGTTAGATGGGCTGTTACGTTCCCGAAGGGTGAAAATGGTGGTCAGAGTAGTAGGGGGCGGGTGCCGTTCTTTTGCCACGATATTACGGAGAGGCAAGTTCGCGTCCCTTTGAGCCAGGAGAAGACGACTCATCCATCTGGGATCTTAGGGGTCAAAGAACTCACTGTTGTAGTGAGTGATAAGAAGGCGCTAAAGGAAACGGGCGATGTGTATGCAAAGCTGTTTGGAAAGGAGGGAGTTCAGAGAGGCGATGAGGTGTACTTCCAGGGCACTAGGGTCAAGGATGTTGAGGGCTTAGATGAGGGTGCACGGGTGGTCTTGAGGTTACCAAAGGACAAAGATGAGTTCAAGAGGCTCGAGAAGACTGGGTACTGGTATGGAGACGTTGTGTTTGCTGCGCCAGCTGCGCAGGGTAAAACGCTCGGCTCGAGGGAAAGACTCGATGACGGCGATGAGAGCGTACAGGGGCTCTGGGTTGAATACGTTTAGTCCAACTGATCTCGTCACAGCTTTCAGACGATAGAGCTATTCTGGAGCCTTCGCCAGGTCAAGCCAATCAGTCAAATATCTCGCCGATTCAATACCTAGCACAACACATTGATAAGGGCTGCAGCTGCACTCCCGCGCAATTTCTATTGCTGAATCCAAGACCTGATATTCTGCTGCCTCACATAGTAGCCGGCGTCGTAATCCAGAGGAAGATACAGGGGGGAAAGGCGGGAGATTGGCGATGGTTCATCACAGAGCTTTCTGGTGTCAAGGTAGACATCGAGACAAGGCCACTGAGAGAGCGCCGAAGATACCTGTAGCTTACACGAACATACAAGAGATTAAGGGCAGCCACGCTGGATTGAACTCGATGGCACCCACTGGAAACGATGCGTTATCTGAAAGAAAAAATTGAATCTTTGTGGTGTTCGAGTGATGATGGTGATCAACACATGTCAGTAGAGACACGTACTGCCCCTGACGCAGGGTCCACGCTAGCGCCCATGCAACAGATGAGCACAATTCTGTGCCCCAACCTCAGCACCCACTCGCCATGTTCTCCGCTCTCTCCTCCGCCATGCCGAGGGCACAATGAACAGCTTCAACTCGCGCCCCTTCGCCCGCAACACATCAAAGACATTCCGCCCCGCGTTCGACTACCTCAGCAACATCTCGCGCTCCGTGCAGCTCCCCACGACGTCTAAACAAACATCCAAATACGCAACCACCGCAACACACCGCCGCAAAACAACCACAGACTCAATTGATGGCATAGACTTTGACGACATCGAGCATACAGCAGCCATGGATACTCGCCGCAGCCACAGCCGGCACAACTCCTCCGAGCAAGAATCCGGCCTTGCGCCCGCCGTCCCCCTCATCGACATCGGCTCCCGCAGCACGAGTCCCTACCCGCGCGTCCGCAGCGCCGCACAGAGCGAAGACGAAGACGACGAGTACGAGCTCAGCAGCAGCATTCGGCCGCTCGTTGGCGGCGGCAGAACGAATCATGAAAGGGGGAATTGGAAGATGATCTTCAGACAAGGCGGGCTGGGGGCCTTTTTGTTTGGCACGTGGGTGGGGTGGCAGATTTGGGTCGGTTTGTTGGTGTTTTGGGTCGGTGGGTGTGGGTTTGGGTTGCTACTTATGAATCGGTTCATCATGCTTACGGGGGTGTATAAGTGAGTTCTCTAGCGCACAAGGGGAGGGTGTTGACGAGGATCGATGGGCTGACGCTGCTGGCAGATTTCCGTTCCCGCTCACGGGCACATATGTGCAGCTCATACTCACGCATATCCTGCTCATCGGCTTCTCGAGCCTGACGCGCGGGCTTGGAAGTCCACTGAGGCGCTTGGGACTTGGTGCTGCTGTTGCGCCGGCGATACCTGGTGCGCCGCAGGGTGGAGCGTACAGGAACGTGAACACAAAGTCCGGCGTTGCGAGGTTCTTGCGCTGGCTGAGCAATGGCTCGGGTGGCATCGCAGGCGGCGGTCTTTTCGAATTCGACTACAGCACCGCCAAGCAGGTCCTGCCTCTGGCCGTTGTCTTCGTCGTCAGAGTCCTGCTGAGCAACTTCTCATTCGCGTACGTCCCCTTCATACTGTCCACCATTCCCAAACTAACACTATCAGCTACGCACCCCTCCCCGTCTACCAACTCGCCCGCATCGGTGTAACGCCCCTCTCCCTCCTCTTCTCGTGCCTCCTCAACAAAGACTCCATCTCCGGCTCCACCCTCTCCGCCGCGCTCATCGCAACGCTAAACCTGCTCTTCGCAACCCTCCGCTCCAACGTCCGCGTCACATGGGAGTCCATCGTCGCAGGCGTCTTTTCGTCGTTCTTCGCAGCCCTGTACCCCATCCTACTCCTCCGCACGTACCGCACGCTGCTCGCCGGGCTGGCGCCGCAGGGCGATGTGCTGAGCGGATACCCGACAAGAAGCGAGGAGGACGGGAATAAAGAGGAGACGAGAGCGTATTATCGCACACTGCATTATACCTCCCTCCTCTCTATTGCGCTGCTCACACCCATTATTTTGCTGAGCGGCGAGTTGGGGAATATATATCACAACATCCCCTTCCTGGACGTGCCGTTCTTCTGGCTGATGATTTGGTGCGGCGCGATTGGTAGCTGGGCGGTCTTCAGTTCTACGCTGGTGTTGGTAAAGGCGACGAGTCCGTTGTCTGCGACGTTTGTCAACGTGCCGCGGAGTGGAGTGCAGTTGATGTTGCTTAGTATGTTTAAGATGCCGGCGCATAGTTGGGTCGGTGTGGCGCTTTGTTGGGCGAGTAGTGTTTGGTTTGTCGTGAGTAGGAGAAGGGAGAGTAGGGTGGGGGTCAGACTGGAGGGGCGGTAGAGTGGCGGATGTAGATATCTTGATGAATTGAAAGATTTCTGGAAGCCCCTGAGCTGGCGTTTTCTCTCGCTCATCAGTCTATTTCTTGTCTTACCAAGACTACCGGTATCTGAAGTTGTTGACTACGACGACGCACTGTTCTGTTCATATCAGACATTCAAAAGGTACGTGCAGGAGGTTGTGATGATTAGATGCTTGTAGGAACAGCAAATACGCTATGGAGGAACACTTGACTGAGCCATACCCTACTCCTCCAACCTCGGAACAGCCTCCTGCAACCTCTTCAATCTCTCTTCATACACGGGCAGCGCCTCTCTCAGCTTCCTCCGCGCCTCCCTCTGACCCACGCTCAACTGCTTATCACTCACCAACAACTCCTCCATAACCCTCACGAAGTTCAACATCTCCGCCTTCACCTCGTTTAGGAACCAATGCACGACTGGCCTCAGCCTGCCCTCCAAGTTTGCCACGACTGCATCCTCATAACGGTCCACAATCGTGCCGCCGTTCCACCCATTAGTCACCAAGTAGCGGTTGATCGCCGCAACTTGGCGTGAGTACTTGCCAGTGCCAGTCTTCCTGGACACCTTCTGGTAGATGGGAGCCATGAGCCCAGCAACCAGGCAGCCAACATCTTCCTCGGTAGTCGCATAGCGATGGGTGGCGCGCACTACGCGATGAAGTTGGAACTCGAAAGACCCAGACTTTGTGAAGATGGCATGTTCGAGCTTGCGCCACTCGCGGTGGAAGCTGGTTTTGAATGGGCTGCTATCAGCAGAGTGCTCGAGCGCAGCGAAAACGTCGTTCATGCAGTCGTCGATTCTGCTTGACATTTGCTTCCATCCGGAAGTGAGTCGTGCGGATGTGTTCTGTACGAACACTCCAATGGCAGGCTCGAAACACTCCTGGATTGTCTGATTCCAATTGATGCACGAGCGTTGTAACGCTCGCGCTCGGCTGTTGGCAATGAAGCCGTTATCGCGCAGAGCCTTGCTGTAAGACGCTACGAGGACTGGACCATTGACGGTTTGCTGCCAACCAGCAACGGTTTCCTTGACGAGCTCGAGCTGCTGCTCAGCGTCTGGTTGGAAGGGCCAAATTCTCAGTGATGGTAGCAGCTGGGTGTTTGCGAGCTGTGCAAGATCTGTATGTAGCATTGGAATTTGCTCTTTGGCAAGTTCCTCGCAGAATGCTGAGTAGCCATGCTCATCTTCGAACTTCTCTAGTACACGAGTGCCGCTATCCGCAATCTCAGCCATGTTCAGGTGAATGTGATTCCAGAGATGCCCGTAGTTGCGTGAACCGGTCAGACTCAGGAGATGCCGCTTCAAGTCGGGCATGCGCGTATCGTTTACACTCATGACCGGTGTGCGCAACCGAGACGGATCCAGCCATTCCAGATACTGCGCAGCAGAGATAGCGAAGACAGCGATGTTGCTAGGATTGTCTGGATCTAATGCGGCATACTTCGTGATGACACGTTGGCGCAGATTGTCTGCTCGCTCACGGATCATGGCGTTCAGTGCCAGCTCATGAAGGTAAGTTAGATAAGCTCGCCTCACATTGGCATCTTGTATGCTTTCCGCCTCGTTTTGGAAAGCTCTGATGGTAGTGTATGGCTCACTGTCCGAGTCGCGGACACGATCGTTTGCATCCTGAACGCCGCTCATGAAGATCGTCTACACACTATGGTCAGCCTGGGAATGAAACACCCTTACAAACTGCGCTTACGTCAACTTTGTTATAGATCAAGACGGTATTAGTGAAACCATGTGCCCGGATCGACTGCCGAATGAGTGCGTCAAGATCGGCGTCCTCCAGACCGCGTTCGGGACGATCACATATTATGAGTTCAACGTCAACATCTCTACGAATGGCGTTGGCCCTCGCAATACGATCCTGATTAATGTCGCGGAGTCCTGACAACGTTAGTACCGATAATTAGCTTTACACAGGAAAGGACTCACCTGGTAGATCGACAAAGGTCAATCCCACCTTGAGAAGAGCAGCACCGGTCTTGATAACCAGGAAGTCTACGAACGGTGCTAAGCTGTCGGCCACTTGTCGTACCTGGTCAATGTCGTCATCCTCGACCTGCATATAGGAGAGAATGCGGCCTTCAGAGACGCCTGTAGCCAAGATGCGCTGTTCGATAGCTTCAACACAAACGCGGAAGAGGTCTCCATTGTCAATCATTTCTTTCGTCAAGAGGGACTGCAGGTGTTCAGGAGACTCTGTGTCGCGTTCCGTGTTGAAAGCAACGTCAAAGAACTCCTTCGCAGTACATGCGTAGCGGCGGCTGTCGTCGTCTGCCAGATCACTATCCGGGCCAAAGTGGTAATCATGGTACCTCCTTATATGGTTCTCGGTCATAGTCAATATGGTTGCTGCATCGAAGAACTCTATGTCGACATCACTGGTCGTGACATCGAGAAGCGCGTCAGGCTGGTACACAATCTTTGTTGGATACAACGTGCATGAGCGTCCTTCCGCAGAGCTTTTCGTGATGTTCGGGCGGTTGAACAGGGCCTTGTACAAAAAGCTCTTTCCCACACCGGCTGGACCGACGGTGGTGACAGTCAAAGGTGTAGGAGCGCCAATGTCCCGTCCTTGCTGTGCGACCTCCCGCTGGTTCGCCATCTCCGGGTCATCATCTTCAAAGCCCTGGAGGTCGATCCATAGATCTCGTAAAGCCACGTTGATTTCAGCATGTAGTGTAGATAAGTCGAGTCCAAAGTAGGGATGATCGGGTAACGGCTCCTCCGCTGGGTCATGCACCTCCTCCGCTCCTACAACTGCTGCACCATCCTTGAAGCGCTCCGTTATGAAAGCTTGTGGAGGCAAAACTACGCATACATCCTCTTCGCTGAGCAAGCTTAGTGAAGGCCTGAGTCATAGCATATTTGCTACATACCCTGGAGATGGTGACACTTCAGGTACGAACAAACTCCCAGACTGATGGCCGCTCATAGTGGCGGGTTACGGTATCGTGATCCCTTGAAGGCGCAAGGTAGCGAAGTTATAGATAGGAGGCTACAAACAAGCACGAGGAGAAGAGAGTCCTAGCTAAGGATTTGTCGTGAGCTTAGAGGCGCCAAATAGGTTGCAGGTAAAGAGGTCGCGAGTTTGCTGCCAGGTGGCGGTGTGTAACTATGCTGATCGCCGTTGCTTTGAGGTAGGCAGTAGCGCGACTGTAGCTGCGGTGACGCACAATCGAAGTGAAAGAAGAGGCGACGCACCACTGATGTGACATCGTTCCGAACCTTTGTTGATCAATGAACGCGGCTCTCGCGGAACAGCTGAGGTGGGGGACTAATCGAGCTACGTCGAGCTGGGAATCGTTAAAATTCTGGTGAATTGTGCATATCGTGGAAGGCACACCCAGATCTGGGTAGGAGCACTCGGGGGCAGGCAGATGCTTCAGTGCGTAGATGCTGTGCCACTTTGTAACTTTCCTTAGGGGTTTGGCTGACCTGTATGCGATAGAAAAACATACCTGGCGGCGCATCACCACGTCGGCCCTCTACCGCTGTAGAACATAACTCATATCGCATTTCCTTCATCTTATCCTACCGAGGTATCTTGTGTCTACGCGCTACTACCATTACATTGCCAAACCCAACATGTCTACACAACGACGACGTTCTCTCCGTCATCTTTCTTGTCTTGTCCACCTCCTTCCGCTTTGCGTTCCTTCTCAGGACTTGAGCGACCCTCCACATCGAGCCTACCCACAATCTCATCCTCAATGCCCCCCAAGCTGCCGTCATCTGAGTCGCTCTCAATGTCCTCGAACATCTTTGCGAAACGTTGATGCCCTTCTCGTTCTTCTTGTTCTTGCGTTTTTTCGCCCTCATCTCCATCATCGCTGTTGGTCTTGCCCTCAAGTTCGGCTTTCCGTTGTGCGAGTCGTAGCGCAAATTGGCGGCGGGCGCGTGAAGGTGGTATCTGAAGTGGTGGTGGAATCTTGGCCTATGACATACGTCAGTGATGTTCAAGAGGCCAAAGACGAGCTGATGAGCGAGGCGGAAGATGTGACAAAGAGGAGCGGAGACGTGATGGAGAGATCTTCACAAAGGAAACGTCTGCCACGACGGATATTGCTACAGAAGTCATACACCCGGCCAGGGTTGTATGTACAAAAGGAATAAACGATCCTAACACCCAGCATGCAGATGCCTCGTAGCTCATAGTCAACAGCGCACAGGACGGACAGAGATAGAAAAGAAACGCACCAAGCGCGCAAACATGATCGTGTTGTTTTGACTCGGGTAGGGCTCGGATGGAGACGGGGTTATCGGTAGTCCATATCAGCATCGTCAAATGAGACTTCACCCACTTGTTCGGAGTCGTCGACAGGTCCTTGTCGTTCCCTGTTGCCATCGTCGTCCTCCATATCTTCGTCTTCTTCGTCACTCGAGTTAGTAAAGCCGCTTAGCAGAGTGCCACCACTGAAAGTGTATCCTCCAGCACCAGTGTCACCCTGTTGAGCGAGGTCCATGCTGTCGAGACCAACAGCGCCATTATTGCCCATGCTTGCATTCGAGAGACCGCCATCTCCTCCAAAATTAGACGCGGCGTTGACTGCGTTCAGCACAGCCTGTCTCGGACCAACACTCATGTCTGGTCGCACACCACCGAGAATGGCGTTGTCTCTCTCACGGGTGTCTGAGAGAACATGTTCGACGTAGTGTATCCACTCGTCGCTTTGAACCTTGTCTACGACCGCCTGTGATAGAACCTCTGTTGGGTGTCTTTCGGTAAACTTGAGCACCTCTTCTGCAATTAGGGTAAGATGACCCATGTAGCCCAGGCGCATGTATGTCTCCTGCTGTGCCTTGTCGCTGGCTTGCTGGCCTTCGATGATGCGCTCGGTAATGCGACCTGTTTGGAAAAGATCGATGGCCAGGCTTCGATTGTAGCCGTGCTCCATTTGGCCGTTGAACACTTGTTGTACGACGTCATACACAACATTGTGGAGGAAATTGTTCCACGGAAAGCGGAAGAAGAAGTCCTGTGCATATTAGTTAAAGACTCGTACCTGCAACGAGGTCAACTCACGAGGATCGTTGGTACGACCTTATTTTCGACAAAGGTAATCTTCAGAAGGTCACCAACAACAGGTGTACCATCGATGTCGGTCTCATACTGCTGGTTGCCCTCCTGGTTCTCTGCTCCTCCAAATACGACGGAACGAACGCTCGATGTGTCGTCGATAGGTGTAGCCTCGGCAGCGTCTTCTGATGCAGGTGCTGTGAACTTTGAGGTATCGACCTTTGTGGCCTCGGTGTTGCTTTCACGGTTCTTACCCGCGAACAGCGGCGCAGGCTTGTCGTCGGGGTGCGGTGACAATGGCGCAGGCTCTTCCGTGGTCTGGTTCAATTGTTGGGTCAGAAGAGATGGGGCAGTCTTCGACTCGGTCTCCTCCTCCGACTTTACCGCTGCATCTTCCCTGTCTCCCATGAGCGTATCGTTGTCAAGGTCTAGACCTCCGACCTTCGATGTCAAGCCTGCCGAAGTTGGAGATTCAGCATCGTCAGCCGGCTTCGCAGAGGTAGTGGCAGCGGGTGATGCTGCGTCCTTGGGTGGTGTAAGTGGCTCGTCCACGAATTCGCCATCAACCTCGCCCGTCTTCTCTGCGGGCGACTCCTTGAGGTCCGACTTGGGCGAGCGTTCAAGTGGCTCGCCAATTTGCTCTTTCTCCGTGGCCTCTATATGTGCTACCGCGACATCAGGTGCAGTCACCTTTTCGAAATCGTCTTCGGAGTTGTTCTGTACCTGCAAGGGCTTGATCTCCTCGGGCGAATCGACAGACGGAGCGCGTGCGTGATGGAAACCCTGGCTATCCACACTCGTGGAAAAGTCGCCCAAGTTGGCAGAGTTGCCGGATGTTAGCTTGCCCTCAGCCTTGAGACGTTCACGCTCAGCATCCCGTCTCTTGACCTCGGCCTCGCTTCCCCGCTCGTTCAAAAGAGCCATGTTGCTGCAATGCAACAACTCAGCCATAAGCTCGCACGTCTTGAATCTGTCGAATCCCAAAGGCTCGATCTTCTCGCCAAATGCGGTTTTCAATTCGCGCTTCTTCATCGCTGTGGATCCATCATTCTCTACGACAACCCTACTAGAGCTGTGTACGAGTTCCATAAATTGTGGTATATGGTTTGCGAACTGGCGCAGCAACGTGCCGAGGTAGATTGGATCTGAGTTCTTCGGTACGGGTCCAATCTGATTCTCCAAGTCGTAGTCGGAGTTGTTCTTGCGGATAACCTCGATGATGATACCAACACCAACCGTTAACGGATTTCCGCCGCGCAGCATGTACTCTATCAGCTGCTTGAGGCACGCCTCAGACACCAGCTGACGTGTAAGCTCATTGGGCCCTATCACCGACTGATCCTGGGTCGTTGCGTTGGCTGAGATTGTTATGATTGCCTTCAAGAAGTCGCCAGCCGAGGTCTGCGTCGACGTAGAATGGTCAGGTCCGAGGAAGGCGATCAATCGGGGTACGAGGTCTTGCTGTTGTAACCACTAAGGTTGTCAGTATTATGCTCTTCGTTGAGCAGGGAACGACCTACATCGACAATGCCTTGCCCGCCCTCGCTCTTTTCGAGGCTTATAATTTTGAGCAGCAGATCCATGATCACTGGGCAATCTACATGCTGGAGCATGTCTGTGACAACATTGTCAAGCGACTTGAAGAAATCCAGCATCTCCTCCATCTTGCGGTCCAGCAACGACTCGTTGACCTTGGTGAAGTAGCCAGCCTGCACCGGGTCGAGAGGTGCAGGCTGCTTGATGTATGCCCAGAACTGCTTCAGCGAGTCCTGGTTCTCCAACACCGCCTCTGATATCGACCAGACCTCTGACGACAGGATTTCGCACGAGACGTAGGCATACTTCATGCGCTGTCTTTCCTCCTTGCTCTCTTCTCCATCGCCTGCATCTGATTTGGCGGCTGACGACGAACGTGCCCGACCAGCAACCTTGCCGAAGAAGCTTTGGCGGCTGGGACTACCAACCTCGCTTAGTCCTTCGCCAGGTGTTTCGGTCGACTCAGACGGCTTTGCTGCGGTGACATAGCGCAGCAGTCGCTCAAGCACGTTCTCGTCACGCAGGTACTCGATAAGCTTCGAATTCTGCTGCTTCAGCTCCTGTATCAGGTCCGACTCGTCCAGTAATTCCTCGACAGTGACGTCAGGCTTGTCGAGGATGCTGTCCAGCGACGACAGCTGTGCATACCCGCCGAAGCGCCAGAACATGGCGGCTGTTGTGGTGGTGACTAGCGAAGGCGGGGCAGGGAGTCGAGGGAGCGAGACTCGACGGCAGCAAGAGCTTTAGCGGGCTACTGGGTATTGAGGTCTCATGGGACGGAAAGAAGGAAGCTGCACAATGGATTCCCGTTAGCGGACAGCACGGCGTCAGACAGCAGATGCGCGTGGACGTGGACGTAGGGCTCCAGGGCTGGGAGCTTAGGCGCACGAGCGCGGATAGAGAACATACCTGCGGGGGAAGGGGATATACGAGCAAAAGCCAGGCACAACTCAGATTGAACACCAGTCCATGCACGAAAATGAGGGGGTATCGTGGGCTTCGTTATAGATTACAACAGTGGGTGGAGGTGAATGGACCCTTCATTCCCGTGCGCAACGATGTGCTGTGTTGTGGAGACATGGATTGAGCGGTTCACAAGCGTGGCGCAGATCGGGGAGGTGCAGCAGCCTCGACCTGGATTTGCCAGAACGGTGCAGTAGTCTCAGGGGCACGATCAGATGGCCCGTAGACCGGTCAGCAGGTTATGATTGCATTCAGTTTTAGGCTTCCTGTATGCATGTCTTGTCAGTTGAAGCACTGTGCGTGATGAATCCACGTGATCAACTATGACGATGCGCGGCGTTTCGTGGGAAGCTCCAGCCACCGGTCGCGACTGCCTTGCGCTTCAACCCCGCCAAACATAGCTAAACACGCCTTCCACACATCTGAGACCTGACACACGGTCATACGAGCGAAACATCTCTACCTCACACGCACCAGAGTCCTCGACATGAACCGACTTTTTGGAGCAAAGAGCACGGCGCCCAAGCCAACCCTCAACAACGCCATCTCCAACGTAGGCCCACCAAAACTACACACCATACACGCCCCACAGTAACTGACCTACCACCAGGTCGACACACGGATAGAAAGCCTCGATGTCAAGCTCGCCAAACTCAACGCTGAGCTGTCCGCTTACCAGCAGAAGCTTGCAAAAATGCGCGATGGCCCCGGCAAAACCGCCATCAAGCAGAAAGCATTGAAGGTGCTCCAGCAGCGCAAGATGTACGAGTCACAGCGAGACCAGCTGCAAGCGCAGTCTTGGAACATGGAGCAGGCAGGCATGATGCAGGACAACCTAAAGAACACCATGACCACCATCGACGCGATGAAGACGACAACCAAGGAGTTACGGAAACAGTACGGCAAAGTCAACATCGACAAGATCGAGAAGCTGCAAGATGAGATGGCCGATCTTATGGATATGGGAAACGACATTCAGGACGCGATAAGTCGCAGCTACGATGTGCCCGAGGACGTCGATGAGTCTGAGCTGGACGCAGAACTGGAGGCATTGGGCGATGAGGTTGACTTCGAGGGCATTGGCGAATCATCCAGCGTACCTGGATTTTTGACCGAGGAAACGGCACCACCGACTTTCATCGATGAGGCGCCAGAGCTCAAGGCTAAGGAGGCCGCAACTTGAAAGAAGAATGTGTACCTTCGCTCCCATCAATTCCCCTGCTTTCAAGCAAGCGCAAATCGCCACATTGCTGCGCCACGCACCGTCACCTCATAAGCACCGGCATGCAAAGGAAAGCTTGGTCTACCAGCGAGTACTGGCCGCTGCTACAGAGACACACGAGCAGGCCTCGTGGCACGATCAACGGTTCGCCGAATCAAGCCATATGGCCAAAGGTCAGCAGCAGTGTATCACCTGTAATGACAAATACCGGAGAGCCTTCTTTTCGAGGTCGGCAAGTCTTGACAGTCAATCTATTCAATACCATCCGCAGCCGCGTCAACATTAAGTATCTTCAGTCTGATTTGTTGAGATTCGTCCGGCAACTAATTGCAATTGGTCCAGAGATCAACAGCACTTCCGTGCAACGGCTACAATTCTGAACACACTAGTGCAAAGCTACCTTACAGGTAAATTAAGGATTTCACGCTTACCACGCCACTTGATCAGCAGCAGGTTGTACATTGTGAAGACTACAAAAAAGGATAGGTGATCGCTGGTTACTTGGACATCGCTTACGGATGGTTGCAGCACTACAAACTTCCGTGGTCTCTGAAGCCATCGTCTTCCTCCCCGTCAGAAATCGACATAGGCCTCGATCCATCTCATTCTCCTTCGGATGTCGATATCGCCTGCGTCTCATCCTCAAGGGGATACTCCTCAGCCTCGTCCTGGGTCAGGATCTCGTCTTTCTCAGCCCTAGTAGCCACAACCATCTGACCATTCGCCTGGGTCTCGATCCTTTCCAGGTCGACCAACAGCTTGACGATCACCTCTTTCTTCTGCTTCTTGGTTGGTGGTGGTTCGAACATCTTCTCATCATTCACCTCCTCGTGATACCTCTTGCTGCCCATATTGGACGCCTTCTTCTCGTCGTCTTTCGTGATATCGACGCCATTTGAAATCGTTGGCATTGGAATAGCCATCTCTGGGAACCTCTCCTTATTCGATACTGCGCAACCGCGCTCGATTAACATCTTCAACTCCTCAGACCGTTTCGCCAACTTCTTGAACGGACTGAGCCGCCCCTCGTATAGCTTCTTGATCTGCCTCTTCAATTCCAGCGCCGATCGTGGCGCCGCGCCAGCGTCCTTTGCAGCATTGACTCCGTTCACTATCGTCACAAGCCAGACGCACTCGTCCTTTGTCCACTTCTTTGTGACAAAACCATCCAGGCCCCTATGGTAGATCCATTCGTTGACGTATTCGTACACGACTAGGCGTTCTTCGCTGCTCAAGGGGCCACATCTGAAGCCGTGCTCGTTCGCTCTGGTGCCATCCGGACAGTGCCTTGGTGTAGGATTGGGTAAGCTCTGGGAGCACGCGGAAACCATGGTTGACAGGTGTCTGTGCAGGTAGTGGTGGGGTTGGTGGCCGCGTACAAGCGAACATGACTTGGGATATATACGTTGTGGTGCTGATGCTAAAGTGAAAGACTACGCGCGAAACACAGTCAGAAAAGTCGAAGTGAAGGTCTTTCTCATCGTAAGACAGCTGGATGGCAAATAATTGCTGTAATCACATGGCAGTTATGGGTATTAACAACAATCGACATGTCCCTGAAACTTGCTGTCCAACGTTGCAACCTCTTCCCTTTACCGACACCCTAACACCACTACCCTCATTGTCTCGCGTGCACCATGCCCAGCCTATGCGCCCTCACACTCCTATACTGTAGTGATTACGTTTCCCACGCAAGACCTTGATCTTCCAGCTAAGATGTTATGCTACTCCGGCCCTTCTTCTTGCCTTTCCTCCTATTCTTCTTGCCTGCTTGATTGTCAGTGCTACCTTTGATAGAGAGATGTGGATCAGTCGCTTACAGTCTTGGCTTCTTCGCTGCACTAGAACGCGAATCTTCTGCTTGATGTCCTCTGCGCTCTTTTTTCCGTCTGCTCCGTCGACAACGCGAGGAAAGATGATGGAGTTCAGGGCACGAAGCTCCCATGCAGTGGCCCCTTTGCCTTTACTTTCCTTCCCCACAAGCTCTTGTCGGCCAGATAGTCCCCTTGTAGAAGAATGGGATTGATGGTCTTGCGCTGTGGCAGCTTCGCTTGGGGTAATCTCAGTGTCGATCTTTTCCTCTTCTCATGCTTTGTGCTCTGCCTTTTCTTGCAAGTGCTCGACCGTGCGGGCAATCTCGACGTCGATTGGATCGTTTGGGTAAATGGTCATGATTCCGTCATTCTAGCGTATCTTGGGAATAGTCTAGATTACTACTAGAGCTTTATTACAAAGGGGCTCTTTGACATTATTCATAGCACTTGAGAGTGTATACTATTCTTCAGCTATCATACTCCACAACTGTTTTTCCTTAGATAATATCACGTAAGTAGAGATTCATAAGCTAAATGGTACAGTCTAGGTTTTTACACCTCCTAGTGTAGTGTCTTGATACTAGCCATGGTGAACTAAACATTTCTCTTCTTTACACGAACATTGAGGCACTTGGGTTTAAAGAACCCATAATTCCAGAGGTTCCATTCCTTCTCCGGTTCCTCCAATTCGAAAGAGTAAGATTGTAAAAGTTTTGGTAACAACTTACAAAGCTCGAACAAAGAGACCTGTGGCTGTTAGTAACTCTGGAATGCCTGAAGTGATAGGATCAGACTTACGTTCTACCCGATGCATGTTCTCGAACCGATACCGAACTACAATCTCTACGCCAGTAGCGATTGTTCAGCTACCTTTTCATCTGAAGGCACAGACACACGGTAATTGGGTCCCAGGTAATTAGACGACATTGGAGAATACCAGATGCTGGGGTGCAGGTTCAAATGGGTGTGTTATCCTTATGATATTCTTCACGTTGTAAATGTCTTGTTTTAGTAAATATATGTTACACTTACGAACAACATCTGATCTGGGTCTTCGCCCTATTCCTTTGGTACTCGTTAGATCAGAGAACAACACTGCGTCCTCTCTATCCAAAGGAGGAAGACTTTGCACACTGGCTGTTAGGTTGCTTGTTCTGCCAATGCAACCATCAAGACTGTGTAAGAGTGAGGGATTCAGATTTTAGGAAGTGTTTACACAGTTAGAGTACGGTAGTATTTTATAGGTAGTAAAGGGTGTAATGCAGGCGAAGGATTTCGAGAGCAATCTACATGTAGCCAGACACTATGTTGCAGAGCTTAATAGAAGAACCACGCCTAGCGTCCGATGCGCGTCTCAACGGCGAAGGGATTCCATGCATCAGCGGCCCCACCCGTGGGATGTCAGCCAGGTATCCACCAGAACGGACCCATGAGCCCACGTACATGCCTTCAAGCTGCCAACTCAGCAGCACAGAGAAGCCCCGGGGTGCGTCCGCTGAGCTTCCCCACCTCTCTTGACCGTCTCCGCTACCGAGCGCTACTGCATGCACCCGAAAAAAGCTTCCGAATAAACGGCCGTCGCCCGCCAGACAGGGCTGTTAACAATCAAGTTTAACCGGCCCCTTTCCTTCATACGCTTACCCGATTAGGTAGGAGTTAAACCCACAAATATAAATGCTAGACTCAAAGAGGCAATCAACCAAACAAGTCTCGACGTTCTGAGAGTCGAGTACATGAATTATCGACAAGTCTGCACATGCCACCAAACATACCCACATATCGGTATTTGCTCCAGGCTCTAATGTCCAATTGGAGTCTCGGAATCCTAAACTCCCGGGACGAGGCGGAGACTTCGTTCCGGCAGCAAGAAGGCTTGTGATCCGGACAAGACGCCCTGGTCTTGTGTGCTCGCTTACTATACGGGCTTTGCTGGATTCCCTTTCCGACGGGTCGCACGGACCTGCGTAGCACCGCTAGCCTAGAGCGTTGAGGCTCCTTCGTGCGGATGGTGAGAGAACGTGGGAGCATGCGTTCTCATGTTTGCATCTGCTTGAGGTGTAGATGATGATACTTCGGCGTGTTAACACTTGCGTCTCACTGGTAGCTGTCACTTCACCTCACGCGTCCTCGACATGGAGGTTTTTTGAGGTATCGTCCTAGGAGCTGTTCTAATAACCGCGGTCCCGACATGGACGTCCACTATGTGACGAAGACTCTCTATCGTTCGAATTACCTCGCGATAGATCTCACGCCACCTTCCAATTCCACAAGCGGCAAGGTCAATGCTATTGCTAGAGGTGCTGGCGTCATTAGCTGTGCTATCGCCCAGGCTGTTTGTGAGTTAGGAGCTTGTATCATCATCGTGCTCGCTCGCAGTCAAGGTTTGTTGGAGCAGTCTGCAGCTATGCTTCGTAGTAAATACAACATAGACACTTAGATCTACAGTGTTAATGCCTGCGACACTACAAGGTATACTACTGCTTCTTGTTTAAAGCTTAGTAAATTCTACTCTAGGTGCTTAGAAAGCTTATCGAAAAGCATAGCCTAAAGAGAATAGAGTTAGATAGGGCATATATATTAGAATTCTATACTAGTACTTTGAACTCATCTAGTAACTACCTAGAATGGGGGTGGAGAGGTTGCGTACAGAGGTGAGATGGTGAGAAGCAATAAGGTGGCCGCTCATGAGTTTGTTGCAGTGACATACTTCTGCGAATCCTGCTTACACAGGGGTGAAAAGACTCATGTCTATATCGTGGGGTTCATTACTATGTTGCAGATTCGTACAGCGTGTTATACAGGTAGGCCGTGAGATCTTCATGCCGTATTCCTCCACTCTCTGTTATACATCTTATCCCCTTCTCCTCGGTGGCGGTGCCCATGCCTTGGGCTGCCAGTCGTCTCCTGGGTTGCCAGCAGCAGCTTGCTTCCACGGCGAGTCTTCCTTTGGCTCCTTGTTTATCCTCATCTTCTTCTTTGCCTTGAACGCAGGCGCCTCTTCAGAGAGACCAGTATCTTTCTGCGGCGCCTCAGCACCTGGCGTGACGTCTGGACGCATATCGTGTGCCGGCCTCTCGCCCTCCTCTTGACGTGCCTCTGCACTCCTTGCCTCACCACCTCGTGACCTTAATTCGGCCTCGACGTTTGTCTGCACAACACCAGACTTGGGGTCTCTGCTCTCGAGCATCTGTACGGGCTGCTGTTTGTCTGGGGCGTCCAATGCACTCGGCTTCGCTGCCCACCTCTCATCCGCCCGCGCCGCAAGCAGCTTGATATTCATCTGCCTCTGCACCTCGGCCTGTTGCTCCTGCACCGTCGGCGGCTCGAAGCGCGTGTGGCGCAGCCATTGCATCCACCCGGGCGAAATGTTCACGTCGCCGTAGTGTGTCGAGCGGTGGTACTTTGCGATGCGGCGGTTGCGCAGCGAGTGCAGGGCGTCCTTGAATTCCCAGAATGTGTTGCCCTGGAGATCGAAGCCTACAATACAACCATTACTACAACGCCTCACATGTTGGGTTCCCGGAAAGACTGACCCACCAGCCACCTCTTCCTCCAGGGGAAGCGCAGCATCTTCCACTCATACCATGCTCGCTTGATGGGGCCCGGTGCCTTTGCCATGGTGTGTTGTCGAGGGGGATGTAATTAGCTATCGATAATAATTTGGGTTGACGTGCACCATCAGATGCAAGACCCTGCGAATGACGTGTGGCTGCGGCAGTACACATCAACATCCCTGCCCACACGCGGCCAACTGCCAGCCAGGTTCCCCCACCTTGGTTGGGCTTGACCAGAACAACACACCACAGGCCAGTCACAGCGAAGTACATACATAAACATGGCGTCGGTCACGAGCCTCGACCAGGACATGAAGAACCTGCGCATGGGGAGGTACACGCCGCAGGCTGCGAACGAGGTGCGCGCGTGGATCGAGGAGACGCTGGGCGAGCGGCTGCCCGCGGGAGACCTGTTGGATGCGCTGAAGGATGGGACGGTGCTGTGCAGGTAAGGAAATCCCCCAAGCGATACCATCTATATACTGATGTTGCAGGCTCGTCAACATGGCGATTCCTACGCCCGTCCGCTTCAAAAAGTCCGCAATGCCGTTCATCCAGATGGAGAACATCGCCCACTTCCTCAAGGCCTGCGAAATGCCGCCCCTCAACATGCCCTCGCACGACCGCTTCCTCACCGTCGACCTCTATGAGAGCAAAGACCCGGCCCAGGTCCTGCAGTGCTTGACCGCCTTCTCGCGCACCGCCAACCAGCTCAACGCAAGCAACTTCCCTACCAGTATCGGACCCAAGCGCGGCGGCAGTGTCATGAGTCCGACGACACCGTCGAGACCAGACTTTAGCAGGAGCTACGGCTCGTCGACTTTCAACCCAATGAAGCCTCCGCCGGACAAGCCGAAGCCGCTGAGCCCCTCGCGCACTGGTGGCAGCACTGCTTCCAGGACCTCGAACGGCGTGCCTGTATCGCCTCCTGGCGGAGTTAGCAGCTGGAGCAAGAAGTCAGATCAGGGCGTTACGTCGCCGGCATGGAACATCCACCAGTACGGTTACATGGGCGGCGCAAGCCAGGGCAACCAGGGCATTGCTTTCGGCGCGCGGCGGCAGATCACAAGCGCAGGGCCTCACGTCCCGAACATGGCAGAGAAGGAGCGCAAGCGACGAGAGAAGGCTGAAGAGGAGGACCGGCTACGAGTTGCGGCAGAGGAAGCCGAGAACCACCGCCGTGTTGAGCGCGAGGCAGAGGAAGAGCGCCAGCGGATCGAAGAGGAGCGACTATGGGAAGAGGAGTCGCGCAAGCAGCGCGAGGCCAAAGAGCGGCGTCTCGAGGAGCAGAAGCGCGAATGGGAAGAGCAGGAACGCCAGTGGAAGATGCAAGAAGAAGCACGCCTGAACGAAGAGCGCGAAGCCCGACAAGCCGCCGAGAAGGAAGCCCGGCGCAAACGCGCAGGCAGCGACGCCAGACTACGAGGCCAGTACCTCTCGCAGTACCAAGCCGAACAAAAGCCGCGCAGTCGTCAACCCAGCGAAGACCACAATGACCGCATCGCCGAGCTGGAACGCCAACTCGAGGAAGCAAAAGAGCGCGAACGCCAGTATCAACAAGAGCGCGAGAGCCGCAAACAACGCACCCGCTCCAAGTCCCGCACCCGCGAGCGCTCAAAGAGCCGCTCGCGCCCCCAGCCACCACCACGCGCGCCATCACCTCAAGAAAGTAACGTCTCCTGGGCCCAGGCAGATGATCGCGCATACCTCCGCGACGCGTGGACCACAAACCAGCAGCAACCCCTGCGCCCAGTCCACACGCCCGAGCCAGCATTGTCGTCAAGCACGAGCTCAAGACCGCTTCCTGAACCTACATCTCCGCGCCCGCTGCCCGATCCAGCTGCGTACATGCGCTCAAGCCAGGGCGCGGGACAGAGCAGGACGGACCGTTATCTCGCGTCCAATCCTGCGCCAGCGCCGCCCAAACCCACGACCTACGCACCCCAGGAGTCGACATCGACCAACGAGCAGCGCGCCGAGGACGCACGCCGCAAGGCCAGCCAGCAAACCACCAAGGACCGCGGGTGGGCTTCAAAATCCCTACTGGAACGCGAGATGGAGAGGGAAAGGGAGCGCCAAAAGGAGTGGGAGCAGAGTCAGAAGGAACTGCAGAGCACTGCGAAGGATCCCAATGCTGGTACTGGCGCTGGTCAGAGCTGGGACGTTAATCAATATGGCTTTACAGGCGGTGACAGTCAAAATAGAGGGGGCATTAGTTTTGGAGGGAAGAGGCAGATTCTAGGACCACGTCCGTTTGGCCCTCGTTGAGTGTTATAAGGATAGGAGAGAAGCGAAAAGAGAGTTGATGTCATCTTAGCGTAGTTGTAACAACCAATAATACCAGTTCTAGACCAACCGAGGTGTACGTCTCCAGCTGTAATATCGTGTGTAGACGTTTGTATCTTTGAGGAAGCTCACTGGTGCCAGGCCGTTCGAAAAGCCGCGCCCCCGGCACTTGTATTCAACGATCAACACTCCCAGCCATAAACAACAGGGAGAGGTGATCAACAAGCAGGCAGCCGTCTAGTTGAATCACTGAGCCGTAGTCCAAGTCAAGCTACGCTGCACTGAAGACGCTCTCGTCATACAAAGGAATTGCATTCCCCACGATCGCCGTCCATCTATCGATTTCTTCTGAACAAAACTAATGCATCCATCTAGCGTCAACATCACCTTCGTACCTACCTCCTCCATACTACCCGAGGAATCCTGCGCTACCGATGGTGACCATGCTTCTGCTCTGGCTGACTTAGTGCGCTTGGGCAGCCTGCCCTCCAGCGATTTGTAGACCAAAGCATCACTGCGATGAGCATAACCTCATTGATCGGTGGATTCGTAGCATGGCTGACGGGGTACGCATGAACTAGTTTCTGGAGAGCTTTGAGGGCAGAGACGACATGGGTATGCGGCGGGTACGAGGAGGTGCTGCTCCCCAAGTTACTCATATGGGTACAAGGCATACGAAGAAACACTGTGAAATTCAACCTGGCTCGGTTTAAGAAATTGGAAAGTGATCATGAACAATGACGACTAGTATCTCTTTGGATGATTGTGGCCTGAATAGTCGCCTGTAGGAGGAACCCTACACCTAACATTGGAATTGAGTGATGATGGTCATGTGCACCTCCTGTCCTGAAGCAATCAGTATTGCTCGAACTCACTTTCACTTCGTCCCAGGCATCCGCCGTCATGCAAGTGGACTTCAACCCCACCTCGTAGTCCCTCGACCGTCAATTGCCCCGATCACTTACGTTCACTGTAAACACCAACCACCAACTCATCCCCATGGCGCCCAATACCTCAAGAAAGACCCGCCTCCTACCCACCCGCGAGCGCGCCCCCGGCCTCACTCCACCGCCATCAGGCAAACACATAGACGGCTGCGATCGCATCGGCGGCTTCCACGACGGTCTATACGAGCTCTTCAACTCCACCAAGCGAGATAGCACAACGAATATCACTGTACCCTCAGAGAAAGACCTCGCGACTGTTCTCGAGCAGGATGACAGCATCGCCGCCGCCAAGTCAGATGCCGCTCGCATCATCGAAGACTGCAGAGCCAAGATCGACGAGCTCAATGCACAGTTCAATGATGACCGCGCAAGGAAACGCCAGCGACGCAGTGAGGACTTGGAGGCCGTGGACACGAAGGACTGCATTGGATCTGCACTTCTCAATCCGTCGAGTGTCTTGGTACAGATGCTGCAGGAGAAGCAACAGTCGGACGACGGAGATGCCACAGTCCCAATCGATCCATCAGGTGCTAGTTGTTGTCCAGGGTGCATGCACGCCTCAACTACGGAGCCGCTCTACGAGGAGAGGTATGCACTGGCCAAGGGTGACGGCGATGGCAGGTATAGCTGGTTTACTCGGAGCAAGGAAAAAGTAGTGTTGATAGCAAGGAAGGTGTTTGGGAAAGCGTGAGCTGAATAGTGAGCTGAAGAGAGGATGTTGAATGTCGCATCCAGGACATAATCAAGCAGGACAAAAGAGAAGGCAGCCAGACATCTGAGAGTAGAGGATCAAAAAGCAAGAGAAGAAAAAAATACGAATAGCTGAGACTGGTTTCGATCCAGTGTCCTCCGGGTTATGAGCCCGGCGCGCTTCCGCTGCGCCACTCAGCTTTGTTTCGATTCGATGAAGGATAATCTCCATTACAACGTACATGTCGCCAGCACCATACTCTACTTGTCGCCACGCACATGGTGTTTAATGTTCTACTGTTGTGTAGAGGAGAATAATACAGAGTTCGAATGTGCTGAGTGAAAGAAAATTTTGCGTCTGTGAGTCATGAAGAAAACCCACTCACTACAACGCACACACCCACGACTCCCGCTTGGTAGCATCCAAACTCTTTTCTTTCAGCTGTGCTCTTTCAGGGTATGGACATAGTATGCGTTCGTTATGCGTATCGTTCTTGTCCTTGAATTCGATTGGCAGTGTCTCAGGCGCAATGCCTTTCTCAACCCAGTCAACAAGTGCTCGGAATGTGGACGTAGGCTGGCCGCCGCTACCTCCGGAACAGTGAGCTAGACCTGGCACTTCGAAATAGCGGAAGAAGTCGTCGACGTCTGAAACTGTATTCTTGACGCGGTTGTAATAGTCTTCAGTGCCTTTGGTAGGGATGAGTCCGTCGGCCTGGTGTCCATGTCAGTGACTACAATCATAAAATGTAAGGGGACAAATGTACTCACCAGTCCATGATAAGTCAATATCTTACCGCCGGTATCTCTGAAGGCGCTCAGATCTGGATCTGACGTGCCGATAATCGATTCGTACTCCTGGACACCAGCATGAAACAGCCGTACATACTCATCCACGCTCTCAATCTCTGTATAGTCCCATCCCGGGTCTTTCTTGACAAAGTACTTGAGCCACGCATCGCCAAGTCCTGTTGGTACGCCAGTACAAGTTCCATTCGCATTGCACGATGTACCTGCATAACCGATGTCTGAAGTTGTGTTTACTGATGCGCCTGAGCCAGTGAGACGCGCTTGATAGTTGACACCATGCCAGAGGAAATCACCATTGGATTTGCGAGGTCCTGTCCAGGTGAGGTTGGCGATCGATACGGCAGCCTCACTAATGGTGATTGTTGTGTTGGTAGAACGACAGTGTGCAGTGCTTCCGATTAGCGCAAATGGGTCGAAGGAACATCGCGATACATCACTGATGATTCCGTCTATGACACCATCTAGTGGATCGCAGGCGGCAACTGCTGCATCGGTCAGGGCGTCAATCTCGCACTTTGATGGGTATTGACCAGTAATGGACATCATGACTTGAGCCCATGTTGCCGCTGGAAAGAATTGTGCCCAGTTGAGTGCAGGTGCCGCCGCCGCAATGCCGTCGTATGCGTCTGGGTATCGTTGAGCGAGCATGAAACCTTGCCTGCCCCCTTGGGAGCAGCCACTCCAATACGAGTAGTCTGCAGGCCGGCCATAGAAGCTCTTGACAAGAGCCTTATTGATCAGAGCCTGGTTGACATGTTAGTGACTGCTTCTTTACAAAGAAAACTTCGATCACGTACCTGATCGTGCAAAGCGACGGATGCGAAATCTTGCAAAGCATAGAGATTGACGTTGCCCGGACTGGTCAAAGCCCATGAGTCTGGTAGGAAGCTTGAGCCAACTCCGGCATCAGTCGTCGTTGCAACATAGCCTTCACCAACTGCGCCTGCCATCCCAACGTCCGTTAAGACGAAGCGACCTGCAACCCAACCGCCTCCTCCAAGTGCCTGTAGACGCCCGTTCCATGTGCTCGTTGGAAGCCAAGTCTCGACGTTGATCGTGTCATTGTGACCAGGATGCGTATACGTGACTGTGATGTTACAAAAGTCGACATTGCGTACGGTGATCGAGGGGTGGTTGTAATACAGCTGGTGATAAACGTCCTGGGAGAAATTCTGTACCAGGTTGGCGGATATGTCGATGATCTCGGCGCCGAATATAGAAGGATATGGAACGTCGCTCATATTGCATGCCAGCGCAGGCATACTGGTCTGATGGCTCATGGCGTGGCTGGTTTCAGAATCGAAAAGTGCAAGCGCTGTTCTGAAGACGTTTTGTACGGTGTTGAACGCTTTAAAGTCCATTGAGAATGGCTGTGCACCGCATGGGGATGATGGGATAATTAACCTTGGTCCAAGTATTTGTAGTTAGACAAGGATCGCACGGCTTCAAAGCGATACGTCGTATACCTGATGCGCGTATATGCAGGCGAGGGGGGATAACACTCCCAGTAGCGATTGGCATTTGATGGCTTGGAGGCAGTTATTGAAGAGTCTGACAGCGCAGCATCTTCTTGCGCAGCGGCTGGGAGTGGAAGAGGGTCTTCAGCGGCGATGGTGGGTGTGGCACAAGCTGGCCTGAAGATACGCAGACAAGAAGCTGTGAACGTCAGCCTTATCGTATTGCACTTGGGTGGATACAAATACCTAGGTGAGTGACGCGGACGTTTGTCCATAGATATTAGATGGCTCCGATAACCTCATTAGGCCAATCGAGCCAGTGCCTCCAATATGAGCCCAGCGACTTTGTGACAGATTCGATCAGCATGCAACCTCCGTTATCGACAAACCACATGCTGCGGTGCTGATGTAGAAGTACAGCATAATAGCAGAGAATGATCAATGCTTCAGGCTGACGCTTTCGCAATAGATCGGTGTAGACCCCTGACAACAGGGCCGGCCAAGCCCAAATCAACCCTGAAGACTGTCTCTCCATGCCTGAAGTTTGATCTTCCAAGTAATTCGCTTGGTACATCAGCTTCAGTCTAGACACTGCATCGCGACATGCGGAATCACTTTCCACGCTCAAATCGCCACCATTCAGCAAGCGAATCAACTGTTCCTCTACGAAGATGGCTCTTTCAGGGGATTGGGATGCTGCCACTGTCAGCTGGCTGCTGGCACGATGCAATACGGGGGACAATCTTGATTGCAGTAACATGTCCCACGCTTGTGAAGTGACCGTTTGAACTCCGCGATGGAGGTTCAGATATGTCACGAACCGGTCCAGAAAACCATTCGGATCATTCTTCGATGCCATGACAGCTTCTCCGAGCGAGTGTGTTCCCAGCATAGTTGCAAACATCAGCATTGCTTCGCAATTCGTGCTGTTGATGTTGCCAAGATGGTCATCAAACGCTGTCAAAGCTTCAATTTGTAGTGATGTTGCGTCCGCATGGTATGTATCTGCTTCTGCGGGCATGGAATGCGCAAGGTGTAAAGCAGAGAGTGCTAGTGCTTGGAGGAGCAGATACGGTGCTGACAGTATGGCTGGCATCATGATGCGCATCAAGCCAAAGTCAATTACACCTCTCATGTCCAGACTCGGTGCAGTCTCGAGCAGGAAGTGACTCATTAACTCCATGTGGCGTATACTGACACTCGATGAAGCGGCTGAGTACTGAAGTGACGGCGCGGGTGTCAAGAGTGGCGATGCAGCAAAAGACGATGGTGTCGACGTGAACTGAATACCTCCAGAGGTGGGATCGAGCAAAGCCTGAGAAGGCGACGTCGTTGCGGATACAGATACAACGTCTGAAACATCGCGAGGCGACGTTGACCGGACCCTTCGAGGTCGTGGTGGAACATATACGCATTGGCGTTCGGTAGTTGTACAATTGACACACGCAGGCTGTCCCTCGTCACACTGAACGTAGATGGTTAACAAATGATCGAATTGTCGCCAAAGATACAAGCAAGCCAGAGATCTAAGAGGCGATAAATGCCGGTTCAAGAGCCTCTTGAAATGTCAAAGTAGCCTTAGAGACTGCAGTACTTTCTCCAGAGGCTTCGTCTACTAAGCAAAATGCTTCTTCATACAGCGCTACCCTTGACGAACGTAGGGCTATGGTGCAGAGATTCAGGCTTGGACATAGCATGCATACCTTAATGTGTCGCCGCTTGCAGTTCTGACACCCAAGCTTTGACTTCTTGTGCGTCCTTCGCTGAGCCATGCTGTCGTATACGTATAGCTTTGATGGAGGGAGGGGAGAAAGGAAGACGACCGACAGGCAGCACTCCCGCAGGGTTATACGAGCGCACCACTAGTGAGCGCTACATCTTGACGCGTCCCTTGAGCGGCTCAGCGTCGTTTCGAGTCTGCTGAGAATGGGTGTTGATGGTGGAGACATCGAGGTCGATGCATGTGTGCGATATCTGATTGGCTCTGAGCCTTAGTCATCGTATTATCTCGTATCACTACAAGACGAAAGCATCATCGGCAA
Organism: Nothophoma quercina; assembly: GCA_021642125.1. Classification (NCBI taxonomy): domain Eukaryota; kingdom Fungi; phylum Ascomycota; class Dothideomycetes; order Pleosporales; family Didymellaceae; genus Nothophoma; species Nothophoma quercina. The sequence continues at coordinate 49,547 of JAKIXB010000034.1, read as the reverse complement.
GTTTTCTCGAAGAAGCAAAGTGCCAACATTGAGAGGAGACTCCATTGACTGCTTGCTAGGACCGTAATTCTTGACTCGAGACACTTCTCGCCATGCACACAAAAACGAAAACTGATGGCACGTCTGACTGCATGAGAAGCTCAAGTGGCACACAAGGAAATGGGCTTACGCCATCTCCTCCAGTTTGTTCTTGACTCCCTGCGCGAGCATTCTAACACGTCGAAGAAGCCTGGCATCGAAGTTCAATAGTAATCCTCATCGTGCATGCATGTGAGCTTGCAGATTTCGAAGTTAAGCTAACCGCATCAATCCATACCTCGGCATCTCACCTTCCCCACGCGACGCCAACGCCGAACGACTCGCCTGTGCATGTCATCAACGTCGACACATAACATTCTGGTCAACATTCTAGATAGCTGGCTCCTTCTATTGAAGCTCATAAGTAACTAGTCGCGCTAGTACAGTAACCGCAATCCAGATTCTAGCAACCACCTAGGGCCGGATATCAAATAATTGAAAGAGCAAGGAAGTCAGACAAAATGGCGGAAGCATACAACTACGAGTTCTTCAATGTCTCGTTTCCTGCGGAACATGTTGCACATGTCGAGATCAACAGGCCAGAAAAGCTGAACGCGTTCAAGGAGGTGTAAGTACAACATTCATCTGTTCCCTCATCCGCAGTGATCTCTCATTGCCTTACTTTCTCGCTCTACCGTATCATCTACATGCCAGATTTCGCTCAGCACTGGCATCTGATACTGGACACTCTGTTGCTTCCACACAGCATTAACGGCTCTTAACCCAGACGTCCACGCAAAGTATCATGGGAAACCGAAGATGCGCACTCTGACACATAATTCACAGGATGTGGCATAACCTTTCCGCCCTCTTCAACCGACTCTCAGTAGACCCCGACGTCCGCGCAATCGTCTACTCCGGCGCAGGACGAGCGTTCACAGCTGGCCTGGACGTTCAAGCAGCCAGCGAAGGCGGCACATTCGCGCCGCCCACCGTCGACAGCGCGCGCAAAGCCAACGGCAGCTACCCCCTTCAACGCATCTACTCGTCTCCACTCTAACGTTTCTCAGGCCTTCGAAGACACATTCTCGAATTCCAAGACTGCATCACCTCGCTCGAAAAGTGCGAAAAACCAGTCATCTGCGTCATGCACGGCATCTCGTTTGGATTGGCGCTCGACATGTCGCTATCCTGCGACGTCCGCATCAGCACCACAGATACACGCTTCAGCGTGAAAGAAGTCGACATCGGCCTCGCCGCCGACATAGGCACTCTATCCCGCCTCCCGCACGCCGTTGGCAACATGTCCTGGGTCAAAGACGTCGCACTGTCCGCGCGCATCTTCGGCTCTGATGAAGCGCTGCGCGTCGGCCTGGTGTCGCGCGTTGCAGCCGACAAGGCCGCCGCGCTGAAAGAAGCGCTGGAGCTGGCGAGTCTTATTGCGAGTAAGAGTCCTGTAGCGGTGCTGGGCACGAAGGAGATCTTGAATTATTCGCGGGATAAGACGGTGGCGGAGGGGCTGAACTACACAGCTGTATGGAATGCAGCGATGCTGCAGACGGATGATGTCAAGGAGGCGATGTTGAGTGGGATGCAGAAGAGGAGGGTCAAGTTTGCGAAGCTGTAGATGTCGTTAGTCAGAAGAAGGAAGACAAGGATGTAGACCAGAGGGGATTGTTGTAAACGACCGAGGATATGTTTGCTACGCTCACATGATGATCAGTGGTGAAGAATGGACTTGATATTTTCATTGCCTGAGCGCCTGGAAGTGCTAATACCGGAAAGGAATTGATCATGCCCAAAACCCGTCTCTGCATAAAGCTGCCTTCGCAAATCATGAGCGTCACTCATATCCCATGGCAAGCTACAGGAGATCTCATTGACATGTGGAATCGTGATTTTCCCATTTGCGCCCGCCAACTACCTCGTACTTGTCACAGTACAATACGACTACATCGACTCAACCAAGGCTGAGAGCTTATGCCCTCGACATGACACCCCAGCAGCGGATCTTGTTGTCGGTGTAACCAGCGAAGAGGGTCTGGCCATCGGCGCTCCAGGCCAAGGAGACACACTCGGGCTCCCTGGACTTCTTGCCAACCTCCAAGTACTCGGGCTTCAGCTCGTCAACCTTGGACTTCTTCTCGAGGTCGAAGATGATGATGCTGGAGGAGGTGGCAGCGCACAGCCAGTAGCGGTTGGGCGAGAAGACAAGGGCGTGGATCTCGTCACCGGCGGTGAGAGAGTACAGGTGCTTGGACTCGTTCAGGTCCCAGAGCATGGTGGTTCCGTCCTTGCCACCGGAAGCGCAGAGCGAGCCATCGGGGGAGATGGTGACGGTGTTGATGTAGCCGGTGTGGCCGATGTGGTCGGTCTGGATACGGCAAGAGGCGAGCTCCCAAACCTGTGTCTTGTCAGCGGCTGCTGCTGCACATGTTTTTATTTAGACGAAATGCGTGCGTAAAATCAGTACAAAGGTGAGTGTTGTTCTCATAGCCGTAGATGGCGGCTCTGAAGTAGCAAATACTTGTTTTACCAAATCATCATGAAAGCAAAGCGCGAGACGGAGTGTGTGCAGCGGATTGTACGCACCTTGACGAGCTTGTCCCAACCAGAGGAGACAATGACGGGGTTCTGGGGGTTGGGCGAGAACCTGACGCAGGAGACCCACTCGGTGTGGCCCTTGTCGGTGATGGTGTACTTGCAGTCACCAAGGGTGTTCCAGAGCTTGATGGTGCGGTCGCGCGAACCGGAGACGATCTGGCGGTTGTCGGCGGAGAAGGAGACGGACAGAACATCGTTGGTGTGGCCGACGAAGCGGCGGGTGGTGGCACCGGTGGAAAGCTCCCAGAGGCGGAGGGTCTTGTCCCACGAGGAGGAGAGAGCGTAGGCACCGTCAGAGGAGATAACCTGTGGAGCTGTCAGCTCGATCGCGCTTCCAATTGCCAATTGCTGCTGCCAGTTCTCTTGTAGCTCGCGGCGCGGGGGTACGTACGCAGTCGGAGACAATGTGGGAGTGGCCGTGGAGGCTCCTCTTGGGGTAACCGTACGAGGTCTCGTCGCGGGTGAGGTTCCAGATGATCAGAGTCTTGTCGCGCGAGGCGGACAGGAGCATGTTGGGGCTGGCCGCTGTTAGTATTCATGTCCTGTCGCACGTCCATGCAGCCGCGCGCTGCTTCCAGAATTCTAAACGCACTTCTCGAGAGAGGTAGCGAGGGATGTAACCCAGCCAGAGTGGCCCTCGAGGGTGCCACGGAGAACCAACTGCTCGGCCATGATTGCGATATGTGGCTTGAGGGGGAAGTCGACGGTGATGGTTGTCGTAAGTCGCGAGCAAGAAATTGAGACGGGGTCGCGGTTGCTGATTGTGGGAAGCAAAATTGGCCAAGCTCCATGGGGCTAGCGTTGTTTAGCGAATCAGCGCTTGGCGGCTCCCATCATTCGGACACCTGAACCACAGTGCATCATGCAAAAAGGTATTTATCGAGTTCACGCCGACGGAATTGTAGGGAACCTTCATTGTTATAGTAAGCGGGTGCATGAAGAATATGAAAGACAGCTCGATCTTGTCATGACATGATGGGACAATGCACTGCGCGGCGAGGTTAGTAAAGCAGCGCAGGCTGCAGCAGACTTTGTGTCTCATAGCCAGGAGTGTACACTTCGCTGTAGGTGCAGGGAAACAAGATCTGTTTGGTCAAATTTGCACTTCTCATCTGTTGCGCCCGCGAGAACACGCTGCTCTTGCTGCACTTCAGATCTGCACTTTATTCTCCAGGATATCTCCGCAGCTCACGGTCTTAAGTCCGAGCTAACCACCATCATTCGAGCACCCAGATAAAACATTCTATGCCTTCTCAAGATCAGCTGAGGTGCTTGCGACTTACATTATATCTTACAAATTGCCTTCTCAGAAATAAATCAGTCCGGACTACCGCTTGAAATCTGAGAAACACACTCCGTCTCACAACCACATCACACTCACCATGACATCCACGACTCCGACTAGAGAGATAACCAAGATCCTCCTCCTCGGCGCAGGCGAACTCGGCACTGCCTTCCTCCCACACATTTCCAGCCTGCCCAACACCCATGTCACGATTGGCGTCCGCTCTCCCAGCAAATACACGCATCTACAAGCTTCCAACATTGACCTAACTCCCATCGACCTGACAAGCCCATCCCCAGCTCTCAGCCAGACATTCGCCGCCTACAATACAATCATCAGCGCAACAGGCTTCGTCTCCTCACCGGGCAGCGTAACGAAGTTAGCACAGGAAGTGCTAGGCGCTGGCAGATTGCGGGAAAAGAAAGGGCAAGGCAGATTGTGGTATTTCCCCTGGCAATGGGGTGTGGACTACGACGTCACGCTGGATGGGAACGGGCTGATGCCACTTTTTGGCGAGCAAAAGGCCGTTCGCGACTTGCTCCGCTCAGAAGCTGAGAAGTCGGGAGTGCATTGGACGGTTGTGAGTACTGGGGTTTTTATGAGTTTTTTGTTTGAGCCGTTCTGGGGGATCGTTGATCGACGGAGGAGAAAGGAAGGAGATGGTGTGGAGGAAGAGGTGGTGGTGAGATGTTTGCGCGACTGGGAGCACGGTGTCACTGTCACTGATGTACACGATATCGGACGCGTACTCAAACGTATATTAGCTGGCAATGTGCAGGCAGAGAATAGGGTCGTATATGTTGCAGGCGACACAGTCACCTACAACGATGTAGCAAGCATCGTTGAGAAGGTTGTTGGACACCAAGTTGTGAGGGAGAAGTGGAGTGTCGAGCATCTGCAGGAGGAGCTGAGGCGGGATCCAGAGGATGAGATTAAGAAGTACAGGCTGGTGTTTGCGGGAGAGGGAGTGTACTGGGAGAAAGAGAAGGCGGTAAATTGGGAGTTGGGGATGGACATGATGGGTGTGGAGGCGTATGCGAAGAAAGTCTTTGCTGTATAAGACTGAGGTAATTTACCATTATCTAGCGTATCGTACCTATTCTTTCGTTTCGATGGTCTGCGCACTACTATGCCACCGTGAGCATAGTGTAGTAAATGAGACGTGCAGACATACGTTGCTTCGCATCAATAGTCGATGTTGACATTCACGATGCCCCCGTTATGCTCGATCCTCATTCTCGGCAACGCAGCTGCATTTGCTCCCGTAGCAGCCGCAGGCCCACTCCGCTCGCGAGCCTCTCCACTTCGCATACTGGGTATCTCTGAATCTTCTCTCCTCCGTTTCTGTCCCGCGAAGTAGCCGTTTGGTATCGTGTAGTTCATGCTTCCCGTATTCATCTCAGGATGCACCTAGCGACCTGGCGGTGGAGGGAAGCGCTGCGGTGGCATGTTTTGGCCCATGGCGCCCGGTGGCGGGAACGGCATTCCGGCTGGAGGCGAGCCCGCTGGAAAGGGGAAGGGCATGTTGGGCATGTTGGGCGGGCCTCCAGACATGTTCGGTGGTCCGCCGGCTGGCGGGAAGGGTGGCATCGAACCAGGCATAGGAGGCATTCCATTCGGAGGGAAAGGAGGCATGTTAGGTGGCATATTTGGTGCTACTGGACGTTAGCAGAGTTCTTGCGACGCGCTGGGTGTTGACTTACGACCACCACGCCCGCCCTGCATGAATGGTGGTGGCATTCCGGGCATTCCTATTCCTCGTCAGCATCTCCCCATACGCCTCTAGATTCTGAACGCACCTGGCGGCGGGAAACCACCGGGCATCGGCATCCCCATCGGCCCTCCCATGCCCATAGGCGGCGCCATCGGTCCTCCTGGAAATCCGCCGTTCAGGTTTGCTGTGTAGAGCGGATTCGCTTGGCCCTCCGAGTTGTATGCGTCTGTGATACTGTTGATGACTTGCTGTGTCTGGTCGCTGGAGATCTGCTCGTAGTAGGCCTGGACGTTGCGCAGGTGGTTGCGACCGCTGTTGTGCGCTTTGCGTACGCTCATACTGTCGTGTGTGAGGTACACATCGCAGTAGTCGCAGAAGAACTTCGGCATTGTGACGATCGCGATTCCAAGAAGAAAGGTGAAATATTGGTATGCGTTGTGTTGGCGAGTCTGAGCGGTGCACGGCGCGTCGCGAAGCTTCGAGGTGGAGATGCTTGAGCTCGAGAATCTGAGCATGTCGGTGCATCGGGCTTGGCACGCACCAAAGGCAGCAGCAGGTGCACGTGAAAACAACGATACAGAACAAACGCTTGATCTCGTGAGAATAGTATAAATATCGCATGATTTGACCTGTGAGCTATGAAAGACAGCAACAGCCGTATCAGCGTTGGCCGTCATATCATGCCTTCTTCGTCGCCGCAGGCAACTCTGCCCTCAACTTCTTCATGCACGCCTTCCTCTTCCATGACGACCTGTAGTACTCCGCCAGACCCGGCCATGCCAATTCGTCCCAATCCTCCCACTTCGCTACGCATTCGTCAAGCACAGGCCACACAACACAATCTGCGATGCTGAAGCGCGCCCCCGCTATGAAAGGTCCGCCATGATTCTTTAGCTGCTCGCTCAACATATGAAGCGTGGCTGTGAGATCGAGCTGTTCAGGGCCCTCCCTCAGCGGCGCTGGTTTCGCTTTGTGGTCGGGGAAGAAGTCCACGACCTGCGCCAGGCGTTCGAGTAACGAGTACGAGACTGCTGTGACAGGTCTGTCCGCGCAGAAAGAATGGTAACGATCAAGATAGTGGAGTGTTGCCGCAACGCCTTCTACCTCAGTAAAATGCGTGTCGTTGTCGCGGAATACAAGCTTCTGTCCCGACCCATGTTCCTCGTCCAGATCCGGTGCTTCGAGCAGCGTGTGGTTGATTTTGGCTTCCCAGAGTGCGACTTGGATCTGCTTCGTCTCGAGTGCGCTATTACTCGCAAACATAATTGGTACCTGCTCAGGCGGTTGATGCAGATGCAGTACATCAAAGCCTTCTCCGTACCACTCATCCCAACCAAAGTCATTGCTGTGATTCTCACGGCTGAAGGCACGGATCATGCGCTCAGCTTCTGCGGCATCGTTGTTAACGACATCCGCAGCGCCGCGCTGGTCTTTCGAGGTCGCGCCCTGGCCCCAGATCACCGTCTCTTTAGCGTCGAGGAAGGTCGCGATGTGTCGAAAGGTGAGGCTGATGCGGGCGCCCGAATATGCAGTCTCGGGGTCGCTGCGTTCAGCTTCGAGGCGCTTATCTGCCATGATACCGTGCAGCCATTGCTCATTGCTCTTGAGGCCGAGGACGAACATGGAATTGTGGGGCAGTGCGACGCGCTGAGTCTCGCGCTGAGAGTCATCATCGCCGCCGGTAGGCTTGGCTTTTTGGTCTCTCTTGGTGCGCAGGCGCATCGTCCTTTGCGCGCCAAAGCTTACGTTCACAATCGAAGAGTCCTTGGCGATATCGAGTGTCTTGTCTGAATGCTCTGAGATGAAGTCGTTCCCACTCCGATATAGCTGGATAAGAACGTGATTCAGTGGATGTCCGACTAGCTTCTCTGCCGCTCTTCTGATATACTGTACCTTTGGCGAGAAATGCAGAAGAGGCAGTGTCTGGTCTGCGGGATGGCGATATACGGGCTTTGATCCATCGTCTCCAAACTCGCCTTGGCAACATACAAGGCGCGGTACTTCGCCTTGCTGATGCAACATCGTTTGCCACCGCACTTCACTGTACAGCTGCTGGAAGATTGTGTCTGCCAGAGGCTTTGAAGAATTGGACGGATGGCGGGATTCCGGCGGGATTAGATCATGTATGATCCTAGAGTCGCCCTCTGCAATGTGATCGCCAGGACCCAGTACTGGTAGGTTCGCAAGGGATTTGAGTTTTGAGTTCTTGGTCATGGTCGCGGGTTGGATGTCAGTAGTTCGAGGTGTCTTGAGGTTCTTAGAAGTAGACTGAATTGTCGTTGTGTCAAATGTTGATGTGTCTGTGGGAGGTGTTGTTGGAGATTTGCGCGCTGGCGTCGTTCCCGTTTTTGGGTCATTGGATGTTACTTTGGTAGGGGCTGTGTCAATCCCGTCTTTTGAGCCATTCTCGATTGATTCGACCACTTCTGGAATCTTCGAGGCTAATATCGGCTCGCCCGTACCATTCAGCTCTGAAGTGACACCGCCCTTAGCTTCCTCCTGCAATGCTGCCGCCTGGAGCGACTCAACTTCTTCGCGTGTGGCTGTTGTTGGCTCAGTCGCACCAGGGGTGGCTCTATCACTTGACCTACCGTTGGGTACGGCCGGCTCTGCTGATGAGCCTTCTGTTGGCTTCTTCTTTTTCTTCTTCCTCATGCGAGTTTTGGACTGCACCAATCTTGGCTCAGCGGCGTCTGCTGGCTGTTGCTCTGCGCCCTTGCCCCGTCTCCGCGCAAGCGCCTCCAGCACAAAGTCCTGGTCGCTGGGCATCGGCTCAAGGACTACATTGTCCTGAGCTTGGGAGACTAACGTCGGCTTTGCGTCAGATTGCTCTTCAGTAGCTGAGGTTTCACGGCCGTTCGGCTGTGCTGAAGCAACAAAATCCTTCTCACTCAGCGACAAATTGCCAATCTTTGCCTCAAGCTCATCAGTCGACTTCTTCGAATCCTTCGCTTCCGCTTTCGCTTCCTCCTTTTCAGGCTCGACGATCGTGAGGTGTTCCTTCGCAAGTATATCTGCGCTCGTAACCAGCCATGCATCGAAGAAGTCCTCCATCCGCTTCAACGCAAGATCATGGCGAGTCTGTTTGCGGAAGCCGAGGGCGTCTTGGATGACATTGATCTTGATACCATGGCGGGCTCCGTCTATAACGGTTGCAAGGACAGAGACGTTACTCATACACCCACATACGTAGATTTCGGTAACGAGTCGAGCGCGCAGCGTCAAAAGCAGGTTCGTCCCAAGGAAAGCCGAGTAGTTCGATGTTGTAATGACAGCGTCCTGGGGCGACTGGACCAAATCTTTGAAGTCTGTTCGAAACTGCGCGCCTTCGGTGCCTGGCATGCATGCTGGGTTTTTCTTTGCACGCTTGAGTAAGAATAGCTCTTCATCTTCCTCAACCTCCGCTTTGGCTTCTTCAACCGGGAGTGCCTTTCGACGTGACGAGACGCGTTTGAAGAGGTCTAGAGCGCGTTGTTTGTGTTTCGCCGAACGTGATTGAGCCTGCGGTGTAGGTAAAGGTAGGTCCTTGGTTGACTCGTTGTCGCCTGCTTGGCTGCTGTTCTCATCACCGTCGACCAGACCTGCGATGACCAGGGCATCTCCCTCACCCGCCGCAGGGATGTTTGCCAGACGGTCGGCTTCATATTGAGATTTCACCCAGATGATGTGGCCGTGAAGCTCGCGAAACTTCGGGATAAGAGTGTGGATGTTGTCAAGAAAGCCTGTGAAATCCAAAGGTAGATGGCCAGTGGGTGTGATGAAGTCGTTTTGTAGACCGATGATCATAAGTGCCTGACGAGTTTTGATTTTCGGCGCTTTCGCCTGGATCTCCGCAAAAGAAGCCATCCTGAAGGAGTAGGAGTGATGCAGCACAGGCCGTCAGCAACATGTGATTAGAGCGCTACGCACAGCCCAGGGCACCGACGTCTTTGACATGCGCACGGCTAAAGAGACCAGACTCCGGAAGTGCGTGCGGTGAGCGCGGAGCACAGCGACGACGAGGATATGTACGTGGAGCGCGATGATCGTCAACGGGGGTAGGGTAGCTGTTGCATTGTTTGATGCATCGTGAAGATCGGTGATCGTCCCATCACTCAAGAAGCCAAGAAAAATCAATTGCAGTAACCAATTGCATGCATTGGAGACGATTGCGTGCTGCAGGACCAACTGGAACGGAGACACCGCACTGCTGTAACTGCTTGCAGGGCTGGTAGTTTCGAGTTCTCATGTTGTGCATTTGAGGTTCCGCTCATAGCGGGGTGCGCTAGCGCTTGGACGACCACGCCGCAAACTGTCTACATGCGCTCCGATACGGCTACAGGTCGTATGCTCTTCCGACCGTTCGACTGTGACACAAACCAAGACGTTGACCGCTACGGTCAGACCGGATCATTCCTTCTACCCGAGAACCGAGGTTGACTAACTATACGTGGCTGCTACTATAGGAGGTACAGCTCTTGTTCACGTCAGAAAGCACCTTCGTCGCTGGTGCATGGGTAATGGTGATGTACGTTGCGAAATGAACTTCGCGCTCGCCGGATCCGAGGGTTTGGTCAATACGCGCGTATTTCGGAACTGCCTCACTTGTTGCTGAAGAAGGATGTGATCCTCGCGTTCCCATCGCTCTTCGCTGGCGTCTTTGCTGCACTGCCATTACTTGTGGCGCTACGTGTACCTTGTCTTTTTGCAGGCGTCTTTACGGGCGATGCCGTCTTGTTGCGCTTGGCCTGCGGTTCTTCATGCGCTGTGGGACTGTCATCATCTGCTTCTCGTTTGATGCCTTGTTTGATTTCCGCAAGTTGCGAGGGCGTCTCGTCTGGAACGGGTAACGGCGCATTGTCTTCGGTACCTTCCACGCGGTTTGTGGTGTCACGAGTCTCATTGACGTCGTGTTCGACTTTGACATGACCATTTCGGGTCGTGCGATTTTCAATGTCGTCTTCCGTTTTGTCAACGTTCTTCGTATCAGCTTTCTTTGCAAGCTTTCGTTGGTTACCAAAGAAGTTGGCAATGTTGTTCTTGTTTTCCGCGCTGTCGATAGGTATCAAGAATGATGGCGAGTTGTTCCCAACTTTACCTACGTCTTTGCTGACAGGGTAGCATTCGAGCTCTCCATCATATGGTTTCAGCAACGATTGCAAGTCCTGACTCCACTCTGTGCGGCTGGGATCCAGCCATGTCCGTATGGCTTGAGAACCGTTATCGAGTACGACTGGCATGCGGTCGTGCAGGAAGTTGAGTTGCTTATTTGAGTCGGTCGTGATGATGGTGTAGGTGTACAGTGGCTCGTTAGCATCTAGCGAGGCTGTCAGTCACAGTCACAGCAGGTACACGAGGCGTTAGAACGTGGTACGCAGGTCGAGAACCTGGAAATGCTCGGCTCACGGCAGACGTCTGTTGCAGCGCAGCTGCAAATCCACTGAGATGACAGTGCTTACCTTCGAACTGGACACGATCCCACAGTCCAGCAAAGCACATGAGCTGCCCATCCTTGCGCTTGGTGAAGTGTGGTATCTTCTCCTTTCCGTTGTTCTTCTTGAGCCACTCGTAGAATCCTTGTGCGACGATGATGCAGCGCTTCTGCTTCTTCATGGTCGTCCACATGCCGCGGTCTTCGAACAGTGAGTCGTCACGACAGTTGATGGTCTTCATCTTGGAGCCGTAGTCAGGATTGCGCTTCGTCCAGAACGGCACAAGACCTGAGAAAGCTAGCATCAGCTAAGTCTCATAAAAGCAGCTTGCGATACCTACCCCATTGCATTGCCTGCAGCTTGTACTTGGTGTCTATTTCGCCTTCCTTCTTTGTGACCTCTTCATTTTCGTGCTCTTGCTCTTGGTGGGTACCAGGCTCAGGACCATTTGCTCGGTACACAAGCCCATGGTACCCAGGCGCAAAGTTGTAGGATTGTCGCACATCGTCATCGTTTGGAGCTTCTCCGACAGGCATCTGCGACTGCTCGAGCTGTTGGCGCACCTCTGATGGCCGCTGTGGGTCTTGATCAGCTGATTTCGGTGTGATTGTAATTGCTAGTACTGACTAAGGCCAGTGCATACCTGCCACACATGGTAAGATAACTCAAAGCATTGTTGTGAAGCTGCAAGAGTATGGGGGCGAGCTGAGGGAGAACGCGCTGCGATTGGCTACGTCATGCGTCTTATCGATTAGGCCTCAGCCCTACGCGGAAGGTACGCGACGAGCTAAAAGTCCGACCCCGTCATTCGATGCTCCACCAAGCTTCAGTCGCCATCACTTGCATCAATTCGCCTTTGTCCGGCTTACGATGTTTTCCAGAACGATTCCACAAGCTGCGCCGCGCATCAGCACACTCGGTCGATGTCAAGCGCAATCACTGTCCAACTTCACAAGACTACCGTTGAAAACATGCAGCCCAATGCAGCAACAATTGGGAAGGAGATATCGCTCTTCGATAAGCACGACCTTCAGGGAGCAGTATAGGAAGAGTCCTGTGTTGTTTCCCACTGCGGTTGTCTTGTAAGCCTTTCAAAGTCTGAGAACTTCCCCAAAAGCTAACGAATTAGACTTTCAGTGCTTTCCGGCATGTGCCTCATCTACCTTCCTTGGTACTACAAGAACGTCATAATCAAACCATATCATAACTTCCCGGAGCCCGTAGCGAAGAAGTTGCGCAAGGCTCTTTTCTACAGCCGAGGGAAATGGCTCGATATCCGCGAAGCGAACAAGTACTTCCGTCAAGCTCTTCAAACAGCTGACGAGCTGGGCATGGATCCCTTCAGCGACGAGATCATGGGCGTTAAATATACAATTGCTGCGTTGTTCGAGGACGCAGGATACTACAGTCTGGCAACAGACGTTCTCGAGATCATGAGAGCGGACACGCAGAAGTGGATGGACGAGTTCTCGCACAAGCACTGGAACGATGGGAACAGGAGTCGCGTACTGAAGAATTTGGTGCAGATAAACCTCAAGCTCGGCCAGCTGTACGATATCAAGTATGTTAACGAGCCGGAGAATGGCGGCAAGAGGCTTGTAGAAGCAGTCGAGACTGCGCTGGCAGAGTTGCAGAGGCGGGAGAAGAACGGCCTATATAATGGCGAAGGAGATTTCTTGACACAGGAGGAATTGGGCGGTGCGATGGAGGCACTTGGCTCACATTACGAGGAATTCGGCCCCAGATATCTGGCCACGCCGCTGTTCGTCAAGGCGCTAGAGCTGTGTCCGCCAAAGTCGTGTCATAGCATCATTTTAAGTGAGTTCTCTGGCCCTTCACTCAAGATATCTCAGCGCTAATACCCACAGTGAACAACATCTCTACCTGTCTCAGCCAGCAAAGCCCTCCACCAAGCAAAGACGCCCTCGCCCTCTCCTCCGCACCCACAGATTTCCCAGTCACAAACGCACCACCGCGCTCCGTTCTCCTCGACCAGGCCCGTCAGTGGGCCGCAAAAGCCATCAATCACGCAGCCACGATACCCTCGGCTGATAAGACAGAAGAGTGTGACATTGGCTGCGCAGTTGCGACACATAACTTGGGCGAGTTCTATGAGATGGAAGGAAAGATCAAAGAGGCGAGACAGCAGTATGAGCAGGCTGCGGGTCTGGCGAAATCGATGGGTTTCTCTGAGGGGCAGACGAATGCGAGAGCGGGGCTGAAGAGGTTAAAGGAGATGGAGAAGAAGGCTTAAGCGGGTGCAATACGCCAAAACTTTATGTACGAATACTGTAAAGATGTTGAGAAATCTGCAAAGCGACCCGCGCATTCGTTACGACCTTAGCTTAGGCGTTTCAGAAACTGCAAGCTGTAGGCATGCAGCAGCAGGCATGTGCAGGTGACTTATAGTTCAGTCGTTGTCCATATGAAGGCTTGCTTCCGTTACATTCAATCATCTACATTGTCGACCTTGGGTTCCCCTCTTTCCAAACTAGCGTCCTTGAGCACTCATAGTTGCTGCCCTTCTCCGCTTTCTACGAAAGACATCGAGATTGCGTCGATGTTCTTCAAAGTTGCGTGGTTCGATGTCATGATCTTTCATCCAGAATTCAAGCATCCAGCCAAGTGTGTTACGATGCCTGCTTCTCCACTGTTCAAAATACAATACGATCTGGCTAAATCGTTCCTTCTTTATTATATTCGCTTGGCTCTTACATTCTCAAAAGTTCCACAACCCGTTCCATGTAGTTGTTCTTCTGTGCGTCTTTCGAATTTTATCGTCTTCAGCAAACGAAGCATGTTCCGGCTCAAAATGAGACCAGAACAAATATACGGAAGGTTGCTGCACTGTCCTCCGGTAGGCATACTGTCAGGTTTGGTCGACGACCTGTAAAAGATGCGTTTCGATTACTTGAATGTCGCTTCACAAAAACAGCTAAGGTGCTCATCAGAGCGTGAATATACGACCACTGCCGTTGTTGGCAGCCAAACGGAAGACTTTCGTAGCGTACTTCGCAACGCTGTCTCATCCTCTCACCAAGGCATTCCGTGGGCTCTAGGCGGATGTTCCATCTATTCTTAGAGAGACCAGTCGGAATGTTGCGCATGTTTTGCAAGACGATGCGGTGTGAATGGGAGGCGGACGATCCACCGCCATTGTCAAACCCCCTTACCGACTTGGCAGGCACCAAACCATTCTCCACTTGTGCTGACTGAACCGATTGGAGCCGCTTTGTGGAAGATGGTTTCGATTGGCATCGTTACAAGGGGTACAAGTTAATGCACGATGGTGTCGGTGTGTGTTGGCTAGGATGTTGGCGATGCTGATTGTTCGGTGGTACTCATTTAGGCAGGAGCATACTCCACCAAGACCAAGATCGATAGTCTGCGCTGCACAAAGAGAACTCGGCAACACACTCGCCCTTCGGTGCTTGAGCTTGCGACGGAGCAAGCATTCATCGAGGTCGGCTTGTCAAACCTCTTGCGGAAGACTAGGTGCTGAGTATGTAGAACTTGGAGTGCTCGCTTCCAGAAGTTACTTTCTGGCATGTACCCACAACGGCTTCTTGGTTCTCTGCTCAGGCGTCTCTCCGATACTTCGCAATGCCATCAATCTCTTGTGACGCATGAACACCATTCATCTCATACCGTCTATCGGCAGAGAGCTCGTTCACCGAACCCATCTGCGCATACCCCACCTTTGTCGAACCTTTGAGCTCATGTATAGGGTAGGATTCTCCCATACCTAATGCTGCTTCGCGCGACTTTTGTCTTCTGTGTAGATACCATGCAAGCACACCGACTGCCGCAAGCAGGGGTACACCTACACCTGCACCGATGCCAGCGCCAATGGCTACACTGTGGCTTGACGATTGCGAGGAAGATTGCTCCGACGGAGAGCTCGAAGCTGGTGTCGAAGTTGCTTGAGAGGCAGAAGTCGTAATCGCGGACGCGCTAGCAGGCAAGCTTGTGCTCGTGGAGGCCATCGTGTTTAGGGGTAACGTCGTCATGAAGGTTGCAGCGTCTAGCTGGAACAGGCTCGTGCTAGCACAGTCGCAACCAGTCGAGTTGTTCACGAAGCAGCAGAAACGGTTGTCTCCGCACTGCTTCATGCCATACCCATCAACTACAGCATGTCAGCTCTATGTACATGGCAATTAATTGAAAGTTTACTTGCAGTTATTGCACCCAGAGAAGCACGTGTCAACAGTCCATGTTCCATCCGTGCATGATGGCTTGTACGTGTCGGTCATACCAACATTTGTCAGTTCTGGTCCTGGTTCGCAAAGACCATTACTCAGACAGATGTCCCCCGGTGCGCAACATGGCCCGTCTTTTGTCGCGTTTGGGCTGCAGGGTAGTGCTCTATCAGTCGATAGCTCATTGCCGTTGTAGTCGAAACACCGCTTGGATGAGGCCAGAGCTTGAGGCAAGAGGGTGACTATTAGGACGCTGACAAGCAGGCGATACCACGACCATTGTACGGTCTTGAAACCCATGGATGACATTGTTAGGGTTCAAAGGATCGAGGGCGCCGAGTCAAGATACGGAAGGTACAAAGGAAACTTCCTCACGTCCGGCATTTGTACAAATGTATCTTGTCAAAACATTCAGATGACAGGATGCTGACCCGACGCTTCGTCCCGTCTCAATTAACGGGCGGCTGAGGTTTGGGGGCTGAAAAGGCATTTATATCCTCCAATGAACGATTGCGGAGGCGCTCATCCTGGCCTGAGCCTGAAACAGTCGCTGCAGGTACAGTTACTGATTGGCTTCGGCGATAATTTGACTTTTAGATTTCGCAGATCCAAATGTCGCTCAGATCAGATCGGTGGTGTTGAGTTGGAGGAAGGAGTCGAGTCAACAACTTGTCAATGACGTCCCGCCAGGAAAGTCTCCACCCCCAACGTTCATGCTTCACTTCTGGATCGTGCTAACTTCTTTATGCGCGAGTTGGCCCACAAACCCTTTGGATCGTTCCTGTAAGTGGACACTCGCCACCATTGGTCACCCATGTACCCACTCTTGTTGCAAGGTCTGCGTCTTCGAAATCCCAAACTTCCATGTTAATATCGCGGAACTTTCCTGTCAGTTTTAAGCTTGCCAGCCGGGCAGTAGATTCGATGATCTTAAAGATCTCTCCCCAGGTGTGGCTTGTGACAAAGTCGGAACCTTCTGGTCGGAGCCATAGATCATGAAGTTCCAAATCGCGCAGAGTCGAGCTATGTCTGCCGATGAAGGAGAGCAGGGCACCGGGGGTGGTGTCGAAGTGACTCAATGATAGCTTGCGCAATCTTGGCCAAGTCACACAGCCCCCAGAGAGATATACGGTCCCGCTGATCTCGAAAGCATCATGGACAGTCTGTATGCATGCTGATGAAATCTTCCTGCGGTGTTGGCTGCCGAGATCGATGTCAACGTTCTCGAGATTGCGCCAGCGATTGAGGAATTGTGGAAGCCAATCTTTTCGGAAGAATTGTGAGTTTCGTGGACTCCGTGCTGCCTTCTGAACGCCTAGATGTATCGTCATGCTCACCGACTTGTGATCCTCCTCGTATGTACCTCGAGAAGCTTGGTACAGCGACAGTGACAGCATTCGCAAATCACTAACAGTGAAGCCATCGAACTGCCACCTCTTTGCATTCAGAGCGGTCAGGTCCATTATCTTGTGGTAGTGGTCGTCGGACTTTGAGAACGAATCCCCTTTCCAAGCGTCGAGTGCCACGCTTACTGGTATCATGGCATACTCTGCTCTAGCGCGATTATGATGAGTGCTAGCTTGGTGGTTGTCCTTAACCACATGGATCTTCCGCAGATTGGGTAGCATACAATGGAATGTCAGCGATTCGGATTTCCACTTTGCGATTTTCTTCCAAGCGTCCCTCTCGTCGTCGCGACGCGATAGATAAGCTTCCCAGTGTTGTCGACTTGCAGCAAGCTCTTTGTATAGTATTACTTGCGCAGCATCAGCGCTATTTGCTCGTGACTTACAGTGGCTCGTCCACTCATGCCAATCTCTGACATCGGCTCCTACCCTCCAAAGAGTGGTATCTACAGAGAGTGTGGAAACAAGCGCGGCGAGCACTGCGTTTCGTCTGATGTTATCGAGCCGCTCTATACTGGCGGTACTGGGTCGAAATATTATGGTGTGGTAGAGCTCCGGTAGTCCTAGTCTTGAGAAGAGCCTGCATGCCAGACGATAGTGCGGCAGATCATCGCGATGAAGATATTGCGCAACAACCAAGTGGATCTCTGGTGGAATGAATGGTATATTTGATGTGTCCGGCACAGAGGCCTGACGTCATTGTCAGAAGGGGCAGCGACCGCATTATGATGATATAGCTGACCATGGCTTTGTATCGATCAAAACCCCTGCTAGTCGACGAAAGGGATATTGGAGGAGTGCGATGGACGTATATTGTTGATTGCGCGGCAGTCCCGCGCGACGAAGTTCTCATTGTGGGGCTCCATCAAGATGTCAGCACCTTCTGTCTCTGAACGCAGCTGTACCTGCACGAACAACTGCACCTACGGGACTGCAGCAATGGGCGACAGCTTAACAATTAAACTTTGCCCGTATCAGCTCGGTCCGAATTTGGCACTGCGGAAGTATTCCGACAGACGAGCAATAGCCACCTCGACGCGTCTTCCATGCGTGAAGGACGCGTCTGGGTGACCATGACCTTCTACATGTTACGTCTACGTAACTATAGACGACTGGCCAATCTACAAAAATCCAGTTCTTGACATTGTGCCATTCTTTCGCTACCAAATCCTTTGTTTTCCACTCTGTCCCTTCTTCCCCTCAGCAGACATGCCAGTACTACGCAAAAGAGCCCTTCCAGAAGCGGAAACCACATCTGAACTCGAAGTCTCTCGACCAGCAGAAAAGTCACGTTCGAACACTCAAACTACACTCAAGTCCTTCACAGGATCCTCTGCTACCATCTCTACCAATACCAAAACCTAGAACGCGAAAATGCAGAGCTCAAAAAGCTTGTCGATGATGCCTTCAAGCTCATCAAGAGGAAAGGACTGTCTCTAGAGGTGCCAGCATGCGTCAAGAAAGCCATGCTTGCCGAGCCTAATGGAACCGATCTCGAAACGCAAGCGGCCAGCATCGTCAAAAGGATGGGCAGCATCCGTAAATATCTGGCCAAAGCTACAGAGAACCATCGTCGCACTCTCACGACCTCGGGCGATATCAGCAGGCATGCCTTACCGCTATTGAACGGTATTCGCCCTACGTTCCTGGAGTCCAATTAACGAAGGCGGTTCGAGATCACGTGCCGCCTAGTGATAGATCTACAGAATCTGGACTTGGTAGCTATGGCGAAACAGATGGAGACCCTGTTGCTCACGACCTCTTGATCGAAATCGCAAGTGAGCGTATAGCAACAGGCGAGAAGTGGGATTATGTTGAGGGTGTGTTGAAAATGAAAGACAAGAGTGACTATCTGAAAGTGTTTGGGATTGAGACATATTGGGTCAAGGCCGTCGAGCGTTTCAGAGAGTGGACAGTCGAGGATGGACTGAGCCTCAAGTAACAGCAAAGACAATTGGACAGATCTCTGTAAACCAGAAATTGCCAAATAGGAATGCTGCAGTTGCGTTACGCACAAGCACCCAGGTTCGACGGTGAAAGCACTCGCAGCATGGGAGGTATCGAGAAGACAAGGAGTTTCTTGACACGAAGTCTGAAAATATTCACGTTGCTCTGCTACACTTCGAAGAGCCGAAATGCAGCTACGATGGTGGGATTGCATGTATGGACAGGCTCCATGAGGAACCGCTCGAAAGTTGTGCAGAGGGTCTTCTATCAAGACACATACTTGATTATCTTAAAGGTAGAAACAGCTGGTATACATGTACAAGGTTGACCAAGAAGCTATGCTACAAGTTACTCAAGATCTGAAATACCTTCCTGCCCGTAACCTTAACCCAACGCTTGCCTCTCTTCCAAATAGCGAGCAACAAAGGCAAGGCGACGGTGAGGCCAATCGCAAACGCAAGAATTTGTTCGGGGTCCCTCAGGGTGTGTGCCGACAGTGGAGCAGCAGGACTGTCGGGATCGTAGCGCCACTCCCGAGGCATGGCGGCGTATGTGAGCGAGATGATGACAGTTGAGGAGTTCAACACCGCGACTTGCCAGCCTGGATAGGTCTCGCTCCAAGAGATAACCCCCTTGTACTCCAAGAGGTATACTACGAATTGGGGAGACAGTATGCCGATGATGAACGGGATGACGACTTTATACGTGAACTCGGGGAGCATGTGTCGCTCGACCCGATCCGCGGCTGTGGCCGCACTGGTTGCGAGCCATACGAGGATCCAAGTCACGGTCTGAGCGGACGGTCTGCGTTTGTGACGGAGCCCGCCACTAAACGCGTGATGCAGCAGATACTGTGTTGCAAAGATCCACGCAACCTGACAGACTCGGTCCGGAGCAGCACGGCTAGGCGAGTATGGTTGGTGTGTGATAACTTGGTAAAGCTCGTGACCAGCTGCACCCCAAGCGTAGATAGCCACACCCAAAGTTGTGATCAATCGAAACACTCGGATGGCTTTGATCCTTTCATTGTCAAGGTTATCTCTAGGTCGATCTGGTTTCGACTGGCATACGGCAGCAAGGCCGTTGGCTATCCATCCGTAGAACATGCCTGACCCATAGCAATCCCACACCGCTTCTACAGCTGCAGATGGTTTGTCGACGTCCTCCCGCTGTGTAGAAAGCTCGTTGCAGATAGCGATCACCACAACGAAAAAGGCAATAGTGAACGGACTGATCTGGAAGAGTGCGAGGATGCTCTGGAAGCGCTGCGTCATAGTGGGACGGGGTTCTGGCTCGTAAGGTTCGACGACTGGTGTGTCTTGATCCATCTGAACAGTTACAGGGCGCTGTAAGGAAGCAAAGAGCACTCTATAGAGGCCCCTTGATCCAACGGCAGGATCGGGTGTGGTATGGTGTGTTGGAGATTGAGCCTCTTGTTGGAGAGTGATGCTCGTGTTGGGCGACAGTGAAGCAGGATAGTGTGGAGGTTGATGGTCTGGAGTTGATGTTGTACAGGCGGGTGCGATGTGCTTATATATTCTACCTAGGCAGCAGTCCCGCCTGTGCCCTGTCCAGACCCCTCATTCCGCAATGTAGTAACGAAGTGGTTGTTGTTTTCCTCGTAGACGTCACTGCCCAGGACACTGAGGCGGTTCAAAGTAAGCACTCACTCCCGAAGCAAATCTCAAGCTGAGGAGATCCACAACCGAAAGCTTATTCCACGTGTAGTGGCACCATTATAGCGCTTTCGAGCGACGCTATCCGCGAAACTGGGACATATCCGCAGAAACAAAGTTTAGATGACAAGGCCGGGGAGGAAAGGAACGATTCAGAAGAAGCACAGCCACGGTCCTAAGCCAATAAGAAGCAGATAATGCTCCAAAACGAAATTCTAGAGCTCGCTTACCCCTTGCAAAACCGTGTGTCATCGGGAAAGCCCTGTCCAGGAGAGACGTGATACACGATGCGCAGATTTCTGGGATCAAATGTTGTTGATGCGGCTCACGTGACGTCAACAGCGCAATGTGCCGATTAGCAGCAAGCCACTTCCGGCTCTCCGTGCTGCCGCTTGGAGAAAGCTGTAATATTCTGGGAAAAGAGGTGTTCTGTGTCTTGCGGCTCGGTTGGCTGACAGTACAGTGGCTGCTTCGAGCCGCACTTCGACAAGGCGATCAATTCACGCTGATGACGTTCCGACCGGAAGTTTGTCAAAGAAGTGACGTTTGGTGATCCTCTGACATGTGTGTGGCGCAGATTGCGACTCAATACTGACATTTGGTGATGATGGCATCAGGGTATAGCACTCGAATGATGGATGTGCCTAGTCTGCCCATGGTGGTGTTTGCCTGCGCCTAGTCTGGTGATTGCCTGCGCCTGCTAAATCTTGTCCTTCGGGGGCCGCACCTTGGGGCCACGCCAGCACTGAGCATGAGCGATTAAACGCGACGTACAAGGTGGACATCTGGTCCAGGCGCCTCCTAACTTCCAAGTTGCCTGCGCAAGCAAAGCAAGGGACGACTGCGCGATCGATTCTGTTGGTAAACCTTGGTAAACTTTTCGTGAGATCTGGACCGAACTTACCAACCTTACCACCTATGCAACAACTTGAGTCACAGAGCACAAATGCACGCGCTCTTTCGTATAATGATTCATTGCTTTTCCTTATCCAGTACTTCGCAGTCCCATCTATGCCAATCTAAATGGTATCGCTCGCTAAAACGCACGACAAAAGACAGTTTCCTCCATCAACCACCGCGCCATCTTCAATTGGCCTTACTCCTGAGCCCTTGCCTTTCCTTTATTTTTGCTGCTCTTCATAACCATAGCATCCGCATCCTCTTCCTCCTCCACAGTCTCCACTGTACTACTCGTGCTCACACTCCTATCATCCTCCACACTATTCCTCCGTCCGAAGATCTTGCTCAATCCGCTCAGACCGTTGTGGCTCCTACTGCCCGTCTCACTTCTGCTGAGACTAAACAACGAGCCGGATGATGTGTTGCGCTTCATGCTGTCTGACTTGAACAGACTCAACGACCCCGAGCTGGCATTGCGCTTCAGACTTCCTTCACCGTCATCGGTCGCTGAAGAGGCAAGTTTTGACTTGCGCGGGTCCTCGGATTTGGCATTCCAGGCCGCGTAGTAATTGTCGGGTGAAACGGAGAGTGTGAGTGGTGGAGAGGTAGATGGCGAGTTTTTGATCGATTTCCAGGCGCTGCGGATTGTGCTGCGGTGGTCTAGGGGTTATTAGCATGTGGTCTGGGGTTGAGGGGTGATTGTGGGAGATGACGTACGGATATTGCCGGCGCCGCCGCGACCGTAGATGATGTAGGGGTCAGCCTTGGGTGCTGACGATGAAGGCATCTTGTGTTGTGTGGTTGTGGCTTTGAAGACCGAGCTGCGGTCGTTCGAATTGTGGCAGGAAGGCTTAATGGTGGGTGAAGCAAGCGTGTTGAAGATGTCGATATCAACCTCAATGTAGTCGTTCTGGATATTGTAGGCCTTGCAAGGTGCAGCTTTTAGGAAGCCTTGTGATTTTGAGTGTCAAGTGGAATATTGCCTCAAAGGGTACATTCGGGGTACCCTCCATATACTCCTCCCCAGATAGGCAGCCCACACGTAGCCCAAACGCTCCGACATCGTCACCCCAGTCCTATCTCCAGCCTACCACGCCCGAATCCTCCCGCAAACGATCAATCCTCGTCTATAATCTCCTACTCTCAGACACTGGAGCCAATCACAGCGCTCTGGGCGTAGAAGCTTAGACGAGCTTTCGTAAGGAGCGACGTCAGGGCATTGGCCGGCCACTGTGAAGTGCGATGCTTATCAGGGCTTGGAAGATCTTGAGTCACGTGCGCAGTGATTGTGACAAAGTCGATTTGTGTGACTTTGACGGCGGGTTGAGTCCGGCGAGGCGTGAGTGGGCGGTGCGAGGTGGTGGGGCAAGTCTGGGGATGATCCAGACAGAATTAGTATTGGAGTCGGGGAGATCGGCAAAGCTTCGAGAAGACTGATCGAAGGACGAAAGGAAGGAGCAACAGGGACAGCAATCGAAGATGGAAATGACGTAGTATCATAAGCGAAATCTCACGTCGCACAGCGAAAGTCAGAGCGCGTACCCGCTTCCTTAAGAGCTTCGACGTGTGTATCGTTCCTATCTCCATGGCTTGATTGTAGCGGAAAGTTATCGTTGGTATCAGATTGCAAGCTGATTGTAAGATAGTCGTTCGGCCGGCGGCTGAGGTGTGACACAATTCTCTGTGTAACTATCGAAGCCTAGTTTCTAGACCTCCAAACTCGAGCTTCACAGCCCAACTCCTCTTTTAGCGGCGCCACCCGTACGCTATAACCTATCTGAGCTTGGAGATTGCAGGAACAGGACCCTTCGGCAGTTGTTGACAGCTCTTGACAGCTCACACGACACCAAAGCCCTTTGCGTTCTGGATCGCCAGTTCCAACTTCCTCTTCATCTTCTCCTTGTCCTTGTACTCTGGCAAATAAAGCTTCCCAAAGCAGGTGCTGCTAGTCGGCAGCTGCTCACTATCATTGCCCATCCTGACAATATTGAAAGTGAGACTCTTGTACCCTGTAACCGGCACTCTGTCACTCGCTGTAACAAATTCGAGCAGATGTGTTGCATCTCCTTGTGAAAACCCTTGGACGATATCCCAGAACATCCTTATGGTAGGATGTGCTGAGTCGTAATCTTCGTATGTGGCGCAAGCGCGCAGTTCAGATATGGAGATGGTCTGTGTACCCTCGACAAGTTTCTTGAGCGTCTTCGGCGTAAACAACTCAAGGCCGCGTGGGTTTAGGCAGGTGTGGAATCCTTTCTTGAACGCTTTGAGCTGCGGGCGGACGGAGTGCAGGATGAGGTGTGTGACGTAGTCCCTAACAAAGGCGCCGCGATTTTCGTTGGTAACAAGAGATAGCTCATCAGACGACACTGTGTGACTGTTGCTGTTGTTGTTTCTAGTCATGTCGATATCGACTTGCTGGCCAAAAGCTTCATAGCTGAAAGCGTAGTCGCGAACGAAGACTTCTGCAACGTCTCCATCCTTCCAGTCAAGGAGGGTCTGCAGAGACTTTGCAAGATCCGGCCAGCCATCGCGGATGTAATCAAGACTGGAGTGATCGTCAAGGAATCTGAAACGTGAGTTGAGCATCAGGTTGTAAAATGCCAATGGAAAGGTAACAGGCAGGGTGATGCCGTTGTAGATTGCGAGACTGAAGAGCACGCCAAGCATCTTGAACTTCCATAGAGGCTCGAGAGATCCAGGGTGAAACCAGGTCATCTGCGTCTTTGGGTCGATCGCGAACATGCCTACAAGCGTCAGTAAAAGCTTCCAGGGATGGCATCAATTTACTCACCGTAATCTGGCGCAAACGCCTCACCCAGTACGACGCGAAAGAACTCGTACGTAACACCACCGTGATCTAGGCCGACTTCACCCTCCTGTTGACCGAGCTTGACCTTCAACGGCTTGAGCAGAGTCTTCCGCTCTTGCCTCCATAGCTGATCGAGAGTGTCTTTCAGCGGCTGCTCTCGACTGACGTCAAGAACAAGATAATCATTCAACGTGACCTTCAGTCGATGCTTGATCATATACAAGTACGGTTCACGAAGAACCGTGTCGAACTGTCGCAGCATTTGCTGGGTGTGCTGGGTGTGGTTGTATTGAGCCATCATACTCGTGAGATTGATGACTCGGAAGAATTTGACAAGGTAGTCCGTCGGATGAAGCTCAGGATACTGCAGAACGTGTAGTACGTTAAGCTTTGGATTCCAATCAAGGAAGTTGACCGGATGCTCAACGGCGTTCATATGCTCGTGCAGATAGGGTATCCTGAACATTCGAGACCATACATTTAGCTGACGTTGGGCATCGTCTGTCGATGTTAGCTGGTAGAAACGAGAGCATAAGAACTGGAAACTCACACAACTCATGGAGGAACATGACAGCCGCGCCTACACTGGACCATTTCTTGATTTCAACGTTGCCATTGGACCTTTTGATGATGAGCGTTTTCAGCCACTCCATGAACGTAGACGTGACAGTCCAACCGGGCTCCTTGCTCGTAGTGTTAACTGACTTCATTTTCCGCCTGCTGTCGAGGGCAACGTGCTCAACAACTGCCAGATGACGAATTAGTATGGTCAACAGGTTATCTTCAGAGGTTGTTAACACGATTTCTGATGATGTTTCCTTTCGCATTGTCTGCAGTATGTGCTCAAAACACATTCGTGCACCAATAGCTCGTAGCAGGCGATCAGCAAGTCTCACGGCCGGCTCGTATTCCAAAGCATCGATAATGTTGACGTAGGGATCGAGGAAAGCGTCGGCATCAGCGGTTGCGTTGGGTGCAACAACGCCCCAAGAACGTAAGCTGCGCAACTGTGCCCAAGAGCGTGACCATCCAACAGGTACTGAAGATGTCAGGGCGTGGATACAAATCATCACTACGTGTGCTGCCTCGTGATTATTAAGATAACGAAGGCGGTGCGTTGGTTCATGGCTGCTGGCCGAATCTGTCGAATTGTTGTTCGGTATGGCGTCAAGTTCAGGCGGGCGGTTGAACAAGGTTTCGACGGCAACCGAAAGGCTGTCAAAGATCAAAGCACCATTGCGCTGACTCCAGTCTCTAAAAGAATGTGCAAGTCGAGCAGGGTCAAGATGTGGTAGCGGCGACTGTTGAAAAGCATCGTTCGAGTCACGAAATGATCGCAGTAATGTCTCTGTATCGCTCAAGGTGTAGAAAAGCGATCTATTGACAAACGCTTCTTCCGATTGGGTGCACTTATAGGTGTCGTCGAAACCGTCAAGATTGATGCTGGTAGTCTGCTCCTGCTGTCCGTGATGGATCTCACTCTTCATCTGGTCCAACACATCGCAGCTTAGAATCGAGGCGCTTGCTATAGCGCCACGATCGTTGCTCCTAGGCTTCTCCACCTTTCGAAGGCGAGGAGCTTGTGCGGGCGTGGCATTCGATTTTGCCAATGGGAGCACGATGGTACCTCCCAGGGTGAACGACTTCCTGCCAGTTTTCGATATCGACATCTTAGGCATATCGGTTGCACTATCGACCGATGTGTTGCTTGTACTTTTCATACTGTAGGCCTGACCTGAAGCGGAAGGCTGCCGGTATGGCACTTTGTGAACCTGCTGGCCATTGCTAAGCACCTCAGGTCGGTCTCGAGCTGCATGTGCCTGACTTTGTGCACGGAGGTTTTGCTGTGAATGTTGTCGAGCGATGCTTACCGCGCCGTTAGCACGTGTTGTGACGGATGGCTTGTTTGCATGCACTGTGTGTTCGCCTGGCCGCAAATCATCTTTCAAACCACACAACCTGTCCAGCGCCGCTGTAGGGCTAGGTATGTGTTTCGAGTACGAGTATATCAAGGACACACTGTCATACACGTTCTGTGCTATCGACTTCGTATCTTTCTTTGCCTGACGCCGAGTGTCGATGGCGCGAGCTACATGCTGTGCCCTGATTGTATGACTCCGTTGAGCATGCCCCTCGTCAATCCTAGTTCCATCTCCGATGTTGAACCCAACTGCGTCTTCAATCTCAAGAGAATCTGGGGACACATTCAACTCATGAGGGCAAAGCCCACGATGAGGGTTGCTTTGGCTGGCGAGGTAGTGGGCAAGCGCTCGTGCGGTGAGCTGGGTCGGCGGTCGATAGGGCTTGGAAGTACCGCGCTTGTTGCGTGAGAGGCACGTTGAGGTATCACAGGAGGTGCTCTTACAGCCGTAGAGGATCTGTGACAGGTAGCTGCAGCTTGGTTAGCATGTGTGATGAGTGCACGTTGACTGGTGGCAACCAAGACATACCGGCGCACGAGGTACTGGAATTTGCGCTGTCTCTCCAGCTGCGAGCACTCTATGATTCGAGCAGGGTTCTGCACATCGATCACATTGCTGAGGCGGTGCTCCAGGGCTGTTGATGAGGTTTGGCGGTCTAGTCGTATTCTAGACGGTGCTATGTTTGGTGGAGAGGACGCATTCGGTTCATCTCGAGAACCTCGAGGCCCTCTTTCCGACGTGGTCATAGCATAGAGCGAGCGTATGGGTATCGAGTGTACATATGCTGGAACAAATATGATGAGTACCGCATTGCGCAGCTAGACAGAAGCCGTAGGGCTGGGTGCATAGCTCCCGCACCTGCCATGCGGCTGCGATCCGAGGCTGCAGGGGCCGCCAAACGCGACAGGGGTCGTGCTTGGCGAATCGAGAACGTCATATTTTGGAGGTTCTATGTTTCGCCGCCGCAAGGGCATCTCGCAGCGATTCCACGATTTTCGCCGTAGAAGACCCTGCCTTGATAAGAATTAGATAGTTCGCACTTGCTTCCTAATCGCAGCTCAACTGAGCACCCAAGAACAGAGAATTTGCCCCCTCGGCCAGTCATAGACGCCTCAAAAACCATTCCGCACAACCCCCACTTGCTAGTCAATTATTCTTCCATTTCCCCTCTGCGACCAGTATTGCCCGCGCTCACTCTGTCAAGCCGCGACCACGACCACAACCATACACTCACAGAAGCCAGCACCATGGCGTCGCAGCAGGTGCCTACCCAGGCAAACATCCAGTCTACTCACCCTTTCACTTGCAACACATGTCAGGTCGCATTTCGCTCGGGCGAACTGCAGCGGGCGCATATGCAAACCGACTGGCACCGCTACAACCTCAAGCGTAGAGTCGCGTCTTTGCCTCCCCTCTCCTCTGAGATTTTCACCGAGAAGGTCCTTGCGAACAAGGCTTCCGCCGCCGCTTCCGCCGCAAAGGCATCGTTCGAGAAATCTTGCGCCGCCTGCCAAAAGACATACTACAGCGAGAATGCTTACGCCAACCACGTGGGCAGCCAGAAGCACCGCACAAACCTCATGAAGGCGTCAAGAGGTGGTTTGAATGATGATGCTGTGTCAGTCAACGGCTCGGTCATGAGCTCTGCGTTCTCGTTGGGCGAATCTATGGCCG
Source organism: Nothophoma quercina (assembly GCA_021642125.1). Lineage (NCBI taxonomy): Eukaryota > Fungi > Ascomycota > Dothideomycetes > Pleosporales > Didymellaceae > Nothophoma > Nothophoma quercina. Next base: position 21,979 of record JAKIXB010000034.1, on the reverse strand, counting down.
AGTCTGAAGCTACCACCGTTGGTGAGAAGGAGGTCGCAGACGTTACAGATGGCCTGAGGAGTGCCAACTTGGAGGACGGTGCCGCAGAGGAAGCCTCCACAGAAGATGACCGAAGCTCAGTTGCCACATCCAAGATCATTACCGACCCGCTGCAAGACTGCTTGTTCTGTAACTACAAGTCGCCCACAATGGCACTGAATCTGCACCACATGGGCCGTTACCATGGCATGTTCGTACCCGAGAAGGAGTTCTTGTCAAACTCGGAGGGCCTCCTGAAATACCTGCACAGCAAGATTCACGAGCAGCACGCTTGCTTGAAGTGCCACAAGGCTGTACACACAGCTTCTGGTATCCAGACTCACATGCGTGACCGCGGTCACTGCATGATTGCTTTCGAGAGCGACGAGGAGCTTGTCGAGATTGGCGAGTTCTATGACTTCAGCAGCACATACGACGATCAGGCCGCCTTCGATGAGATGCAAGACGAGGCAGAGGCCTCAGATGACTCTGCATCGACAACAGGAGGTGGAGTCAAGCTTGGGGCCAGGCGCGAGACCAAGACGACCACAGAGGACGATGCAGATATGTCCAGTGGGGAGGGCGACGACGGATGGGAGACAGACAGCACAGTGTCGAGTGTCCCAACAGACGAGATCACTGCCGTCCCAATCGACCGCTCCCACCGCCACAAGGGTCTGCACAAGTCGAGACACCACAATCACGCCGATCCCCGACCTCACCGAGCCGCAGACGGCTTCCACTCACACGCACATGCCACACCTACCGCGGTGTACCATGACGAATACGAGCTGCACCTTCCATCTGGCCGAACTGCTGGTCACAGGTCGCTCAACAAGTACTACAGGCAGAACTTGCGTAACTACCCTGGCGTCGCCGAGCGCATGGAGAACGCACAACGCCGTCTCACTGCCCCAGAGGACGACGAGGACGGCGATGCTGAGATGGAGGATGGCGAGCAGCGCGGCCGCGGCGGTCGCGAGGTTGTCACTCGCGCCAACGGTGGTATGGGCATGATTGGTGTCAGCGACAGTAAGAAGAAGGAGGTCGCTGCACTCGAGAAGAGGCAACAAAAGCAGGCCGACCGTGCAAGGAATAGGTATCAGGCTGGTAACGAGAGGAGGGGTAACTTCCAGAAGCACTTCCGTGATCCATTGCTGCAGTAGTGGTCTGCGCAGCTGCCGGTTGTGGGTTTTCAAGCATGTTTGGCGTTCATATGGCATGGTTCTAGATTCAGGGACTAGGAGGTAGATGTGCATCAATGACATGATATCAAATTGCATTTCGAGGGAACTGATTTGTCTTGATTTGTATATAACGTTGACGTGGATTCTAGCAGAGTCGCACTTTCTTCTCCGTCTACACGCGTTCTAGTGCGATTCGCTGGTGCGTTTGCCGTCGACCTTGAACCTCCATCATCGAGATCAGAAGCTACCTTACTTTGTCCCTTGACTTCTTGTAGAAATTGTCTCGCTTTTAAAACACTAGTTGTGTTTCCCTAGTCGCATCGGAAAATTTCAAACACTTGACAGCAATGGGAGTGGTGGCGGGATTGGGATACGAAACAAAGAGTTAAGGCTCTCAAAGACCATGGTACCGAGGGCGGTATCCGGAGACCTTCGAATATGACGGGCTCAACGAAGAAGGGATCAGTGCGTGCAGATTCAAGCTCGGATGAAGGGTCAGGGTTTTTGCAGGTCCCTACCCTGATGAGACCTTTCACAGGCATTGCTTGATTCAGCTAGACTTCGAACATGGCACAGACGTACTTGCTGTACGTGTTCCGTGTTTGACAGCACAACAAGGGCTCAGAGTGTGATCTGACAAGTAGGCAGGTGTTCCCCTTCGCAAACCAGCACAATCGTCCCAATTCATGCACTCCAGGACCTCCAACTAGGCAATGACACCAAAAGATCGGGAGGCGGACAAGTAAGGGACCACAGCAAACCAGCTACGTAACCGTGTGTAAAGCAGCGAAGTTTGCAGCTGATCACCGAAGCTCACACGGACGATGGAGATGAGAAGTAGTCGCTGAGGTATGGGACTATTCTTCGGAGGCATACAACGCTCGAATATTAGTCAGTTGAAATGGGATAAGATCTCTGATGGATACGATCTCCTTTTGAGCCTAGTAGGCTCAACAATAGACAGCATCCATAATCTCGCATCGGTGCACCCCACCAGGCATCATATGACCGTCAGTGTGAGCATTTCGTGCAAGCCATAGTCGTCCAACGCGTCTCTCTTCGTGCGCACCACTGGAGAATCTGGATCATCAATGTCATGATTCGGGAACACAAGTGGATACGTACCTTCTTCAGGGGTTTCAGACCCCGATGACCTCCTGAGTGGTGACGTCGCAGTTGTCTTGATTACTTGATTTAAGCTCGTTCCCCTGACCAGCCGCCCAATCCTCTCGAAGCGACCTCCGCTCGACTTACGCAAAATCAGGTAGTAGAATTCTACGTGACTGCTGTTGCCCGCCGTGGCTATGAGCACAATGCATACCACTGGCACCACTTTCAAAGGACGCATACATAATCCATGCGATATCCTGGTGTCGTCAATGGTGATGAAAACCTCATCTCCTGGCCCATGAGAGTGAAGGTTTCTTTCGAAGATACACGTGAAGGTCGGCAGTTGAGTGTCTGTCTGGACATCGTGATAGTAACGCCCTGAGATCGTTCCAGTAAGACACAAGCCACGGATAGTCAATTCAGCACTTTGCAACTGGCCGAAAGCGTCGTCGCTGGCTAATTCCACGAAGGCTTCAAGCTTCGCTTCTTTGGTCCAAACCCTGTCTTGCCCCGGATTGGGCCAGCGGACAGCACCTTTGACCGAAGCCCATGACCAGGTAGGCGCGCGCCAATCTTTAGGTCGGCTCCTTGTAGGTTGGTCGCTTGTACCCAAATGTAATTTTTGTCGGGTCCAAAGCAGATCACGGTTCAAGCTGCCATTCCACATGCCAGCAACATACGAGCTCGGATATGGCTTGGCCCCTGGCTCAAGTACAGAGGACTTGGTCTGAGAGAACCATTTTGCTATTCCCTGGAGGGCGGGAAACTTGTCACCCTCGTTTGTCAATTTTCGTTCGGTGTACTCACTCACGAGCCGTTGCCACATCTCGATGGGGTGAAGAGTACAATTGTGCAGACCCTTCGGGATGCCGCGAAAGAAGGTGTCCTCCAAACGGGCAATGGGACGGCCGCACTGGCACTCTGCTGTGGATTGGCAGATCCATATTACTTCGTTGGCACAGAAGTGTACCACACGTGGCGAGAGAAGCCATTCTTGGTATACCCAGCCCCGATTGAATAGAGGTAATATCTCGGAACAAGTATGGTCTGTGTGGAGAGGTGAATGCCAGGGCCGAATATGAACCATCGTTGCTTGATGACCGAAGCATGTAGCAGCATCAGGAATCTGACAGGTATATGCGGTCAGAAACGATGGGACATCTCTACACAGTCCCGTAGTAGAGACGTTCGAATAAGTCGCGGAGATCGTGAGACACGCGTTCTTGTAAATCTCAGCCATTCGGCTTCCTTCGTGTTGCCAGTCTTCCACGTGTTGCCGGTCTTCCACGTGTTGCCAGTCTTTCTGTAATATGCACAGACTGTCGATCCACATGTAACGGATGCCCAGTTTGTATGTGAAAACGATAGCATCTTGGAACGTACGTGGCATTGCTGCCCATGAAATTCCTTCTTGGAAGCTTCCCAGGTTCGCTTTAGTGGTGATTAGCGGTTGCGGGTCTCCCCACCGGTGACTGAGGCAATTGTATCGTACAAACTCCTTTTCAATATTGGACAGTTGATCTGTGGTCACCAGGCGCACGTTGTTGACCCCAGCGATGTGCAGCAAACGGGTAGGCAGCGCGCTGCTGGACACTTCTCGACAAACGTCATGCCCTTCGCCACTATCGCATCTCTCTAGCATGCTGGTCACCCAGGTCAAACTTTCTGCCAGCCTGTCCGCGGTCAAGTCACTGGGCCAACTCTCGAGAGATAAGCGACGAGGTGCACCGTGAGTTCGCACGGAACCTGTCATAGTCAAAGCTGAGCCATGATCTCAGAATCAGGCGAACTGACCAGAAGGCGCGAAAGTCTGCAAGGCAAGATCAAAAGTTCGTATCTCGGTTGAGTCATTTGTTAAGTAAAGGGTAAATGTAGGTTCGATCCGGGATCTCAGGCGCACACAGCAACCAGCTGGAATCAGGTGCTTTATGGGCTCGATCATCGCGTGTAGTACCTGGCAATTGGCACAATCCTCTCTCAGAATGTCTAACGTTGTGCCGGTTCCACTGCCTCGGAAGAGACCTCCGCAGGCTGGACAAGTGGGTGATGGGCGATCGTGCGCTAGCGGCACGTCATTGCGGCTCGGAACCTGTAAATCCATCTCTTACGAACCTAAATGATTGATCGACAGTGAGTTGTCTGTTTGTGATGACCTCGAAGTATTGCGCAACCTCGTGAACAATGCGACTCAGCCGCTGGAGCTCCACGTCACCAGATGACAGTCGCAAGCTATCGTGAGCACAGTCCCTGTTGACAAAGCAAAACAAGACCTCGCAGAAAAAGGGAACAGTCGATTCCGTGAGTGGACAAGTAGGCCGTGATGGGGGAGAGCTGAGCTGAGCTATGGACCTTGACGCGCTACTGGTATTATGTAATCGCAAAAGCAATTATCAGAGGACTTGTCAGAACGTAACGCGACTCAGTAACGAAACCTTACCAAATCAAGCTTCATAAGGCTTTGTTAAGATTTATGTATGATGCTCAAGGTAGTAGTCGCAACCGCCACGAAAGCAATGAAACGCGCCCCCCCCCCCCCCCCCCCGCATCAGACTGTTCGTGCTACTAAGGGTGGCGTGCAGGGACGACTTGCAAAGTCAACGTCAACAGCTGGATATCGTGGTAAGATTCTGCCGTCTGGAAGAGCCGAGAGTGACCGGTCTGCCAGACTCGCTGCAGACATCGGGGGCCGCGTCGGTCTCAAGAAGCTCCCGTTCCCATACATAGTACTGTTAAGTCCATACGTGGCACGTAGCGATAGTTTGTCTCTCGGCTCAGTGTCGCAGGGGCGATACGACGTACGCTTGGCTTCTGAGCGAAAATTCGACACGTGCTTCCAAAAAACTCTCATCGCTGGAAGGTTGTGGGCGATTGCAGCAAGACTCATCCCCAGAGCCCCCTCTATCATCATCTCGCCGACCGCTTCAAATGTCATGGTGTTTGTGTTGAGAACATGAAGCGCATGCATTCGTATGAAGCCCAGCGTGACAGCCGCTCCGCCGATGCCATACACACAACAAATATACAGCTTGCGGCGGGTAGGTAGTTGGATCGAGTAGAAGATGGGAAGTGGCATGACCAGCACGTACAGGTTGAGCAGGTTGTTCTGTGGTTGACGTCAGCTCCGTCACAGTAGCAAAAATGTAGCTCGATATACCAACACGGCTGGTGCGAAAAGGGCAAAGCCAGCATCCATGCATTGCGCCGTCATCCGTTCGGTCGGCCTGAAGGCTGCTGTGACTGGTTTGCAACGGAAAACAATAATCAAAATGTTGAAGATGAGCAGCATTCCATCCATGCCGAATCCCATGCCGATCCAAAAGCGGAAGCTAGATTGAACTGAGAACTGCAGGTAGAAAGTAAAGAACGCTGTTCGGATTACGAAGTGCAGCACAGCATCGTAGATTATGGAGGTGACGAAGAACCACTATATCGATTAGCTGACATTACGAGTAGAGTAGCGCCCAACGAACTGTGAGAATGTTGCCGCTTGGGTCGAAGTAGTTGCAGGTATTCGGCTCAGGACTAAGGTAGTGTCAGATACAGATCTCCTATAAAGGGACATTCGACATGTACCCTGCGCAGCCCAACGACAACGCTTTCTGCCAGAGGCCTAGTGCTCCAAGGAGGAAGACCTAGGGACGAAGTTAGTCAATGTTAATCGGCGCTTCAGTCTGGCGACCTACGCCGACGACCAGAGACATGAAGTCATCAGCTTTCCAGCTCCGTTTGATGTTTCTGCAACAGTAGCATCTGACGACGCAAGTGGCCATGGCAAGGACAAAGCTGGTCCAGGTAATGATGTAGGTAGCAATCTGCAGAGCCCTGGACATTGTGGGGTGTAACGAAAGACCTCAAAATTGGAATTCGAGGTGAGGTTTGGCTGGGATACCATCTTCACAGGCTTGGTACTGAGGTGATATCACGCGGTCCGTCCCTTCACTACAGCAAACGGACGGTTCCGGTAGTGAAGGATTATTCGAAACAAACAAAGAGCTTCGTCGGCCCAGTGTGTGGAAGGCGAGACATTCCGTAGTGAGTACAAATCGAACAAAGGGTTGACGTTGGTGGCCAACGGAGGGATACGTGACAACGCCTTTATTGCCCGTAAATAGATCTGCCACCCCGCATTGGCTACAGCGTCCTGTGAGCGCGATGCATCAAGCCATAATGCGAACTTCCAACTATTGATGAATTAAGGAAATTCGAAATTCGACGAGGAAAGATGACGACGAACTACATATCGTCTGATCATCGTTCGCGATGCTGACATGAGTCTAAGGAGTGGGAGCCATATGGTTCCGAAGGGTTGTACCGCGTAGGATGACGAGGTGATAGTTGTTTTGAAGACAGGGTGGGCAAGATGCTGACAGTTGATGACTAAGTGGAAGCGCGCGTTTTGCCGTTGTCAATGGCGAAGACACCACACCTACACTGCCATGCACAACTCCTTACATTGATATCGCTTTATCTCTCACTCAATCTTACAACAATTTGCTCTCGCGAAATCTGTCCTTTGTTGCTCTGACAAGGTCAGATGCAAAGCGCCAGTGGTTCAATCGAGCTAGTACTGAAGATTGGGCGCTAACAGCAGACATCTGGCGGGGCGCCCGCACAGCCTCTTCCCATCTTTTCGAAGCTCGTTCAGGTCTGGAGTCACATGTGATTTTGTCCACCACGCCGTCTGAGCAAAAGATCAATTGCTTCAATCTGAGATATAAATTTTTCAGTGCCAACTTCTTTCATCATCAGTACCATCTCCGGTATAGTCCAGAGGCTAGGATATTCCGCTTTCAGCCGATCATTCGATTGAAGCACCGGAAAGACCCGGGTTCGATTCCCGGTACCGGAAGCATCATTTCTTTTTGCATCCGTGACCTCACTTTCGGCATAGCAGGTGAAGTGGAGCTGCTAAGGTTTGTTGTGAGCTCTGGAAGACTCAGACAGTCACAGCTGCCTCGGCCCAAGCTATCTCCCTGGACGTATGTTACTGACCTCACATCTGTATCATATGTTTTATCTTGCGAGACTCAGCTGTCAAATAAAGGGTTGTAGATGCACAACAGCGTTCATGCAGATCTCGTTGCTTGACACCAGACAATAAGCGGCATTCACGAACATCAGTCGCAACATGGTACTTTTGATCACCCCCGTCAATCAACAATAGAGCGTACACAGTACGAACGATCATGAGGCCAGGCTCAACGTACACTCGCTTAAGATTTGACCCGACCCCGCAGTAAATCAAAATCCCCGAATCGGACCCTGCAACCTCGTGAACGTTTACACTTCTGCAGAACTGGAAGACGCACATGCGCACTGTAAGGAGGGTACTTTTGATGCTGTAATATAAGCCATACGAATAGTCAGCAACCAATCAGAAACCAAAGACGACGTGCCAGAGTGGTTAATGGGTATGACTCGAACGAGTCCATCTACTAGATATCATATGGCTTCGGCCGCGCAGGTTCGAATCCTGCCGGTAAGTGTTGATTATGCCTTCACGGACGACATACAACTAACATCTGTCCAGTCGTCGACGAATTGCCTCATATTTTTTTGTCTCGATGAAACATTAACAAACTTATCAATATTGTCTCACTTTGCGATTGACGGCTTCCTAGACAAAGTTTCCTCTAACATGCTTTGAAGATGCTTGCAGTGCTTCGGTGTTGAGCGTGGGTGCATGAAATCCTCACGGCTTTGCGACAACCGGCATTAGCGCAGATTCCCTGGTGACGCCGACTGGTGCTAGCCAGCCCTCAGAAGCCGACCAAGCAGTCCTTCCTTCGTAGATACACATCAACCTAATTCCTGCAGCGGTCTCTGGATACTCAGTGCGACCAACTCGTCCCAAGGTAATCAAAACTTGACCGCAGCAGCGGCCTCTGGAAACCGAGCGAGCCGCGCTTGATCATTGAAAAGAAATCAAAATCGATTCGCAGCAGCAGCCTCTAGAAAAAGAGGTGAGATGCGCTTGCCCGCCAGATGGGACTGGCAGCGGTCCCTGCTGCGGTCTCTCGGAACCAAGCGAGAAGTGCTACTTGCAGGCGACTGTTGCAAATGCTAGGCGCTCTTACACCACCACCAAGGCTCTCCGCAAGATACGTCACATACTGTAGCAATCACACGGCAAAAAGAGCTATGCAGCATCTTCACAGTTGCAGAGGCGGAGTCAGAGTGCACGAAAGCAAACTTCTTTCGTATGTGGTTATGATAGGCTTGAGAACATCGCTAATGGACCGTGGTAGGCCTTCTGACTCGACACAACAGCCGCCATTGAGCTCTTATCCGACATGTCTAGGATGCATCTGTGAGCATTGAGGCACCCGGATGCTCTTTTATTCTGCAGATTTGGCGACGCCCTCCCATGTACAGCATCCACTCATGCAGACCGAACTTGTATATCTCAAGCAGCCTCGCCTCCACTGGCCTCGCGAGCCTTGCGGAGCAAGTCGCCAACCTTGGTCATCATGCTCTTTTGCAAGGCTCTCATCGCCCTCTTGACCTTGCGGTAGGCGCGCCCAAGGCGTCGGTGGAGGCCGTCGATGTCGTTACTGAGGCGTTACTTTTTCTGGGACAGATGGGTGTTCTTATGTTGCATTCCGTTGTTCTCCTCCCTGAGTAGGTCGGTGTCGTTGTTGAGAATGCGGTTGAGTTCCTTGTGCGATGCGAGCTCGTTCTCGAGCTTGGTGAGCTCGGCCATGGTCTGCAGATGTGAGCTCTAGAAAACACGCTATGAGTGCACTTTTACTTACCTCCTATCCCTCCACCTCTGAAGAACTCAGGCTGCTACTAGCACTGACAGAAGAGTCTCGGAGACCCTCACACTGCGCAATGCCTACTCCTCCGTCAATGTCCCCATCTCCGAAGTTGTTGCTGTCGTCACAGTCAGAGCTGCTCATGTCAGATTCCTTGCTGTCAGCGGCAGAGCTAGAATCGCTAGAGCTACGATTCTTATATTTGCTAGCCTCGTCATTGCGTACGTTCAAGCTTGAGTGATCGAGTGGAGCAGCGGCGTCCGATTCGTCAGAGGATCCGTAGACGGTGGTGGCCTGGGCTACCTCTTGGGGAGTACAGACCACTTCTTCGGCCTCTATACCTTGTGGCAGGTTGAATGCGAACTGGATATCGTTGGTGCTGTGCACCTGTCGACGTTCGGCGATGCCGTTCGGTGATGCCGTTCGCAGATGCGGCCTCGCGAATGTTCATCGTGGAGTCGAGTGCGGCTGTTTCGTTGAGTCAGCGACTAAAATGTTGAAGCAGTCCTTGTAGATGAGTGCGGCTTGTAGGGTTTAAGTCAGCGTCCCAAGACGCAAACTAAGGTGACGACAGGTCTGTCTCTTAACCTACCGTATCTAGGTGAAGGTGCGGCACGCTGCAGGGCAGCGGTGGTTCGGCGTCCGTTTATGCGGCGCCAGGTGAAAGCGCTGCCTCTGTAAACCATGGCAACTCCGCACCATTCATTTCACAGCACACTCAGAGCACCTCACTGAACTACTCACAATCAATGGAATAATGGCCAAGAGGAAGGGTCAGGACAACGGCGAAGAAGATGAGCAGCTGAAGACGCAGAGGATAGCGGAGAAGAAGCGAGCCAAGAAGGAGAAGAAGAAAGCGAAGAAGGCCGGAGAAGCAGAGTCTATAACTACAGCGGCCGACAACAATCTTCCCAAAGATCTGACATACGTAAGAAGGTCCCGCACTCTTGCTGTCCGCATCTAACCACGCAGATAGGGTTTCATGAGCGAGGCAAAACTTTTGTCAATGAGCGACATTGAGCTTGCAGCTCACTTCGAGGCTACGAAGGTACGCCGCTGTGAAGTTGAGACAAAGATGCTGGAGGAACAGACACGGTCCGAAATCTTCAACAGAAAGGTGGCCGAGAAGACAGTCGCTCTAGAGCGGCTAGTTGAGCAGAACAAAGAAAGAGAGCAGAAAGCTCCGCGCGAGAAAGATCTCGAGCTTGTCTCTGGATTGTTGGAAGTTCTTGAGGCGTATCATGGGAAGGGAATCGCTGAGCAATAAGCTAGAACAGAGATTGCATCAGGCTCTGAACGCACAAAGAGGCAGCTGTTGCGAACCGCGCGTCAAACGGGTTGGACTTCGCCAATAGCTATCACAAGCCGCCAAAATGTTCAAACACCATCCGTAGAATCTGCGAACTCAGTCCAATGACATAGTCAACCACCAAGCTAGCTTGAGCCCAGATCGCCGCCTTCGGCCCTGGTTGCCGCTCTCAACCTGAACTCGCCCTGCAACTGCTTAAACCACTCCAACATAGTCGAAAGGTCTTCCGCAGCGAACTCGTCACTGCCAATCTCGTGATAGCCCTCTAGATCATCGTCCAGCTTGGAGAGCTCCTCAAATGTCGTTGCGTAGCTCTTTCCAAAGTCTTTCTCAATTTGCTTGCCCAAGGCTTGGATGATTCTCTGTGCGAGTCAGACGCGGGCATTCTTCGAGTTCTGAACAGTGAATAGGTACCAGTAGATGAGCCCTAGCTTTGAGCTTTGCGAGCTCCTTAGAGATGCCCTGGTTGAGTTCTTCGTTCTCCTCTCTAGCTGCATCGCGCTCTTGTCTTATGGTCGTACGCTGTTCTTTGATTGTGCGAATCTCTTCTTGTGCTTCCAGTATCTTCTTGATAACATCGACCCGGCTGGACATGTTGGAGGTGGGATGCTGGATGTGTGCTTGCGCTTGTTGCAGCGTCTGAGTGAGCTCAGCAGGGTGAGGCAGTGAAGCTCCCGCACAGATACACCTGATTGGAAGCTCGGACCCACAAACCCAGATTATTTGTTGACGCCTCCGCTCAACCAACACACACTTGTCGTCAACAATCGCCACAATGGAACCTCCTGAAGATTCGAATTATGTGAAACGAGTTACGGGGCGCCTTGCGATTAGGCGCGCACTTTCCCAGCCAAAGAAACGAACCACGCCAGGCCTCATTAGCTCGATGATCACTGACTTGGGCTATCTGAACAAGACAAATACTCAATCGATAACGTACAAGTTCCCACTTGTAAGAGCAGAAGAAGACGGAGAAGGCAAGAAGAGAAAAGCCTGGCCAAATAAGACAAGCGGGAAGAAACTTCCTTACGACGAGTTCAATGAGTTCGCAAAGGAGTTTCACAAGCTATTGCAGGGTGGTATCAACGCCGGACCAGCGGATCGCTCTGATCCTCACGGCTATCTCCAGACGACGCCGCAGGAAGTTGTCCTGACACTCCGAAATTACCAACTGCACGCTGTTAACCGCGTGTTGAAGACGATCAAAGATAAGCTGAAAGGATTCTATTTGGCCCTAGGCATGGGCTTAGGCAAGACTGTGATCATAATCGGTGCGCACGTCCGCAATCTCAAAAGACTAGCTAATCGTTTCGCAGTCATCATAATCATCTTACACACTAGAGCAAGCGAGTTTCCGTTGGTAAGGAGTCCTGAGGCTACCTCTGGGCTTCTATCTGGAGATCTTGTTGAAGGAAGCTACTTACTCGTCGTACCACAAGACCTGATTGGGCACTGGGAATACCACATCAAGTCAGACACCACTGTTGGCTTCAACGTGATTGTTTACCGTGAGTCACATGTACTATAGACCCCAGTCCATTCGCTGACTCTAGGACGTAGACCAACAGCAAGGCAGTGTAGAGCGGTCGCCAGACATGCTCGCGGCCGCCGACATTGTCATCACGACCTACGAAACGTTACGCGAAGATTATCGACAGCTCCACAATGCTGAGAGGTCATTCGCGGACGGGCGACAAGCGAGCTGGTTGGGGCATTTCCCGCTACTAACAGTCATCTGGAAGATCGTCTTCTTTGACGAGGCGCAGAAGATGGCGAATGCGGACACAGGAAATTGGAAGGCGGCGAACGCGCTACACCGAGGCTTTACTCTTCCTTTCTCCGGTACTCCTATACAAAATGAGTATAGTGAGGTACTATCGATGATGCAGTTGATGCAGGTCAAACCACTTGACGATGCAGTTTTCTTCAAAGAGGTTCGCACGGCCAGTCATAACAACAGAGAACTCACAACTGACATTTGTCGTTAGAACTTCCTAATACCACCACCGAACAAGATCTCGGCTTATCTCCAGCTGTCACAAGATCTGAATGCGGCCTTTGTCACCGCTTATCGCGCCCATTCGATGCGTTTAACGCGACATCACAAATTCAACAACCAAGATGTAATCATCGACTTGCACGAAGGGAGACATGAGGACATCTGGCATAAACTCACTCCCGCCGAGAAAGAACCACAGATGCGTCTGAAAGAGAAGGACTTAGATCCGACTCAACTTCTGAGGCTAATGACTGAAGCTAGAATCGGTGCAGTGCACGTCAAACTTATCGACGCAGAATACGGCGAACTCGGAGAGCAAGAGGCCGAAGTCACAGATGTACAAGCCAGAGCCGACCCTTTAACGCTTGTTGAACCGCATATTCCAACATGGAAGCAAAAAGCGGCAGACAAAGTATCGCGAAGGCGTCAGCGCCTCATGAACAGTATGAGCCAGGGATCCTGGCACTCGAGCCGTCTGAACGCGGTAGTGGCTCAGATCATATCCCACTTCAAGAAAGTCCGCAAGGGTAAGCGCGAGGGTAAAATCGTCGTTTATTCGGAGTTTTTACGCTGTCTAGACGCCCTTCAGGTTGCTCTCGAAGAGAGTGGGTTCAAAGATCAGATTGGCCGTTTCGACGGCACGGTTAAGAAGAAACAACGGAAGCAGACAGAAGACTCGTTCAACAACGACACTGACAACAGCATGAAAATCTTGCTCGTAACCATTCGGAGCGGTGGTGTCGGACGTGCTTTTACCGGTGCTGGCCAAGTCATCCATCTTTCGCCGTGCTGGAACCCCGGCCTCGTAGATCAAGCCACGGAGAGGACGATCCGCCACCCGCAGAAGAAGAATGTGCGCGTATCTTACTACTTCGCTGAAGAGTCAGTAGAGTGGCACATCTTCACTATTCAGAGACAGAAGAGGTCGAAAGCTATCGGTGCCTTAGATCCTGACGCTGAAGTGGACAAGTTTATCCGACGAGTACACGGCTGGACAGAGCAGAGCACCGCAGATATGGCAAGTTGTTCCATTTCATTGATTAGTAGCTGTATAAGCTAATATACCCCAGCTTAGGAGCGCAAGAGACAAGGCAGACGAGGCTGCTGGATCGGAGGCAAGGAGACAAGACGAACAGATTGCCAAAAAAATCAAGACGCGGCATCTGGAGTGAGTTGAAGGGCCAAAAGTTGACAGAATGATGGAGGCGCGTTGTTTTTCTTGTCTGTTCGTTGGATTCCAGAGGCCGGTGCGGGAAGCTCTGCAGCAGTAAGCGTGGAGGCATCACAGAGGCTGCCAATACGATGCGCGTGCATTGAGTAGCTTTTGCTGATGCTGACTGCTTGAGTACAAGTCTGACTTGGTCTCGGTCTACTGCTACCAGATCTGTCAATAACACTACTAGGCAGTTTTTGGAAATTGCACCATCGTATCAAATATAGCCCGTTCATCCTCTGTGTACAAGCCTTCAACCAGTTGTGGCAGAGCATATGAGCGAATCCTCCCCTTCCCTGGATGGAATATGTGCGACTGCTCACGGAGCACCTACGCATGGGGTTGCCCCAAGCCATGCACCTCCGCCTTAGCTTTCTTCTCCACCTTAGCTTTCTTCTTTGCCTTAGTCTCTGTTTGCTTGCAAGAGAGAACATCCCTGAGCGAGGGTATTGGGACCGGAGTCTGCTTGGGAGGAGGGGCCATCACTTGGGAGGAAGCCGGGAAAGAGCTCGGTTCGAAACCTAGCGGCGGATCGGGAGCAGCTAGTCCACCGGAACCATCGGGCGTTGGTACAGCACCTAGGGCATCTGCGGACATTCCCTTAGCCTTATCTTCGCGTTTCTCCAACCCAAACTGGTGCTTGCCTTTGCGCTTGCGCTTTGGCTCAGCTACTGCATTGACAGCTACAGTCTCCTCATTTGGGGGCACTTGTGTGCCGTCTTCTGATGATAAGCGAACGCGCTTCACCAATACTGTAGGCTCTGCGTCGAGGGTCTGTCAAGCGTTAGTCATAACAAAGCCTTTCACACCGACTGGGACACATACGTCCGCTTTACGTTTGCTATCAGACTGCGCGACAGGTTTCTCGCATACGCCCTCTTGGATTGTCAAGTTGATTGTCGCGGTCTCTGGATCCTGCGCACTGTTCAGCAACGCACATGGTAGTCCCAACGGTTAGTTGCAGGGACTCACAAGGTTTTTCTGCATGGATTTTTCAATGGCGGCGAATGTTGCGCGCCTGACTGCGACCCTGGGAAGGCCCCTCAGGTCCTTTCTCTCTCGAAGAATCTCGACAATCGCAGCTATCTGTCGAGCACTGTATTTCTGGAGGTCCACGTACTTCGGCATGGTTCTTTGTGTGGGTAGGGTACCAGGAAGTTTGTTGTAAGAGTCATGTGTTGCTTTGGTGAAGCGAAGTCACTGCGTACCAGTCGCGGTGAAAGGAGTGTTGCACCACAGTGGGACCTTCGAACGGCTGGCTATACCGGATTCGGTCAGTGGTAACATCAAACTGTAGCGAATAGGCATGTTTGCATACAAAATCGCACAGCCTGTGCGCAACGAAGCAATCGGTAACAATCTTCCCTTGGAAGACCGATGCAAAGTTTGATACTACAGCCTTTCCAGTTTGCCTTTACACCAAACCACATATTCGCGACAGTAGACTTCTAGATCGCACTTGCTTAGAACCCTACGAAAAATCACACGATGTCATCATCAATCGCACCAGAGACCTCGCCTGCCAATGACGATCAGATACAGGGAGCTGGACACACAGCGTACGCCAAGATAAAGGAACGGATAAGAAGTGCATGCATAAACCTTGGCCCTATCACCGATCGCCTTGAGGAAGTCAAGACGGAACTTGATGCGATGATTGACCTGGGTATTGAGGATATTCAAGACCAGGAGGATTTTGTAAGGAACCATTTGCATTGTTTTCGCAAGCGCGCATACTTAAAAAAGACGCAGAGTTACATCACGCGTATCGGAGATATCGAAAAGCCGGAGCCCATCGAAGATTTCGTCAAGACCATTCACAACGTCGATTCAGTCGAGCGAATGAGAGCGCTGTTTACAGTCCAAGCTATTCACTCCGCACTGGAGGTTGCAGAAACCATTTCGAGGTTGACGGCACACTCTATCACTGCTCTGGATGGCATCGCTTGTCAGAAGCTGCCATACGATCTCACATTGAGCGGATGGGAGAACAGCGCGATATTGCAGGAAGTCCAACGCGCAATAGGGAAGGATCTCTCAAAGGTCTATGGCCTGCGGCTCGGCGAGGCCGTGCAGAGTTACGACAGCGCATTGAATGTCTACAAAGAGAAGGAATCCGCAGTCAACGAGGAGCTTTTCGACAAATTTAAAGATGCAGGCGACGAAAAGAGAAAGAAGATTCTGGCTCCGTTGTGGAAGTACCTCGTGAGCGGAACTGAGGCTAGTCGGAGTCTTTCGGTGCAGAAGAGGAAGTTGGAGAGTCTACTTCACCTTCTACGTTGGCCATGGATCGAAGAGTTGGAGCATTCGATAGAGCTTCTTAAAGGCATCAAGTTGAATTTGGAGCAGCTACACCAGCGACTGATGGAGGAAGAATCGGAAAGTCAGGACCTGGATAGTGATTCTGAGTAGCTTGAAGCACGTGGGAAAGTGTCATCGTCTCGAAAGGGATGCATCCTCCAATGGAAGCCTCTACCATATTGAAGTCACAATGAGCTGTCATATACGCGCCGGAAGAACTTAGTCCTAACTCATCACGCACGTCTGGGCCTGGTCTTCAGATTCCTGTACTTGACATACGTGGTAAATTAATCCCGTTCGCAGTCACCGTCAGGGCATGTCTTCCACCCTTGTGAAGTCTGCTCGCTCAGCCCGGCAGCTGTCTTCTCTCACCTGTGATTTTGAACAAACGGCAGGTGTCAACTATAATACTGAGTACACATTGACTTTACCTTGTAACTCTTTCCACGACCTACCCTCACGACATCTTTCACAGACAGAGCTTTATCCGAACATGTCTATTCCAACGAAATATAACGACAAACTCCAGTTCATGCTGGCAGGTCTAACTAAAGCCCACAATCCTATAAGGGCGGGTTACGGTAACGCGGGTGTGGCCACCAAAGCCGGCGAGGAACTATGGGTCACCTATTACGAGGCCGCTGACAAGAAAGATGAAGTCAAGGGCCGGGTGTACGCATACGTAATCCGCGAGGACGACATCCAGCAAGCATCACTACAGGCCTTAGACATGAGCACCCTTTCCTCCGCCATCCTTGCTGAAGCACGCATAGCGACACTGAAACAGAATCCAAAAATCACCCCGAAAACTTTCACCACCTACGGGCGAACAGTATGGAGCAGGAAGGGCTACGAGCTCTTGAAAGCGAATGTTGCGACCGCACGCGTAAAGGGAATTGACCCAACCCTCAAGCGCCAACACGGCTCAAACAAGCTCAAGATACCATCAAAGGCTCAGATGAGGCCTAACAGTATGAACATATCAGAACTTGATGCAGAGAAACTGCTGAAGCAATTCCGAAGCAAGGGTCTCTTCGACACCCAAAAGTACGAGTACTTGCGTGCGGCTGTCAAAGAGGCGCGCCATACGAAGGAGCAGCCGCCGCGCTCCATCCTCGAAGCAGCAAAATCCTGGGCCGAAGATGTAGGTACAGACCCGTTGAAGTACGCTCTCTATCGCGAATGGGAGCTGAAGCAGGGCGGCGGACGTAGGAAGGAGAAGAAGGAGAAGCGCAGGAAGAGGTACGACAAGAGACTGAAGGAGGAAGGCTTCACAGAGAGCCTTACGTTGCCGGACTGGATAGACATTCTGACCGACTTGGTTGAGGTCCTGCAGTATCAGCTTGCAGAAGATGAGGACGAGGCGGCCCAGAAACAGAGTTAGGTGGGGAGTTCAGGACCTGGCCGTCTGTTGCATTTTGAAGGGCAGTTTCGGGGTTAGGGGCGGTTACAAAAAAACTTAAGGCTTCACAGATGTGCAGATGCACATTCTATCGACATTTCCCTGGCAGTACTATCCAGAGCCCGCGACTGACGCGTCTCCGAGATACTGGCCAAGGAGTACACAGTATATAAAGCACGTAGAAGCCTCAGAGGCAAATTCGATAAGTGTGGCGATTTCTAGACTCCGTTCCTGGGAGCCAAGCAAGCAAACAAGGACTAAGGTCCCTAAGGCTGATCCCCGAAAGCGGGAACAAAGGTTGCGATTCCCAGAGATCGATTATTGAAAATGATCAAGCAAGGACGAGCACTACGATCACTAGAGGCCGGGTTTGGAAAGTATTAAACATGCACAAGGACTATGATTCCTAGAGACCGGCTCTTGATAGCACTCACGGTTACACTGGCCCTGCAGCAACCGATTCTTGAAAGTGAGCACAGGACGTAGCAACATCCAGAGGCTTTCAATGGAAAATATGACCTTGCATATGTCTATCAGATTCTTAGGCTTCCGAGGCCGATTCATGCCCTCAATCCCACTGCAATCTACTTCAGTTCCTTCTACCTTTCCCACTCGTCACAGCTGGAATGCTACCACGCTAACTTTGTTTGGTTCTTCTCGACTTTGGCAGCTGCGTACTTCTTCTTCCGATCTGCCACCTGCTTGTTCACCCTCTTGCGGCGTTCCTCTTGTACTTCAGGTGGCTCCTCTGCTTCTCTCTTCTTCGTCTTAGCTCTTGATGCTTGCGTTGCCGCTACGAATCTGGCCGCCATGAGGGCGTATGTGGTTCTGTATTCTCCGTACTCCGCAACGACCTCAGCGCGAGCCCAGAACTCGACAGCCTTACTTGGCTTGACATTGTTTATCGTCCGAACGTTCTGAATCATCTTCTTTTTCGGCTTCAAGGCTTCCACAGTGGATAGGAGCTGGTCCATTGATGCGCTGTTGAGGTTAGGTCGCTTGAAGTACTTCGATAGCGTGTCGTTCTCCTCAGTGAACCTCAGGAACGCTGTTAAAGGGATGATGATACCAGTCGACATCTGGTAAAACCAGTTGCCGGTACTGAAGAACGTTTGGAAGCGGGTCTCGCCGTAGAGCAGTACTGTTGCGAAGTCGATGAGGCGTTCGCGGAACGCGATGTTACGCTTTGCGTCGGAAAGCTTGTGGCCGCGTTCACGGAGGAAGGCTTCAGGATGGTAGGTCACAAATACCAATCGCTGAATGATGCTCCTGGTGGCATCGGTATACTCTAGGTAAGCACAAGGCATCTCGTGTTTATTTTGCTGGTCACCCTACAACCACAAAGCAACATGAGGCTTCTTGCGCTCCTGGAGATACATTGAGTAGGTACGGTTAGCCGCGTGTCCAGTGAGGATTGCAACACGCGAACTTGACTGTTCCAGACACTGGAATGTGAAGTTGCGCCAATGCTTTGCGAGTTGCTTTGGCATACGTTGGAGAACGGAAGTGTTGCTGCCGGGAACGAGTTTGCGGTCCAGACGCCTGTACCACACTTCTAGGTGCAGCATCCCAGTTGTGCGGAAATTCGCTACGTGGAAGCCCAACTTGGTATATAGTCTCGACATGCACTGGTTCGACATATCATTGGTCATGCCATAGGCAAGATGTACGGTGCTGGTAGGATCC
The DNA here is from genome assembly GCA_021642125.1 of Nothophoma quercina. NCBI lineage: Eukaryota > Fungi > Ascomycota > Dothideomycetes > Pleosporales > Didymellaceae > Nothophoma > Nothophoma quercina. The sequence goes on along the minus strand of JAKIXB010000034.1, from coordinate 2,996 downwards.
AGAGTGGGATACGATGTCAGTACCAGTAGGGGGTCGTCAAGAGAACCGAACGGTTTTACCAGCAACTCTTCCCTCATGTCGACGCCAGCGGGCAATGTCAGCGAGGCTGAGGCTGCTATAGCCTTCTCGGCTTCGACAGCTTTCTTCCAAAGGCTGTCCATGATGGGAGTAGTTGATGGCCATGTTGATGGGCTTTGCTCAAGTCTTGGTAGGCGCAGCGAAGGTGCTTTTCGGAGGCTCTCAGTGATGTCTTGACGTAAGCAAATGATTTCTGGGCTGCTTGGCGAGAGTTGAGGAACAATCCTAGCGACGATAGCTAGGATTTCAGTGCTAGTAGGCTTGGTGCTGAATAGCTGACAATCAGTAAGATCCAGGCGTTGAATACATGCGTATGCCGCCGTAAGTTCCTCTTCGTCGAGGGTTCCATCTGAAAGGTTTTCTTTAGTGACCCCGAAGAATGCCATCGTAAGCAAAGAAAATGAAGTGAAGTAGTGGAAGACGGGATACAGCTGCGTCCACAGGCGTATGAGCGAAGAAAAGAGAACGTAGCAGCAAGTGAGGTGTGGGATATGAGCTTGAGAGGTGTTGGTGCCTCGGCGAGGTGAGCTTGTTGTTGTTACGTGATGCTTGAGGCAAGGATCTCTCCAGAGGAAGGCACGCCTCACCTCCAGTAAGACTATCGCCCAACATAAGGTAAGACACTTCAGAGAACGCGTGAAAAGATAGGTTACTTTGAACACGACTCACGAGAATGTGCGTGCGAAGGATATATGCTGACAACGCAATGCAGGAGCATCCTGTGTGGGCATAACGAATTGTAGAGACCGAGTCACGATTCCAACAAAGTGGCAGGTGAGGCAGGGGCACAACAAGAGCTTCCTGTGAGAGTGCGATGTTTTCTAGAGGCCGGCTCTTGAATCTAGGCACAGAATCAATGCGTTGCCAGCATGTTGATGTTCAAGGAAGGCGTAGTAGGAGCACCCCGTAAGGGCACGGTTTCCAGAGGCTGACTCAGCATCTGGGTAAGCAGTACCGTGCACGGTCACTCAATGCGCACAGTCACTTATTACACTACCTATTTGCCTTTACAGGCAACATAAAAACAAGGCTATAAAGCTATATATAATAGCTATTATTATAAGATTTTTTAGTAGACTACGCTATAAACTTATAACATACCTTATAGGCAAGCTACTTAACTAGGTAAGCTGCTTACTTTTACTAAGACTTATAAACACTATAACTACTTTATAATATTATAGTATAAAGTTAAGTTATACTATACTCTATAGTATATAAATCTACTCTATAGTACCTTGCGCATGATTCTTATATATTTATGTATTATACTCTACCTTAACGTACCTTACAGGCGAGCCAGTTACCTAGGCAAATCAGTTACTTTTACTAAGACTATATTATACTTTACACAGCCTGTAATGCCTTAATAAAACAACGTAAAAAAGTCCTTAAATAAAGTAGACATATAGCTTGCTGTCTAGGCTATAAAGCGTAGTATAATACTCTCCTAGAGACACACTATAGATATTTACAAAGTATCTTAAAGCATACTTAGTAACTAACTTGCTAGAACCCCTTTATAACGTAATTGCACTTCTAACTTAATAAAGCTAATAAGTATAGAAGAGCTAGTAATTATCTAGCATATATTAAAGCTAGATAAGCAAGGATACCTACCCTAGCTTACTAATATAGAAGATATAGCTAATCCTCTACTTACTAAGCGCTACTAACTACCTGTTAGCAAGAACTAGGCTAGCGCATTTATTAAGCATTACCTAGAGCTTATAGTTAAGTTTAATTAAAAGTATAACTATAAGAGAGCCCTCTATAAGGATCCTAAGGTAATCTAGGGCTAGTTCTGCCTAGTAGAGAATACTAAAGCTAAGTATAGTATCTTAGATAAAGACACCTACAACTTTAATAAGTCTAGCTTTATAATAGGCGTTATATTAACAGGAGCTGTTATTATAGGCTCTAAGAATTAAGGACAGCTAAAGATAGTATAGTAGGGTAATTAAGAGTAAACTAGTACTATCTAGGGCATTAATGCAAAGGGGTAGGCTATCCTACCCTTTTATTGAAGTTGTACTGGATAAAGTCCAAAAGTGTACTAGTTCAAGTTAGGTCTTAGGGATGAGTACGTCGGGATTAGGTAGGGATAAGATACCTAGACAAAGTCTAATATAGTATTAAGGGTAATAGAAGAGTAACATGCTTTATAACTTATTATTTATAAAGTTAAGATTCTAATAATAAACTTAATTACTAAAGTTAAATATAAACTATAAGGGTTATGTTCCTACGTACTATATATAAAGGAAGGAAAGTGCTTATTAATAAGTAACTAGAGTTAGTCCTATTGGATAAGTTCTAATACTTATTAATAAGTAGTATTATACTATACTCGTAGACAAGCAGTTATATATATTATACTTATTAATAAGTAGTTACGTAACGTAACCTAGTAGTTACTTCTCTACTTATTATAGTAACTTTAAAGTCTAGTTAGTAAGTACTTATTACTATGCCATTCTTGTGCTTAAAGATTATAATACTATCCTCCCTCCTTCTAAGGTTTATCCTTAAACTACATAATACATATCTAAAGATATATATAATTTATTACCCTTACATCTAGTAACTTATAAGTTATAATGTCTTTTTATACTTATAATATCTACCTTACTTTAGAAATCTAATAAGCTAATACGCCTGCTAAAGTTCCTTATAACTATTATTTCTTTAAGGGCTACGAGTGCTATATTATACTAGAGGGTTTAAGTTATCTAAAGTATACTAAGTGCACTAAGGCTAGGAAGCTATATATAAACATGTCCTAGTTATTATTAGATAAGACTTATAAGGAGTATAAAAAAAAGGTAAAAGAGGATAAAACTTTATTAGTAACTATAATTACACAGTTACTGCGTAATAAGAAAATCCTAAAATAAGCAAATAATTATGCGTAGTAA